>CAMZMU010000034.1:75830753-76387472 GCA_947311845.1 Poa pratensis | reverse complement strand
GGGGTAGGCTAGTGGACTTTTTTTGCTTGGTTGTGTTAGGTTAGGCCATAGAACATGACAAACCAAAGTCTACCCCAAATAACACAAGATTCCATCCGGTTCTCCCGAAAGGGGGAGTTTTCACCTCTAAGTGCAGAAACTCACTAGAGAGAAGTGAAGTCGGTGAAGACGGTCACACCTAGGAGTAGGATATTGCACATTTACAACACAACACACTTGTATACATATGGTATGGCACAACCTAGTTTGGGTGGGGTTCCGACGCTCCGGGGCCCGCTTCGGCGAAACCTGAATCCGCTGGAAAAACCGTAACGTTTTCGTCTAACCCCATAGACGTGCGTCGAAAGGTGGTAGGCCAGTGGACTTTTTTGCTTGGTTGTGTTAGGTTAGGCCATAGGAACATGAGAAACCAAAGTCTACACCAATCAACACAGATTCCATCCAGGTTCGCCGAAAGTGGAGTTTTCACCTCTAAGTGCAGAAACTGACTAGAGAGAAAGTGAAGTCGGTGAAGCCGGTCACACCTAGGAGTAGGATATTGCACATTTACAAACACACAACACACTTGTATACATATGGTATGGCACAATCTAGGTTTGGGTGGGGTTCCGACGCTCCGGGCCCCGCTTCGGCGAAACCCTGAATCGCTGGAAAAACCATAACGTTTTCGTTCTACCCCCATAGACGTGCGTCGAAGGGGATAGGCCAGTGGACTTTTTGCTTGGTTGTGTTAGTTTAGGCCATAGGAACATGAGAAACAAAGTCTACACCAATCAACACAAGATTCCATCCGGTTCGCCCGAAAGGGGAGTTTTCACCTCTAAGTGCAGAAACTCACTAGAGAGAAGTGAAGTCGGTGAAGCCGGTCACACCTAGGAGTAGGATATTGCACATTTACAACACACAACACACTTGTAATATGGTATGGCACAACCTAGGTTTGGGTGGGGTTCCGACGCTCCGGGCCCCGCTTCGGCGAAACCTAAATCCGCTGGAAAAACCGTAACGTTTTCGATAACCCCATAGACGTGCGTCGAAAGGGGTTGGGCCAGTGGACTTTTTGCTTGTTGTGTTAGGTTAGGCCATAGGAACATGAGAAACCAAGTCTACCCAAATCAACACAAGATTCCATCCGGTTCGCCCGAAAGGGGAGTTTTCACCTCTAAGTGCAGAAACTCACTAGAGAGAAAGTGAAGTCGGTGAAGCCGGTCACACCTAGGAGTAGAATATTGCACATTTACAACACACACAACTTGTATACATATGGTATGGCACAACCTAGGTTTGGGTGGGGTTCCGACGCTCTGGGGCCCCGCTTCGGCGAAACCCTGAATCCGTTAGAAAAACCGTAACGTTTTCGTCTAACCCCATTGACGTGCGTCGAAAGGGGGTAGGCCAGTGGACTTTTTTGCTTGGTTGTGTTAGGTTAGGCCATAGGAACATGAGAAACCAAAGTCTACCCAAATCAACACAAGATTCCATCTGGTTCGCCCGAAAGGGGAGTTTTCACCTCTAAGTGCAGAAACTCACTAGAGAGAAAGTGAAGTCGGTGAAGCCGGTCACACCTAGGAGTAGGATATTGCACATTTACAACACACAACACACTTGTATACATATGGTATGGCACACCTAGGTTTGGGTGGGGTTCCGACGCTCCGGGGCCCCGCTTCGGCGAAACCCTGAAATCCGCTGGAAAAACCCAACGTTTTTGTCTACCCCATAGACGTGCGTCGAAAGGGGGTAGGCCAGTGGACTTTTTTGCTTGGTTGTGTTAGGTTAGGCCATAGGAACATGAGAAACCAAAGTCTACCCCAAATCAACAAAAGATTCCATCCGGTTCACCCGAAAGGGGAGTTTTCACCTCTAAGTGCAGAAAACTCACTAGAGAGAAAGTGAAGTCGGTGAAGCCGGTCACACCTAGGAGTAGGATATTGCACATTTACATCACACAACACACTTGTATACATATGGTATGGAACAACCTAGGTTTGGGTGGGGTTCCGACGCTCCGGGGCCCCGCTTCGGCGAAACACTGAATTCGCTGGAAAAACCCTAACGTTTTCGTCTACCCCCATAGACGTGCGTCGAAAGGGGGTAGGCCAGTGGACTTTTTTTGCTTGGTTGTGTTAGGTTAGGCCATAGAACATGACAAACCAAAGTCTACCCCAAATCAACACAAGATTACATCCGGTTCGCCGAAAGGGGAGTTTTCACCTCTAAGTGCAGAAACTCACTAGAGAGAAAGTGAAGTCGGTGAAGCCGTCACACCTAGGAGTAGGATATTGCACATTTACAACACACAACACACTTGTATACATATGGTATGGCACAACCTAGGTTTGGGTGGGGTTCCGACGCTCCGGGGCCCGCTTCGGCGAAACCCTGAATCCGCTGGAAAAACCATAACGTTTTCGTCTACCCCCATAGACGTGCGTCGAAAGGGGATAGGCCAGTGGACTTTTTTGCTTGGTTGTGTTAGGTTAGGCCATAGGAACATGAGAAACCAAAGTCTACACCAAATCAACACAAGATTCCATCCGGTTCGTCCGAGAGGGGAGTTTTCACCTCTAAGTGCAGAAACTCACTAGAGAGAAAGTGAAGTCGGTGAAGCCGGTCACACCTAGGAGTAGGATATTGCACATTTATAACACACAACACACTTTTATACATATGGTATGGAACAACCTAGGTTTGGGTGGGGTTCCGACGAAGGAAACACACAAACACACAATACACTTTTGCACATTTATTAGTATCAATTATTTTACTTCCGCACTCCGGCGAAGGAAACACACAAACTGCAACTGCTTGATCCAACGGCTCCCAAGCTCTCGAAGGAAAACACGATCCGCGTACTTGTTCCTTATTGGCTAGCCGAAGGGTGTCATTCGCTTGATCCAACGGCTCCCAAGCTCTCGAAGGAAACACACGATCCGCGTACTTGTTCCTGATTGGCTAGCCGAAGAGAGTCATTCGCTTGATCCAACGGCTCCCAAGCTCTCGAAGGAAACACACGATCCGCGTACTTGTTCCTGATTGGCTAGCTGAGGGAGTCACTCGGAGAGGCAGGTCTATAAGAGAGGCAGGAGTACACTTCACATCCATCATTGGCAGTACACGGGTAGCAGAGAGCAAGATTTCTGAGAGGCAGGAGTTCCTAGAGCGGAGGCTGAAGGTGAACCCTCCCCTCGGTCGGATCCAAGCAGCGGCAAGGATCTCTGATGATTAGCAACATCCCCAACACTTGTTCGGACGGTTGCAGATCATCAGAGACATCTTGCCGCTGTTTGGATCGAAGGCCGATTTGTCGTCTCACGACCACGCGATGATTTGCCGATTTGCCGGTCAGAGTGGCCACTGGAGAAGGTAGGCAACTTCGATCCGACGTGGTTCTGAAAGGGGCATGGTTAATTTAGGTAGTGCTTGCGCATGGTTACATCACTGGATAATATAGTTAGAATAGGATGTGCTAGAATAGGATAACTTAGTTAGATATCAAATAGAAGGTTGGTAGATTCCATATCTAGGTCCCAACCTTTGCTTTACAGATTTGGCCAGCGCTATAAGATTTTCTATTTTATGGCTAGAGGAGAGCAAGGATGAAGATGATATCTTCATGCCGAGTGAAGAGAGCAAGAAAGCTGCAGCAGCGGCGGCGGCGTCGTCGAAGGGCAAGGGTGATGCGTCGTCAAAGGACAAGGGTGCTGCGTCGTCGAAGGGTAAGGGTGTTGCACCGTCGAAAGGCATGAGTGATGCGGGAGGCTGCATCGATGGTAGATGAATTTCCTTTTTCTAATTTGCAGATTACAATGTATCTTCAATTTATGTTGTGTTGTCGCTACTACCGATATTTTGTTCTCTGTGTAATTTATGTTGTCAATGTAATTTGCATGGTTTGTTTAATATCAATGCGAAAAGTAGTCGAAAGGGGTAGTGATGCATGTAAAATGCATACATGAACTTTGCACTTTAATTGCTTATATTCCAATCATATTTGCATCATATAAGGGTTATATCAATGTTTTATCATGATTTTGGGAATACTTCATAGTTTTCCCATTTTTTGGAATTAACCCTGCACAGGCAGAAAACCCGTTTTGTATTTTAATGTTTCAGGGACCCAAACGTCAACGAAATCACCTGGAAATTTACGGGCGTCAATATTTGGAAGGAAGAAGGACTACGGAAAAAGGAAGCAAGCAAACGGAGGCCGAGGGCCAAACGGGGGCCCACGCGGCCAGTACAGGCCGCGTGGGACCCACCCGTTTGGGCCTCGTGGCTCCGTTGCCGTCGATCTTCGCTCCACCGACTTCGTCTTGACCTAAAAACGCCTATAAAAAAGGTCCCCCGACGTTCTCTGGAAGGAGCGCCGCACAAACACAGAAACACCGAAACGGAGATCAGGAGCTGCAGATTGGAGGGGGAAAACTCCGGGGGGCGCTGCCGGCGTGGTCTCCATCGACTTCTCCACCGTCTCCATGATGAAGAGGGAGTAGTCCACCTCTGGACTATGGGTTTGTGGAAGTAACTTATGTATCTCTCCTCTCTTGAGCTTCACTAATTAGCACCGTATGAGCTGCTGAACATGATTACGGTCACCGTTGTAATACCTTTGTGGTGGATCTTTATGAGTTAATATATGTTTGAGATTGCAATGTTTGTTTCAGTTATGAGTATAGATGCATATTATGTACCCCGTTCTTGTCTACTTTTTGATCAAGCATGTTTATGAGAGCGTGTGTGGGGAACGTGTGCATTAGTTGGAGTAACGGGGGTGGCTAGTGCAGTGTGAGAAAGTTCTGCGATCCACTTTGGTATCTTTACCTTACTTTGTTACCTCACTAGGGATAAACTAAAATACCATGCTACCGGGGATGTGGGCGTGACCATTGCCACTACTCCATGACTAGATCTAGCATGTTCTTATTTTCACTTCATGTCATGATACTTAATGCTATACTCTGAGTTATCTTAATTACTGAGGTGTTATGATTTAGTTCGCATCTTGGTGGAGTATAAGAGAGGTTAATAACCAAAAGATCTCTATGTTAGGACGTGATGCCCATATATCTAAGTAACTTGTTATCAAACCCTGTGTTGCAATCTCATATGTTAACTTTGTGTGTTCCATTGTCTACCACTTTATAAAGAGAGAGTGCATTTGTGAAACCATGAACCCCAGTCCATTTTTAATCATAAGAAACACCTTTCCAACACCATATACCACTTTTCTATTTTCAGCCATCATTAAATCCGAAAATACAAAAATACTTTTCATCTTGCATACATCATTCAAAAACCCAAAAATATCATTTATCATTGCATCCACCATCATTGCATATTTATTTCTTGTTTGCATTGCATAACTATCCTGATATCATTCTTACACCTTGTGCTTGACAACCACAGGTGAGGTTGAGGACCAAAACATCTAACCTTGTTTTGTAGGTAACCAAAAGAAGGATAAGAAGATAAATCTACCACTTCAGATTCCCCGAGAGTTCGATATTAAACCCTCGAGTCACCCCTCGTGGGGAAAACTGTCTTCCACTTACTATACACTCTGCACTTGGAGTCTCAACCTAATCCCGTTTATTTGTGCAGGCATCAAGACTTGCTCTTCGGGATCATCAAGACGTTTTCTGGCGCCGTTGCCGGGGAATCGTAGCTGAGAGATTTATCCAAGGGTGTGCATCATCGCATTCATCTCACAACAAAGTCAACGTCACCAACTTGTGCTAACACCTAAGCTTGGGGAGGTTGCACCTACGTGAGCACCATCTTATCCATCTTTACTTACAAAGCAATTTATTTGTTTTGTTAGTGTCATTGCATATCATATCATATTTATTTCAGTTTTGCATAAAAAATTAAAAATACCAAAAAAAACTTGCTAAAATGAATCCTAGTGCTGAAATGAACAACTTTGGTCAATACTATGGAGAGTCATTGATGGATGCTTGGTATAGAATTAAGGACACTAGTAAAAATGGTGTCATTAAATATACTCCTGCCACTGTGATAAGAAACTTCTATAAAGGTATAGATGGCTGGTCTAAATGTTTTCTAGACTCATTGACTAGTGGAAAATTTGCTTCTGGAAATCCCTCACATGCTAATAATTTGATGGAAAATTTATTTGGGAATTCTATAGAATCCAAATATGAAACTGGGATCAAACAACTAAAAGCTTCTATGGATAGGTCAACTTTATGTCTACAAACTTATGTGGAGGACTATCCTACTAAAAATGATTTGCATTCATTTATCCTTCATACCAAGTCTAGGATGAAAAAGACAAATAACACTCTTTCTGGAATCTCTTTGAAAATGGAAACAATATTGAACTATGCCAAGTCTAAAAAGAAGTTGACTAGGGAATTGAATGAAAGAATATCTTCTATGCTGGAACCTTTAGATAGGGATATTAAGAATCATGTTGAAGAGGAGGATGACCTCCTAATAGCCTTGAATCTTGCTTTAAAGAAAAGGAATGAGAATCTTGCTTGGGAAGAAGTTGAGGAAGTTAAAATGCTTAATGAAGTCAAGGATCCTTTGCTTGACTTAGAAAATTGTAGCTTGCATGAATTAATATCTATCTTACAAAAATTTGCAAGTGATCCTTCCATCAACACTAACCAAGCAGGTTTTGGTTCTTATATTGCTAATCATGTCTTGAAAGAAAAGATTGCTAGGTACAACCAAGAGGCTATGATACCACCTAAGCTTGGGGATATGTGGATACCTAAGGTACTAGTAACTATTGGAAAAGAGACACACCATGCCATACTTGATCTAGGATCTAGTGTCTCTGTTTTATCTAAAGAACTATATGAAGTGCTTGAATTGAAAAATCTTGAAAAATGCTCTATTGAACTAGCACTTGCTGATGACTCTATTAAACATGCTTTGGGAAAAGTAAGTGATGTTATGGTAGAGTTACATATGACTTTTGTGCCTGTGGATTTTCTAATCATGGATATGGGGAATAAAACCTCTAGTCCTATTATTCTTGGAAGACCTTTTCTTCGTACCACAGGTGCTATCATTGATTCAAAGGAAGGGAATGTAAAGTTTCAGTTTCCACACAAGAAGTGCATGGAACACTTTCCAAGGAAGAGGGAACCACCAAAGTTCAAGCTCCCTCATGAGCTTCGTCACAATAAAACAACAAGTAAGAAGCCTAGCTATATGGCTATAAAGAAAGCGCTTTGCGGGAGGCAACCCGGTTTTTTTTGTGTGATTTTTCTTTGTGTCCTCTTGCTGTAACAAGAGATTTTGTGTCTAGTTAGGTTCTGGAGTTTTTAATAAAGTGCCAAGTTTTACCCTTTTTGGTTTGAAAAAGTTGCTTATAGTTCGGAGATTTTATTCCTGCACGAGTCAGTGCACGGTATGATTTTTAATTCTTATTCTGTAACTCCGAATGAGCTCATATTTGAACTGTAGTTGCAACTTTTCATCCTCTGTATGCATGAATTTTTTCGGAATTTTTCGAGAAAGTTTGGTAGGGTAGAAAAATACGTTTTGCTGCTGCTGTTTTTCTGGACAGATTCTGTCCCATTTTGTTTGATGCATGCTTTGAGCTTTTAAGTTGAATCTTTTTGATCCAATTGAGTTTATGAGTAGGCATACAACATTATACACTTTCTGGACATGTCATATGAATTTTTGTTCAAGGATTATATGCAGCAAGGAACCTATTTGTTTATCACTATTAATGCACCCCACAGAAAAGAGATGGGAGAAACGGTGTTTTGAAGTTTTTTCACAGGGATTGGAGGAGATGCACCAAGAGCTATCCAAGGATGGTGAAGACCATAAGCTTGGGGATGTGAAGACAACCCCGCTGGACCTACACACTCTCGGTTTGCACACGTCCAACTTCTGTTTTTCGATCGAAACACTTTATCGCATAAACTTGGAGCGTCGTTTTTGTTTTTGTTTGAGTCTTGAGAGACCACCACACTATCAATTATATATGAGAGAGCTACTGGAAATATGGGTTGAAATATGTTGGATGCTTTTATAAGATTGGGAAAAGGGATGTTTGACTTGATTTTTAATGATACATATAGTTGCATGATTCATGAGCTTGTTTATGAGTAATAGTTTGCAAATTCTTTTTGTAGAGCTATCACTTATTCATGTTTTGGTGCTGATTGTTATTTACTTGGTTTAACATGGATTAGTTAGTTCTATGGACACTCATGCATGCATCTAGATGGTCAACTTTCTCCCTTTTGCTAGCCCAAAAACTCCAACAAGCAAAAACTTGTTTCCAACACCTTCAACCAAAGTTATTCCAGTGAGTCCACCATATCTACCTATTGGCTTTATGCTATTCCGAGTATGTTTAACATGTTGTTTGTGTTATCTTACCTCTGAATGAAAATGTTTATGTTATTGATTGCAATGGAAAAAATTGGTTATATAGCTCTCACGAACTTGATGCACAATGTTCTTTTATTTGCATAATAAAACATGACCCATTGTGATTAAGATTATGATGCTGTGGCTTGATAAATGTTGGGTTGGAGTTAGCCCATATGTGCTGTCACATGCAAGCTTTCAACATGCTCTTCATCTCATTTAGTTGATATCATGTACTTTTGTTATGGATGCTATCATGTGAAATGAGGTGGAAATGAAGTAGTTAAATGAGTTTGTATAAATGGTTAGAGAGACGCCTGGGCCGCTAATCTAAGCCATGCATCATTCATGGTGGAAATTTACTTACATACTATGGTGAACCTTCTGTGACACCTTGCAATAAAAAACTATTCCAAATGGTAAATAAAAAGGGTGTTGAGATTGTTCATTTTGTTTGTTTGTCTTGTCATTTTGATATGGGCTTGTTCCATATCTGGGACAAGAGGTACCCCAGTTGACGCTCTTGATGATACTATTATTACTTACAATGATATTAATTGAACTTGCTTTGTTTCCAAGTTGAGTAACATGGTGTAGTACTTGTATTCAAGGGGCATGAGACATCAACCTTTACTTTATCAAGCACACTACTCATATTTGCTTTCACTTTAACCTTAATCATTCAAGATGCTATGATAGGGGCAATGAGAGCTTGACACCAATGAATACCTTATTGCAATCATTAACTTAAGTAGAAGAGTTTGGAAGTTGGATGAAACTTATGCATGCTTTACCTCTACTCACATATACATCTTTCCAAAGTGTACACCTATCATATTCAGATTTTCATCTACACTCTATGACCATTGTAGGATGTTCTACTTATCATTATGCATACATGTGTTCCATATTACTTGCTACTATGTTACACTTTGTGAACTATCAATGAACATCCTTGTCTTGAATACTTGATATCACTTCATAAACTATTTGCATATTGCTACTCCTTTGAAGAATGAATCATTTGACTATATGTAGCAATAGTAATCATCTTTGATATCCATTGTTAAGTATTAAATTGCAAAGTCCATGTTAGTTTTATCATCTTCATACTCGAGGACGAGCATGGATTAAGCTTGGGGATGTTGATGCATGTAAAATGCATACATGAACTTTGCACTTTAATTGCTTATATTCCAATCATATTTGCATCATATAAGGGTTATATCAATGTTTTATCATGATTTTGGGAATATTCATAGTTTTCCATTTTTTGGAATTAACCCTGCACAGGCAGAAAACCCTAGTTTTGTATTTTAATGTTTCAGGGACCCAAACGTCAACGAAATCACCTGGAAATTTACGGGCGTCAATATTTGGAAGGAAGAAGGACTACGGAAAAAGGAAGCAAGCAAACGGAGGCCCGAGGGCCAAACGGGTGGCCCACGCGGCCAGTACTGGCCGCGTGGGACCCACCCGTTTGGGCCTCGTGGCTCCGTTGCCGTCGATCTTCGCTCCACCGACTTCGTCTTGACCTAAAAACGCCTATAAAAAAGGTCCCCCGTCGTTCTCTGGAAGGAGCGCCGCACAAACACAGAAACACCGAAACGGAGATCAGGAGCTGCAGATTGGAGGGGGAAAACTCCGGCGGGGCGCTGCCGGCGTGGTCTCCATCTTCTCCATCGACTTCTCCACCGTCTCCATGATGAAGAGGGAGTAGTCCACCTCTGGACTATGGGTTTGTGGAAGTAACTTATGTATCTCTCCTCTCTTGAGCTTCACTAATTAGCACCGTATGAGCTGCTGAACATGATTACGGTCACCGTTGTAATACCTTTGTGGTGGATCTTTATGAGTTAATATATGTTTGAGATTGCAATGTTTGTTTCAGTTATGAGTATAGATGCATATTATGTACCCCGTTCTTGTCTACTTGTTTTGATCAAGCATGTTTATGAGAGCGTGTGTGGGGGAACGTGTGCATTAGTTGGAGTAACGGGGGTGGCTAGTGCAGTGAACGTGAGAGAAAGTTCTGCGATCCACTTTGGTATCTTTACCTTACTTTGTTACCTCACTAGGGATAAACTAAAATACCATGCTACCGGGGATGTGGGCGTGACCATTGCCACTACTCCATGACTAGATCTAGCATGTTCTTATTTTCACTTCATGTCATGATACTTAATGCTATACTCTGAGTTATCTTAATTACTGAGGTGTTATGATTTAGTTCGCATCTTGGTGGAGTATAAGAGAGGTTAATAACCAAAAGATCTCTATGTTAGGACGTGATGCCCATATATCTAAGTAACTTGTTATCAAACCCTGTGTTGCAATCTCATATGTTAACTTTGTGTGTTCCATTGTCTACCACTTTATAAAGAGAGAGTGCATTTGTGAAACCATGAACCCCAGTCCATTTTTAATCATAAGAAACACCTTTCCAACACCATATACCACTTTTCTATTTTCAGCCATCATTAAATCCGAAAATACAAAAATACTTTTCATCTTGCATACATCATTAAAAACCCAAAAATATCATTTATCATTGCATCCACCATCATTGCATATTTATTTCTTGTTTGCATTGCATAACTATCCTGATATCATTCTTACACCTTGTGCTTGACAACCACAGGTGAGGTTGAGGACCAAAACATCTAACCTTGTTTTGTAGGTAACCAAAAGAAGGATAAGAAGATAAATCTACCACTTCAGATTCCCCGAGAGTTCGATATTAAACCCTCGAGTCACCCCTCGTGGGGAAAACTGTCTTCCACTTACTATACACTCTGCACTTGGAGTCTCAACCTAATCCCGTTTATTTGTGCAGGCATCAAGACTTGCTCATCGGGTATCAGGTAGCAAAGTGAAAAAATTTGGTTGCTTCTGTAAGGTTAGCCTCTAAGAACACCCTAAACAAAGTTATACCCCATCTCTTACGCAATTTCTTGACGTGCAATTCTGAGAGACAAGATTCGCGTCATCATTTTATGTAAGTGGAGACCGCTATTCGGTGTAGCTATATACATACAATGAATACAAACATATTAAAAATGTTAAATTTAATTTATAGTAATAAATAAATACATAAAAATGAAGATTATAAAAAACATGGACCGTAGCCGTCGGCATAGCTACAAGCATAAAAGAAATAGAAAAGAATAAAAATTAAAAAATAATTTTATTTTTGCCGACGGCATTGCCGTCGGCGTACTGTTTCCTATTCTTAAAAAATCGTCCAGATAACCTATGCCGACGGCAAGTTTTTTTGCCGACGGCTACCGTCGGCTGAGATGAGCTATGCCGACGGCATTTTCTATGCCGACGGTTTTGTTTGTGGGCTGGCCTCGACGGGCTCTATGCCGACGGCCCCGACAAAAAGCCGTCGGCATAGGCCTGCTGTGCCGTAGTGCTAGGTCCACCCACCACGAACATGCAGAAAAAAAATAGTAGTAGCTAGGTACAATGGGCATGTAGTAAGTTGTCATAGTATAGTTTAGTCATGGAAATATTAACCTTTTAATCTGGCTTGGACTCACATATTCATTCGGACGTGAAAAACAATCTTTCATGCCGTGAAAGTTCAACTAAAAAATAGTCTGTCAAGACATATCTCCAACCTAGCTGCGTCTGTTAGAAGAAAAAAAAAGAAATCAAACTGCACGGTGTCGCAAATATCAAGCGGGTAGTCATATTTTTTTCAGCCATAGAAATTGTACAACAGTCTAATTTTTTCTCACATCTACCGTTCTCAGGCGCTAGAGTGCTAGGTAGATTTATTTGGCAACGATGTGAACCGACCATACAAAAAAGACTGGATCGATCGGTTTCGTTGGCAAGCACGACTCGCCATCCTGTCCTTAGTTTCCACTTCTAATCTTGATTTGAGCGGCGCTGGGGCCTGGGTGAATAAGGAAACGAACTAGAGTAATAGCTAGACACATCCTTCCATCTTCCCGTGAATGCAAACAAGCAGCTGGATGAATGCATATCTATGCAGTGATCTGGATGCATATGTGTATATTCGATGACTCGGATGCCTGCATATGCGTACATGACCGTCAATGTGAAGCGAATAATGACAGACAACCTAAAACACCACTAGGAGTGTATCGCAAAAAAACTAGAAAATACGTTCAAGAAATTACGAAAAAAATATTTTCACAAATAGATGTTAACATACTATGTGTTCACGAAGTCGTTTCATGAAAAACCCATATTATTTGTGGTCTGTGTAAAAAAGACAAATTTGAGTGGTAAAAAAGTCTATTCACAAGAGACATTTTCCCCCTTTTTATACACACCAAAAAAATATTAAATTTTCGCGAAACAACTTTGTAAACAGAAAGACTGAAGATGTATCCGTGAAATTTTATTTCAAATTTTTTAACATTCCGAATTGTATTTTTAAACCGAGTGCATATGCACCCGGATGCCAAAGTGGATTTCACCAAATACTACAACACAAGTTATCATTTTTGCAAATACTCAGCTTATTGAGGTTTTGTAGATATACCGGTCGACTTCTGAATTGCATCTTATTAATTTTCTGAAACTGGATCTTTTTAACTAAAATCATTTGTGTAAAATCTTAAACGATTTACATTAATGTAAGAAAAAATACATTGATTTTTTAAAAAATTATTAACAATATACGAAAGTCTATTGTGACACGACGTTGAACCACCCTGAATTATTTAGATAGATGAATCTATAATTAATGGGTGAGTTTTAGAGCGATGGAGAGCTAATCCGGTTATTATCGATAATAGAATTAGTTCAAACAATCTGATTCACCTATTTAATAAGTTTTGTAGTTGCTACATAAATATAACTTAGTGTGGAAATAACATTGCCACGGCAAAAAAATACCACGGCCATCAGAGAGAGGGAGGAAGTTTTCGTAGAATTAGATAATATATATCGACAAATGTGGCAGTTCGGATCGATGATGAAGCAAACACAGACGATCAGAGCACAATGAAGCGGCAATGCATGACCTTTTAAAAATCAAAGACGAACTACTTCCTTAAAATACAATCAATAACAAGGTTGGTATCCAAAGAGGTCTCTAGGTTCAATTAACGAGTACATACTAAAAATATTCAATATTTATTCTTAGTATTTTTAAACTTCATTTGAGGGAACATAGAGATGTAAACTATATGTGGAAAGGTAGACACTGAAGAACGGGTCGGACCATACTAATCCACATTACTCGAATTATTTAGACAGTTGAATATGTAATTAGTGGCTGAGATTTTAATAGAGATGGAAAACAATCCGGTTAATCAAAATCTACACATATTGACTACGAGTCCAATATGTGTGGTGGAATTTGATGTGGTTAATCGAAATCTATACATATAGACTATGTGTCCATTAAGTACGTTTAATTAAAATGTATTTTTTTACCCGAGCTCAAAGTGTTCGACTTCCATTTCCATTATACTTGGGCAAGCATCTGGATGATGCACGTGTCCGTAGGTAAAAAAGGTAGTTTGATCAACGGTATGCATGTGAGGATATATATTAATTTTGTGTTCGTTGAAATACTCAAATTATGTGCTCTCAATGCAACTTTTTTAACTTGAATACTTTACATTAAAATATGTTCCCTCCAACTTAGGTGTAGTCGTTGTTACATGAGCAACATGACACCACATCAGCCTGTTATTTAAAGAGTAAAACCCCTAGACTGGAGAGCGGCGGATAGTAGGAAGACATAAAAATATATTCAAATATATAGCACTACACATATGTTTTAAGATAGATGCATTCTAAAATACATGACATGGTACTTTTGGAGATTTCAAAATATCTACTCGCTACAAATTAAAATGATTCAAAGTATTTCCCACACATGTGTTTCTTCACCTAACATAAGATTTTTCTAAGCTATAAATTATTCGAATTCCATGTTTTCGGTATCTGTTAGATTAGGGTTTGTCTAAATCGCGGTCGTCTGAGATTTCATTAAATCTTAGACGATTGATGAAAGTGCACCGCATTCCAATTGCACTTTTCTGGAAAAGGAAAGTGCAACTGAATAGGAATTGCAATTTTCTGAATTAAGGTTTGCACTTTTCTAAGTGGACTAAGATTTAAGAAATTTTCAGTCAACTGAGATGTAGAAAACCAATTAGACTATTTAACGATTGATTCAACGAGATAAAGACCATGCCCTCGCAATGTGAGGGCCACCTTGCTAGTTGGGTGTAAAAAAGGACCAGAGGGATTATCCTACAATCATCCTTTTCTTTTGGTATTGTATTATTTGTAGAGTCGATGCATCACTCAACTCATACCGTTCATGTATATCATGAACAGTTATTAGCGCTTGTGGTCTGGAACAACGCAACAGGCTCACGAGGTCTGGCAACCAGTCAGCCATTATAAAGCCCTCTAGGTCTACTTGCCGGAGAAATTCCAGACGGAGCTTCTCCTCCCTCCAGTCTATGGGAGGCTTGCACCAGCAAGCCGATGTGCGCGCGCAAACATATCCATGCTCGAACCTCTGCATTCAGAAGTATACGTGGAATCGATTTAGCATCCAATCACTAGATTAATTTGGTGGTGGCGAAGAATTAGCAAAAAAATTACCTTCTCTTTGACAATTACGGTAAGCGTCTCTACGTAGCTGCATCTAGAGAGTACCGTTGCTATGCTGGCTCCGTAAGTGTGATGATCCAAGAGGGTGCACACGGTCAAGTCAGTGACAGTGCTAAGTTGAGGCACCTTTACCATCAGATCCTCGTACTGGGACAACGAAGTCTCGTCGAGCACCCCAGACACAAAAGTTGGCTGTGTACACACATAAACATATATATAGGCATAGGAACATTATTAGTTTATTATAAAAGTACATATACTTAGACATCCGTGAAGTAAGCAAAACACACACAAAATATTACTCCCTCCGTTTGAAAAAAGATGTTTTTCATATATCCAAATTCAGACTTATGTGTACACTAAAATATGTCTTTATACATCTGGATCTAGACAAATTCAAGACATTCTTTTTCGGACGGAGGGAGTATATGAATCAGTGAGTTGACTGGTACTTGCACACAATCCCGCGCAAGGCTTATATAAGTTGTGGTAGATAGCTTTCGCTAAGACAGTTATGTATATAGTATGATGGCACCATTTTTATTACAATTTAACTAACAGGGAATGCAAAAACAAAAATAAGTCTTATACCTAGCTACTTTTTTATTTGCTCGTGCTAGCTAGGAGATAACTCTCGAAAAGTTAATTTGCTTGACCATTATAAATTGCTAAATTGCTACTCTTATGTCATTCATGTTTCTAGGTCACTGAATTTTCATCATGGGAGTTAACTCCTAAGAGATTAAAGTTTCGTTAAGTCTGACTTTATCTTGGCAGACATGGCCATCCCCTATACAAATTGTGAGTCTTATCAATAACCACATCGATTGTTTTCTGAACCTAAATATAACTAAATATGATAATGACTAGAAAACTAGTCTTGCTCTATATATAACTTTTTATAAATCAACAACAGACAAATAGTCACCACGTTTCCATCTTTCATTATTTATCTTTTAATTATGGGTGCAAATTGAGAACTAACTTAGTTCTCACTAAAGTAATATCATCAAACATCAGTTGCAATCCATGTTGCAACTCATGGTTCGGACATTTTACCATCTACAACTAAAAAACTCAGATGCACTGAACCGCAACTCATAGTTGCAGGAATCGCAATGCAAATCCGATGGTATAAGGCTCGACTGAGCCAGGGGCGAACCCAGAAAAAATTAGGAGTGGGGGCAAATCAAGTGAATGGGGACAGTCTTAGTATAAATTTGCAAAACCTGAAGAAATTTATGTAAATTATGAACAAATACTATAGGAATTCAAAATTTTGAGTGGGGCCATTGCCCCCACACAGCTTGGGTCCGCCCTGGACTAAGCACTAAATAGTATTTCTACTTAATTATGTGTATAATTTTGTAGAAATATTAAAAGCTACATAATATTTTCTCACTCCGTTCCTAAATATAAGATGTTTTAACATTTGTCTACATTCATATGTTTACAAATGTATCTAGACACGTTTTATTGTTTATGTTGACTCGTTTTAGTATGTATCTAGACAATATTTGAAACATCTAAAACATCTTATATTTAGAAACGGAGGGAGTATCTATTAAGACTATAAGAGCCAACGTTAGAAAATTTTGATTTTCATTCATCCTAGGACAATGTCAACTATTTTGAAGCGGATGGACTAGTAACTGACGCCATAATACATTGAAAAAATTGCGCAATATTAACTGATGAAACTTAAAAACACGTTTTAGCAAGAAAAAACGCATTGATGTATATTTACTTACACTGGGGTGTAAATTGCAGAGGGCGACTGTAAGGCCGCGGACACCTGTACACCGCTGAAGAAGCCATACAGCCAGTCTGTTGTAGTGACAGAGGGTACGATTCACCATAAAGTGGGTTGCAAGCCCGACGTCAAGCTGGCGAACGGTGGCCAAGCTGTGGGCGAACTCGACCCTGCTGGGGTGGATGCTTGCGCTGGGTCTCCAACTGAGGACCTCAAGCCGGGGAGTTCGGAAGCTGGCCGCCTTGCTGCCGTCATGCACTTGTGAGCCATAATCTCCGGCGAGAAGATCTCACGAATGTGAAGACGGTGGTGGTTGCGTGACGACACCTCCAGTCGCCGGAGGCCGCCGTAGTAGAAGTTAAGGTCAATGTCTTCCAGGGCATCGTTGGAGAGCCGGATAAATTCTTCGTCGCCGAAGGTGTGTACGACAAGCTTTCTGAGGTGCGGACAGCATGAGGAAACGAAGTTCGAGAGGCTGTTTCCATCAATCCTCAGGCGCTTGAGCTCCAGCTCGGTCAACGAGCTGGGCACGGCGGCGGCGCCGGCGGGATTACGAGGGTACCGACGCCAATTGGGCGGAGGTGGAACGCCATAGCGGTGGCCCTTCCGCCGCACGGCAAGTCCAAGACCACCCGGTCACAATCGTGCGTTGCAAAGATACTTTCACCGTCGTAGCGGAAGATGAAGCTGATTTTTTCGCGGGCACGCTGCCACGCTCGGAGGCATGCTGAAGCCACTCGTTCGCACGGGCCAAGTGCGAAGGATGCCTGACGGATATCTCGAGCTTGTCCATGCCGTAGCTGTGCGCGAGCACCTCGTCTACCGAGTTCGCGAACCCTGCTGCCGACCGCGTGTCGTCGGAAAACGCAAAGGTCGGGAGGTTGATCCAGATGCGCTGCCACCGCTGCGACAGCACGCTCGTGCGGATTGCATCCTGCGTTGGCAGGAAGCTCAGGATGCGATGAAGCAGGTCGTCTGGGAGGAGGCTGATCCTATCGTGGAACTCGAAAATCCTATCGTGGGCAGGAACCTCAGGATGCGATGTAGTGAGGCCGTTTAAGCTCAGGATGTAGTGAAGCCGTAGGTGGTCGGGAAGGCAGTTGATCCTATCTTCGTAGAGGCTGGAGCCGGCGCCGTCGCTGGCACCATTGATTATTAGGTTGGAGTCCATCGTTTCCTTGTGCAGCGAGGGTCGATCTATGTAATACCGATACAGCAAGTTCTGTATTTACAAGTACAAGACTTGTTTGAGTCTTGTACGGATTTGAAAAGGAGTTGGATTTGGGAAAAAATATGTTAGCTGTCCATTATGAGGAAAGCTTAATAATCTTTAAATTCATGTGTCAGTGCATTAAGTTTAATTTAGGGCACACTACGTGCACACCGCTAGCGAATTTCACCATTGTACTTGATGTTGTGGACCCTTAGGAACCACGTAGCGACATTGTCTTCAATGGCGCCTCCCCGTCAATATGTAGGGCTTTAGGGCATCTCCACTCGTTCGCCCCTCCCCCCCAGGGCGCAAAAACGGCGCGCGGGGGGGGGGGGGGGGGGGCAGCGGCACTATTCGGCGCATTGGGGGCGCCATTTCCCAGCCGTCAGCCCAGGTCGCCCCCCAGCCGGCGATCTTCGGCCCATTTGTTCAAACGCCACAGCCGGCGATTTTCGCCCAAATTTGAACAAATATTATTTTTTCCACTTAGTTCAACATACAAATCCACACATAAATAGTTTAACATAAAATTCAAATGGTTCAACAATGCAAATAAATAAAACAAATCAAACTAGGTATTGCCATTGCCTTTGCGCGCCCACACGTGCTCCACCAGATCATTCTGCAGTTATGTATGTGCTGCAGGGTTTCGAATCTCCTGGCGCATAGCGAGGAAGGCGGCCCATGATGTCGTCACCTGGTGATCTACATCTGTAAGAGGACCCTGTCGGTAGTATGGCTCATTTGTGTCAGTCACCGGAGCATTCTGCTCGCTCTCAATGATCATGTTGTGCAAGATCACACAACAGTTCATCACCTCCCACATATTGGCCTTCGACCAAGTCATAGGTGGATACCGAACAACAACGAATCGAGACTGCACCGCACCAAATGCCCGCTCAACATCCTTCCTGCAAGCCTCCTGGCACTTGGAAAACCAAGCTTTCGCGCTTCCTGGCACAGGGTTGGAGATCTTCACAAATATTGACTACTTTAGGTAGATGCCATCTGCAAGGTAGTAGCCCTTTGTGTACTGGTGCCCATTGATCTCGTAGTTCACTAGGGGAGCTTGACCTTCAACAAGGTTCGCGAAGATATTCGAGCACTGCAGAACATTGATGTCATTGTGAGTTCCTGGCATACCGAAGAAGGAATGCCAAATCCATAGATCATATGTAGCCACGGCCTCAAGAATCACACTGCACTCGCCTTTGTGGCCTTTGTACATCCCCTGCCATTCAAATGGACAGTTCTTCCATGCCCAATGCATGCAGTCGATGCTTCCAAGCATCTCAGGAAAGCCTCTTGCTTCATTACAAGCTAGGATCCGAGCAGTGTCTTCCGCATTGGGTGATCGCAAGTAGGTTGGACCAAACACTGCAACCATTGCCCGGCAGAACCTGTTCAAGCAATCAATGGCTGTGCTCTCGACATGCACAAATAATCATCCTGCGAATCAGCGGGAGCACCGTATGCAAGCAACCTCATGGTCATCGTGCACTTTTGAATTGAGGTAAAGCCTACCGTACCGGTGCAATCCTTCTTCAATTTGAAGTAGGTGTCGAACTTCCGGATGGCATGCATGATGTTGAGGAAGAGCTTGCGGTTCATCCGGAAACGGCGCCGAAACACGGCATCGTCCTGCAGGGGGAAATCAGCGAAGTAGTCGGAGTAGAGGATGCAGTACCCTTCGTACCGCTGCCTCGGCTTGCTCTTCAGACGACCGGGCGCCGAGCCACCACGCCGCGGCCGCGCGTCGTTTGCGAGCATGCCGGCGAGGCACGCGAGGACCAGCAAGTGTTCTTCATCGTCGACATCGGCCTCGGCTTCCTGATGCATGTAAAATGCATACATGAACTTTGCACTTTAATTGCTTATATTCCAATCATATTTGCATCATATAAGGGTTATATCGATGTTTTATCATGATTTTGGGAATACTTCATAGTTTTCCCATTTATTTGGAATTAACCCTGCACAGGCAGAAAAACCCTAGTTTTGTATTTTAATGTTTCAGGGACCCAAACGTCAACGAAATCACCTGGAAATTTACGGGCGTCAATATTTGGAAGGAAGAAGGACTACGGAAAAAGGAAGCAAGCAAACGGAGACCCGAGGGCCAAACGGGCATGGCCCACGCGGCCACAGTACCAGGCCGCGTGGGACCCACCCGTTCGGGCCTCGTGGCTCCGTTGCCGTTGATCTTCGCTCCACCGCCTTCGTCTTGACCTAAAAACGCCTATAAAAAAGGTCCCCCGTCGTTCTCTGGAAAGAGCGCCGCACAAACACAGAAACACCGAAACGGAGATCAGGAGCTGCAGATTGGAGGGGGAAAACTCCGGCGGGGCGCTGCTGGTGTGGTCTCCATCTTCTCCATCGACTTCTCCACCGTCTCCATGATGAAGAGGGAGTAGTCCACCTCTGGACTATGGGTTTGTGGAAGTAACTTATGTATCTCTCCTCTCTTGAGCTTCACTAATTAGCACCGTATGAGCTGCTGAACATGATTACGGTCACCGTTGTAATACCTTTGTGGTGGATCTTTATGAGTTAATATATGTTTGATATTGCAATGTTTGTTTCAGTTATGAGTATAGATGCATATTATGTACCCCGTTCTTGTCTACTTGTTTTGATCAAGCATGTTTATGAGAGCGTGTGTGGGGGACGTGTGCATTAGTTGGAGTAACGGGGGGTGGCTAGTGCAGTGAACGTGAGAGAAAGTTCTGCGATCCACTTTGGTATCTTTACCTTACTTTGTTGCCTCACTAGGGATAAACTAAAATACCATGCTACCGGGGATGTGGGCGTGACCATTGCCACTACTCCATGACTAGATCTAGCATGTTCTTATTTTCACTTCATGTCATGATACTTAATGCTATACTCTGAGTTATCTTAATTACTGAGGTGTTATGATTTAGTTCGCATCTTGGTGGAGTATAAGAGAGGTTAATAACCAAAAGATCTCTATGTTAGGACGTGATGCCCATATATCTAAGTAACTTGTTATCAAACCCTGTGTTGCAATCTCATATGTTAACTTTGTGTGTTCCATTGTCTACCACTTTATAAAGAGAGAGTGCATTTGTGAAACCATGAACCCCAGTCCATTTTTAATCATAAGAAACACCTTTCCAACACCATATACCACTTTTCTATTTTCAGCCATCATTAAATCCGAAAATACAAAAATATTTTTCATCTTGCATACATCATTTAAAAACCCAAAAATATCATTTACCATTGCATCCACCATCATTGCATATTTATTTCTTGTTTGCATTGCATAACTATCCTGATATCATTCTTACACCTTGTGCTTGACAACCACAGGTGAGGTTGAGGACCAAAACATTTAACCTTGTTTTGTAGGTAACCAAAAGAAGGATAAGAAGATAAATCTACCACTGCAGATTCCCCGAGAGTTCGATATTAAACCCTCGAGTCACCCCTCGTGGGGAAAACTGTCTTCCACTATACTATACACTCTGCACTTGGAGTCTCAGCCTAATCCCGTATATTTTGTGCAGGCATCAAGACTTGCTCATCGGGTATCAAGACGTTTTCTGGCGCCGTTGCCGGGGAATCGTAGCTGAGAGATTTATCCAAGGGTGTGCATCATCGCATTCATCTCACAACAAAGTCAACGTTACCAACTTGTGCTAACACCTAAGCTTGGGGAGGTTGCACCTACGTGAGCACCATCTAATCCATCTTTACTTACAAAGCAATTTATTTGTTTTGTTAGTGTCATTGCATATCATATCATATTTATTTCAGTTTTGCATAAAAAATCAAAAATACCAAAAAAAACTTGCTAAAATGGAGAAACGAACCTTTTGGCCGTTTAGTGTTAAGAACTTTCCCCAAGATATGAATATCCCTGTTGAGAAATGTGTTGTAGATCCTAATATCATGAAAGTGATTTATGAACACCGTTTTTATGGGAAACCTAAAGAAGATCCTATACCACATCTTAAGAAGTTTGATGAAAGGTGCAAAATGTTAAACTTGAGCCATGCTAATGTTAAAATTAAGCTTTTTCCTTACTCCCTAGGTGGAAAAGCCTTAGATTGGATATTAAGATGGCCACCTGGAAATTTTAGCACTTGGTTTAATTTAAAAGCTGCTTTTGTTGAAATATTTTGTTCCAATGAAAAGATTTGTAACCTAAGACAAGTACTTATCACCTTTAAACAAGAAGAGGATGAACCTCTAGTGAAAACATGGGAAAGGTTTAGAGGCATAGCTTTTGGAATGGAACATGGTCTTAGAGATTGGATGCTCATGCATGTGTTTTATAGAGGTTTGACTGAAGCCTCTAGGGTCTTTTTGGATAATGAATGTGAGGATTCCTTCATGAATACTGCTGCTAATGATACTCACTATTTACTTGATGGCTTGCTTTTGGAAGTAAGAATTAAAGAAAGTTTAGAAAAAGCCCAAGTACCTGAAGATGTCTTTGATGACCGTTATGAAATATTCAACCTATACAATAGGGAAAAGAAAGTTGAGGAAATTAAAATGCTTAATGAAGTCAAGGATCCTTTGCTTGACTTAGAAAATTGTAGCTTGCATGAATTAATATCTATCTTACAAAAATTTGCAAGTGATCCTTCCATCAACACTAACCAAGCAGGTTTTGGTTCTTATATTGCTAATCATGTCTTGAAAGAAAAGATTGCTAGGTACAACCAAGAGGCTATGATACCACCTAAGCTTGGGGATATGTGGATACCTAAGGTACTAGTAACTATTGGAAAAGAGACACACCATGCCATACTTGATCTAGGATCTAGTGTCTCTGTTTTATCTAAAAAACTATATGAAGTGCTTGAATTGAAAAATCTTGAAAAATGCTCTATTGAACTAGCACTTGCTGATGACTCTATTAAACATGCTTTGGGAAAAGTAAGTGATGTTATGGTAGAGTTACATATGACTTTTGTGCCTGTGGATTTTCTAATCATGGATATGGGGAATAAAACCTCTAGTCCTATTATTCTTGGAAGACCTTTTCTTCGTACCACAGGTGCTATCATTGATTCAAAGGAAGGGAATGTAAAGTTTCAGTTTCCACACAAGAAGTGCATGGAACACTTTCCAAGGAAGAGGGAACATCAAAGTTCAAGCTCCCTCATGAGCTTCATCTTCAATAAAACAACAAGTAAGAAGCCTAGCTATATGGCTATAAAGAAAGCGCTTTGCGGGAGGCAACCCGGTTATTTTTATGTGTGATTTTTCTTTGTGTCCTCTTGCTGTAACAAGAGATTTTGTGTCTAGTTAGGTTCTGGAGTTTTTAATAAAGTGCCAAGTTTTACCCTTTTTGGTTTGAAAAAGTTGCTTATAGCGTTCGGAGATTTTATTCCTGCACAAGTCAGTGCACGGTATGATTTTTAATTCTTATTCTGTAACTCCGAATGAGCTCATATTTGAACTGTAGTTGCAACTTTTCATCCTCTGTATGCATGAATTTTTTCGGAATTTTTCGAGAAAGTTTGGTAGGGTAGAAAAATACGTTTTGCTGCTGCTGTTTTTCTGGACAGATTCTGTCCCATTTTGTTTGATGCATGCTTTGAGCTTTTAAGTTGAATCTTTTTTATCCAATTGAGTTTATGAGTAGGCATACAACATTATACACTTTCTGGACATTCATATGAATTTTTGTTCAAGGATTATATGCAGCAAGAAACCTATTTGTTTATCACTATTAATGCACCCCACAGAAAAGAGATGGGAGAAACGGTGTTTTGAAGTTTTTTCACAGGGATTGGAGGAGATGCACCAAGAGCTATCCAAGGATGGTGAAGACCATAAGCTTGGGGATGTGAAGACAACCCCGCTGGACCTACACACTCTCGGTTTGCACACGTCCAACTTCTGTTTTTCGATCGAAACACTTTATCGCATAAACTTGGAGCGTCGTTTTTTGTTTTTGTTTGAGTCTTGAGAGACCACCACACTATCAATTATATATGAGAGAGCTACTGGAAATATGGGTTGAAATATGTTGGATGCTTTTATAAGATTGGGAAAAGGGATGTTTGATTTGATTTTTAATGATACATATAGTTGCATGATTCATGAGCTTGTTTATGAGTAATAGTTTGCAAATTCTTTTTAAGAGCTATCACTTATTCATGTTTTGGTGCTGATTGTTATTTCACTTGGTTTAACATGGATTAGTTAGTTCTATGGACACTCATGCATGCATCTAGATGGTCAACTTTCTCCCTTTTGCTAGCCCAAAAACTCCAACAAGCAAAAACTTGTTTCCAACACCTTCAACCAAAGTTATTCCAGTGAGTCCACCATATCTACCTATTGGCTTTATGCTATTCCGAGTATGTTTAACATGTTGTTTGTGTTATCTTACCTCTGAATGAAAATGTTTATGTTATTGATTGCAATGGAAAAAAATGGTTATATAGCTCTCACGAACTTGATGCACAATGTTCTTTTATTTGCATAATAAAACATGACCCATTGTGATTAAGATTATGATGCTAGTGGCTTGATAAATGTTGAGGTTGGGAGTTAGCCCATATGTGCTGTCACATGCAAAGCTTTCAACATGCTCCTTCATTTCATTTAGTTGATATCATGTACTTTTGTTTATGGATGCCTATCATGGTGAAATGAGGTGGAAATGAAGTAGTTCAAATGAGTTTGTATAAATGGTTAGAGAGACGCCTGGGCCGCTAATCTAAGCCATGCATTATTCATGGTGGAAATTTACTTACATGCTATGGTGAATTATCTATGACGCACCTTACAATAAAAAGCTATTCCAATGGTAAATAAAAAGGGTGTTGAGGTTTTTCATCTTGTTTGTTTGTCTTGTCATTTTGATATGGGCTTGTTCCATATCCTGGGACAAGAGGTACCCCAGTTGACGCTCTTGATGATACTATTATTACTTACAATGATATATAACTTGAACTTGCTTTGTTTCCTAAGTTGAGTAATCATGGTGTAGGTACTTGTATTCAAGGGGCATGAGACATCCAACCTTTACTTTGTCAAGCACACTACTCATATTTGCTTTCACTTTAACCTTAATCATTCAAGATGCTATGATAGGGGCAATGAGAGCTTGACACCAATGAATACCTTATTGCAATCATTAACTTAAGTAGAAGAGTTTGGAAGTTGGATGAAACTTATGCATGCTTTACCTCTACTCACATATACATCTTTCCAAAGTGTACACCTATCATATTCAGATTTTCATCTACACTCTATGACCATTGTAGGATGTTCTACTTATCATTATGCATACATGTGTTCCATATTACTTGCTACTATGTTACACTTTGTGAACTATCAATGAACATCCTTGTCTTGAATACTTGATATCACTTCATAAACTATTTGCATATTGCTACTCCTTTGAAGAATGAATCATTTGACTATATGTAGCAATAGTAATCATCTTTGATATCCATTGTTAACTATTAAATTGCAAAGTCCATGTTAGTTTTATCATCTTCATACTCGAGGACGAGCATGGATTAAGCTTGGGGATGTTGATGCATGTAAAATGCATACATGAACTTTGCACTTTAATTGCTTATATTCCAATCATATTTGCATCATATAAGGGTTATATCAATGTTTTATCATGATTTTGGGAATACTTCATAGTTTTCCCATTTATTTGGAATTAACCCTGCACAGGCAGAAAACCCTAGTTTTGTATTTTAATGTTTCAGGGACCCAAACGTCAACGAAATCACCTGGAAATTTACGGGCGTCAATATTTGGAAGGAAGAAGGACTACGGAAAAAGGAAGCAAGCAAACGGAGACCCGAGGGCCAAACGGGCATGGCCCACGCGGCCACAGTACCAGGCCGCGTGGGACCCACCCGTTCGGGCCTCGTGGCTCCGTTGCCGTCGATCTTCGCTCCACCGCCTTCGTCTTGACCTAAAAACGCCTATAAAAAAGGTCCCCCGTCGTTCTCTGGAAGGAGCGCCGCACAAACACAGAAACACCGAAACGGAGATCAGGAGCTGCAGATTGGAGGGGGAAAACTCCGGCGGGGCGCTGCCGGTGTGGTCTCCATCTTCTCCATCGACTTCTCCACCGTCTCCATGATGAAGAGGGAGTAGTCCACCTCTGGACTATGGGTTTGTGGAAGTAACTTATGTATCTCTCCTCTCTTGAGCTTCACTAATTAGCACCGTATGAGCTGCTGAACATGATTACGGTCACCGTTGTAATACCTTTGTGGTGGATCTTTATGAGTTAATATATGTTTGAGATTGCAATGTTTGTTTCAGTTATGAGTATAGATGCATATTATGTACCCCGTTCTTGTCTACTTGTTTTGATCAAGCATGTTTATGAGAGCGTGTGTGGGGGACGTGTGCATTAGTTGGAGTAACGGGGGGTGGCTAGTGCAGTGAACGTGAGAGAAAGTTCTGCGATCCACTTTGGTATCTTTACCTTACTTTGTTACCTCACTAGGGATAAACTAAAATACCATGCTACCGGGGATGTGGGCGTGACCATTGCCACTACTCCATGACTAGATCTAGCATGTTCTTATTTTCACTTCATGTCATGATACTTAATGCTATACTCTGAGTTATCTTAATTACTGAGGTGTTATGATTTAGTTCGCATCTTGGTGGAGTATAAGAGAGGTTAATAACCAAAAGATCTCTATGTTAGGACGTGATGCCCATATATCTAAGTAACTTGTTATCAAACCCTGTGTTGCAATCTCATATGTTAACTTTGTGTGTTCCATTGTCTACCACTTTATAAAGAGAGAGTGCATTTGTGAAACCATGAACCCCAGTCCATTTTTAATCATAAGAAACACCTTTCCAACACCATATACCACTTTTCTATTTTCAGCCATCATTAAATCCGAAAATACAAAAATACTTTTCATCTTGCATACATCATTTAAAAACCCAAAAATATCATTTACCATTGCATCCACCATCATTGCATATTTATTTCTTGTTTGCATTGCATAACTATCCTGATATCATTCTTACACCTTGTGCTTGACAACCACAGGTGAGGTTGAGGACCAAAACATCTAACCTTGTTTTGTAGGTAACCAAAAGAAGGATAAGAAGATAAATCTACCACTGCAGATTCCCCGAGAGTTCGATATTAAACCCTCGAGTCACCCCTCGTGGGGAAAACTGTCTTCCACTATACTATACACTCTGCACTTGGAGTCTCAACCTAATCCCGTTATTTTGTGCAGGCATCAAGACTTGCTCATCGGGTATCAAGACGTTTTCTGGCGCCGTTGCCGGGGAATCGTAGCTGAGAGATTTATCCAAGGGTGTGCATCATCGCATTCATCTCACAACAAAGTCAACGTCACCAACTTGTGCTAACACCTAAGCTTGGGGAGGTTGCACCTACGTGAGCACCATCTTATCCATCTTTACTTACAAAGCAATTTATTTGTTTTGTTAGTGTCATTGCATATCATATCATATTTATTTCAGTTTTGCATAAAAAATCAAAAATACCAAAAAAAAAACTTGCTAAAATGGAGAAACGAACCTTTTGGCCGTTTAGTGTTAAGAACTTTCCCCAAGATATGAATATCCCTGTTGAGAAATGTGTTGTAGATCCTAATATCATGAAAGTGATTTATGAACACCGTTTTTATGGGAAACCTAAAGAAGATCCTATACCACATCTTAAGAAGTTTGATGAAAGGTGCAAAATGTTAAACTTGAGCCATGCTAATGTTAAAATTAAGCTTTTTCCTTACTCCCTAGGTGGAAAAGCCTTAGATTGGATATTAAGATGGCCACCTGGAAATTTTAGCACTTGGTTTAATTTAAAAGCTGCTTTTGTTGAAATATTTTGTTCCAATGAAAAGATTTGTAACCTAAGACAAGTACTTATCACCTTTAAACAAGAAGAGGATGAACCTCTAGTGAAAACATGGGAAAGGTTTAGAGGCATAGCTTTTGGAATGGAACATGGTCTTAGAGATTGGATGCTCATGCATGTGTTTTATAGAGGTTTGACTGAAGCCTCTAGGGTCTTTTTGGATAATGAATGTGAGGATTCCTTCATGAATACTGCTGCTAATGATACTCACTATTTACTTGATGGCTTGCTTTTGGAAGTAAGAATTAAAGAAAGTTTAGAAAAAGCCCAAGTACCTGAAGATGTCTTTGATGACCGTTATGAAATATTCAACCTATACAATAGGGAAAAGAAAGTTGAGGAAATTAAAATGCTTAATGAAGTCAAGGATCCTTTGCTTGACTTAGAAAATTGTAGCTTGCATGAATTAATATCTATCTTACAAAAATTTGCAAGTGATCCTTCCATCAACACTAACCAAGCAGGTTTTGGTTCTTATATTGCTAATCATGTCTTGAAAGAAAAGATTGCTAGGTACAACCAAGAGGCTATGATACCACCTAAGCTTGGGGATATGTGGATACCTAAGGTACTAGTAACTATTGGAAAAGAGACACACCATGCCATACTTGATCTAGGATCTAGTGTCTCTGTTTTATCTAAAAAACTATATGAAGTGCTTGAATTGAAAAATCTTGAAAAATGCTCTATTGAACTAGCACTTGCTGATGACTCTATTAAACATGCTTTGGGAAAGTAAGTGATGTTATGGTAGAGTTACATATGACTTTTGTGCCTGTGGATTTTCTAATCATGGATATGGGGAATAAAACCTCTAGTCCTATTATTCTTGGAAGACCTTTTCTTCGTACCACAGGTGCTATCATTGATTCAAAGGAAGGGAATGTAAAGTTTCAGTTTCCACACAAGAAGTGCATGGAACACTTTCCAAGGAAGAGGGAACATCAAAGTTCAAGCTCCCTCATGAGCTTCATCTTCAATAAAACAACAAGTAAGAAGCCTAGCTATATGGCTATAAAGAAAGCGCTTTGCGGGAGGCAACCCGGTTATTTTTATGTGTGATTTTTCTTTGTGTCCTCTTGCTGTAACAAGAGATTTTGTGTCTAGTTAGGTTCTGGAGTTTTTAATAAAGTGCCAAGTTTTACCCTTTTTGGTTTGAAAAAGTTGCTTATAGCGTTCGGAGATTTTATTCCTGCACAAGTCAGTGCACGGTATGATTTTTAATTCTTATTCTGTAACTCCGAATGAGCTCATATTTGAACTGTAGTTGCAACTTTTCATCCTCTGTATGCATGAATTTTTTCGGAATTTTTCGAGAAAGTTTGGTAGGGTAGAAAAATACGTTTTGCTGCTGCTGTTTTTCTGGACAGATTCTGTCCCATTTTGTTTGATGCATGCTTTGAGCTTTTAAGTTGAATCTTTTTGATCCAATTGAGTTTATGAGTAGGCATACAACATTATACACTTTCTGGACATTCATATGAATTTTTGTTCAAGGATTATATGCAGCAAGAAACCTATTTGTTTATCACTATTAATGCACCCCACAGAAAAGAGATGGGAGAAACGGTGTTTTGAAGTTTTTTCACAGGGATTGGAGGAGATGCACCAAGAGCTATCCAAGGATGGTGAAGACCATAAGCTTGGGGATGTGAAGACAACCCCGCTGGACCTACACACTCTCGGTTTGCACACGTCCAACTTCTGTTTTTCGATCGAAACACTTTATCGCATAAACTTGGAGCGTCGTTTTTTGTTTTGTTTGAGTCTTGAGAGACCACCACACTATCAATTATATATGAGAGAGCTACTGGAAATATGGGTTGAAATATGTTGGATGCTTTTATAAGATTGGGAAAAGGGATGTTTGATTTGATTTTTAATGATACATATAGTTGCATGATTCATGAGCTTGTTTATGAGTAATAGTTTGCAAATTCTTTTAAGAGCTATCACTTATTCATGTTTTGGTGCTGATTGTTATTTCACTTGGTTTAACATGGATTAGTTAGTTCTATGGACACTCATGCATGCATCTAGATGGTCAACTTTCTCCCTTTTGCTAGCCCAAAAACTCCAACAAGCAAAAACTTGTTTCCAACACCTTCAACCAAAGTTATTCCAGTGAGTCCACCATATCTACCTATTGGCTTTATGCTATTCCGAGTATGTTTAACATGTTGTTTGTGTTATCTTACCTCTGAATGAAAATGTTTATGTTATTGATTGCAATGGAAAAAAATGGTTATATAGCTCTCACGAACTTGATGCACAATGTTCTTTTATTTGCATAATAAAACATGACCCATTGTGATTAAGATTATGATGCTAGTGGCTTGATAAATGTTCGAGGTTGGGAGTTAGCCCATATGTGCTGTCACATGCAAAGCTTTCAACATGCTCCTTCATCTCATTTAGTTGATATCATGTACTTTTGTTTATGGATGCCTATCATGGTGAAATGAGGTGGAAATGAAGTAGTTCAAATGAGTTTGTATAAATGGTTAGAGAGACGCCTGGGCCGCTAATCTAAGCCATGCATTATTCATGGTGGAAATTTACTTACATGCTATGGTGAATTATCTATGACACCTTACAATAAAAAGCTATTCCAATGGTAAATAAAAAGGGTGTTGAGGTTTTTCATTTGTTTGTTTGTCTTGTCATTTTGATATGGGCTTGTTCCATATCCTGGGACAAGAGGTACCCCAGTTGACGCTCTTGATGATACTATTATTACTTACAATGATATATAACTTGAACTTGCTTTGTTTCCTAAGTTGAGTAATCATGGTGTAGGTACTTGTATTCAAGGGGCATGAGACATCCAACCTTTACTTTGTCAAGCACACTACTCATATTTGCTTTCACTTTAACCTTAATCATTCAAGATGCTATGATAGGGGCAATGAGAGCTTGACACCAATGAATACCTTATTGCAATCATTAACTTAAGTAGAAGAGTTTGGAAGTTGGATGAAACTTATGCATGCTTTACCTCTACTCACATATACATCTTTCCAAAGTGTACACCTATCATATTCAGATTTTCATCTACACTCTATGACCATTGTAGGATGTTCTACTTATCATTATGCATACATGTGTTCCATATTACTTGCTACTATGTTACACTTTGTGAACTATCAATGAACATCCTTGTCTTGAATACTTGATATCACTTCATAAACTATTTGCATATTGCTACTCCTTTGAAGAATGAATCATTTGACTATATGTAGCAATAGTAATCATCTTTGATATCCATTGTTAAGTATTAAATTGCAAAGTCCATGTTAGTTTTATCATCTTCATACTCGAGGACGAGCATGGATTAAGCTTGGGGATGTTGATGCATGTAAAATGCATACATGAACTTTGCACTTTAATTGCTTATATTCCAATCATATTTGCATCATATAAGGGTTATATCAATGTTTTATCATGATTTTGGGAATACTTCATAGTTTTCCCATTTATTTGGAATTAACCCTGCACAGGCAGAAAACCCTAGTTTTGTATTTTAATGTTTCAGGGACCCAAACGTCAACGAAATCACCTGGAAATTTACGGGCGTCAATATTTGGAAGGAAGAAGGACTACGGAAAAAGGAAGCAAGCAAACGGAGACCCGAGGGCCAAACGGGCATGGCCCACGCGGCCACAGTACCAGGCCGCGTGGGACCCACCCGTTCGGGCCTCGTGGCTCCGTTGCCGTCGATCTTTGCTCCACCGCCTTCGTCTTGACCTAAAAACGCCTATAAAAAAGGTCCCCCGTCGTTCTCTGGAAGGAGCGCCGCACAAACACAGAAACACCGAAACGGAGATCAGGAGCTGCAGATTGGAGGGGGAAAACTCCGGCGGGGCGCTGCCGGTGTGGTCTCCATCTTCTCCATCGACTTCTCCACCGTCTCCATGATGAAGAGGGAGTAGTCCACCTCTGGACTATGGGTTTGTGGAAGTAACTTATGTATCTCTCCTCTCTTGAGCTTCACTAATTAGCACCGTATGAGCTGCTGAACATGATTACGGTCACCGTTGTAATACCTTTGTGGTGGATCTTTATGAGTTAATATATGTTTGAGATTGCAATGTTTGTTTCAGTTATGAGTATAGATGCATATTATGTACCCCGTTCTTGTCTACTTGTTTTGATCAAGCATGTTTATGAGAGCGTGTGTGGGGGAACGTGTGCATTAGTTGGAGTAACGGGGGGTGGCTAGTGCAGTGAACGTGAGAGAAAGTTCTGCGATCCACTTTGGTATCTTTACCTTACTTTGTTACCTCACTAGGGATAAACTAAAATACCATGCTACCGGGGATGTGGGCGTGACCATTGCCACTACTCCATGACTAGATCTAGCATGTTCTTATTTTCACTTCATGTCATGATACTTAATGCTATACTCTGAGTTATCTTAATTACTGAGGTGTTATGATTTAGTTCGCATCTTGGTGGAGTATAAGAGAGGTTAATAACCAAAAGATCTCTATGTTAGGACGTGATGCCCATATATCTAAGTAACTTGTTATCAAACCCTGTGTTGCAATCTCATATGTTAACTTTGTGTGTTCCATTGTCTACCACTTTATAAAGAGAGAGTGCATTTGTGAAACCATGAACCCCAGTCCATTTTTAATCATAAGAAACACCTTTCCAACACCATATACCACTTTTCTATTTTCAGCCATCATTAAATCCGAAAATACAAAAATACTTTTCATCTTGCATACATCATTTAAAAACCCAAAAATATCATTTACCATTGCATCCACCATCATTGCATATTTATTTCTTGTTTGCATTGCATAACTATCCTGATATCATTCTTACACCTTGTGCTTGACAACCACAGGTGAGGTTGAGGACCAAAACATCTAACCTTGTTTTGTAGGTAACCAAAAGAAGGATAAGAAGATAAATCTACCACTGCAGATTCCCCGAGAGTTCGATATTAAACCCTCGAGTCACCCCTCGTGGGGAAAACTGTCTTCCACTATACTATACACTCTGCACTTGGAGTCTCAACCTAATCCCGTTTATTTTGTGCAGGCATCAAGACTTGCTCATCGGGTATCACTTCCTCATCGAGCAGTTCGGCGAGCAGCTCCTCGTTGTCGGAGTCCGTGGCTGGGCGGACAAAACGCCGAACACCTAGCAGGCGAGGTGGGCCCGAGCCTTCCCGAGAGCCTTCCTTCCGGCTAGTTCACGGCAGAGGGGAGGGGCGTCGCCGGTGGCGTCGATTGGGCGAGATGGTCGGGTTCGTAGCTACCTGCGTGTGATGGAGGGAGGAGGGGTGGTGCCGACGGCGACGGGGCGGGAAGAGTTTAGGGTTCAAGGTGGGGGACCTGTCCCATCCTTCAGAGCCACCTCCTGGGCAGCCGTGTTAGGGGCAGGCGACGGAGCCAAGTCATCAGTGGTGGCCGTGCCCTCCACCATGGCAGTATGAGCCGCAAGCGCCTTAGGCGACTCAACCACAGCCGCGGAGACAACTCCCAGATCAGCCGCGGTTGTAGCATCAACTGCAGCTCTGCAAGAACAAGACAATTATATAAGAGAGAAGCATGTGCGGCAGAAGAAAAACGCTATGAGAACAAAAGAACGTTACTAACTCTGGAGCCATCTTCACAGAGGCCATAAGGCCGTCGCTTGACGGCGATGACACACCTTGGAACCCAGAGTCTACAACCAGAGGTCCAGATGTTAATAAAAGGAAATGAAGGAAAGTGCAGTCAGGATGCCAAGGCAGCGAGAATTACCAGAATGGGGTTCCATGTCTTCTTAAGCCGAGGCGGTGGTCCTAAGCACACGCCTGGCAATAGGAGGGGTCGCGTCCACTGCGGGTTTGCGACGCTTGATGACTTCAGGATTTTCCAGAGCGTTAAGCTCTGGCTCCTCCCGGGACAGTCTCTTTGAGGCCCTGCGGGGAGTTGGATCAGCCGCAGGAGGCTCGCGGTTGGCACAGGACTGTCATCCTCCTTCAGATCAGTATTTTCATCATCTGAAGCCGCAGTGGCAACAGATGGGATGTCAGCGACTTCACTGCCTTCTAAAGCGGGCAATAACTTCTTCTTTACGGCACGCTTGGGAGCAGCAGTGCCCACACCAGCCGCGGGAAGCGACCAGTAGTTCTCATCAGCCTGATACAGAAAAGGGAAGACCTTAATATCAAAAAGAAAGGCAACTCTACTATAAAGACAAAGGACTAGAGGAGGAGGGTTACATCAAAAGGCTTGTTGTTAACGCTAAAAGGGGCGAGCCCCACCTTGTCGAAGGAGATGTTCTTCTCCTCAGTCACACGGGTGATGAACTCCACCCAGTCTTCAGGCTCCCAGTCAGCGGCTTTGACGCGATCAACATCAGTAGAAGTGCCAGAGCACTCGAGGAAGGACCGTTGACGGGGACTCACTGGCTGGATGCGCCATTTCGTCCAGCAATAAAGAAGATCAAGGCCAGTAAGGCCATGATCAATTAAGGCACGGACCTTGATCAGCGACTCATTCACAAAGGATGTTGCGGCATCCCGAGGTTTGGATTTTAGTGCCTCAGAAGGCACGAAAAGAGAGTTGGACCAAGCAGGGAGGCGAGTTTCGCCCTCCGGAGAAGTGTCTTGATAGTAAAAGAAAGATTTTGCCAAGCCCTGGGACGATTCGCCAGGGCTAGCTTGGGAAGACAGGAGTTTCTGTGGCGCTGTAGAGAGATGGCGCCGACCTGAACGTAAGCGCCACCTTTGGAGACAAGCTGGCTATTGCAAGAAAAAGAGGCCAGCCACAGATCGATATTGGGGGCTATGCCGAGATAGTCCTCGCACAGTACATGGAAATTGCTCACCTGGAGCATTGAGTTGGGTCCGATGTCATGAAGGTGGAGGCCCAGGCGTTGCATCAGGTTGCGGAAGAAGAGGGAGCCGGGAGGCGTGAACCCACGCTCCACGTGCTCCACGAACATCACCAGTTTGTTGGGCTTGGGGCGCGGCTCGATCTCATCACCTGGCGCCCGCCAGATGTTGTCCTCCTTCGGCGGTAGGAAGCCGGCCTCGGCGAGATCCGCAAGAGTTTGCTCCGTTACCCAGGATCCTTCCCAGTTGCAGGAGATCTTGTGTCTATAATCGGATGGCTTTGCCTTGGGAGCCATTGCGAGGAGATTGGATCGGGGGCTAAGCTCGATTGAGGAAGACGACGGCGCGGTTGGAAGCGAGGAGAGAGCAGAGGCAAGTGAATATTGACCTAGGCCGCCGCCGCTTATAACTGGGGAGCCCGAGATCAACGGCACAATTTGCGCCCGCAGAATGGGGAACGGTCCGCAATAGAAGGAAACGGAATATTTCAGATGGAAAAGGTGAGCCGCACAAATAAGTCGCGGCTTTGAATCGCATCAGTCAGAGATTAGTCAAAACGCTCACAGTGCAGCTCAACAACTACCTCAAATAATCAGGGGATCCTCACCGTGAGTTCCTAACCAATCTTGGGGCTAATGTCGGGGGAATACTTTGTGGATTAACCCACGGCCCATGTTGATAAGTGCGACTTACTTTACTCGCACCTGAAAGGGCCTACGTGAAAGCAAGCCCAACATCGCACCGCCACAAGGAGAAGGATCTAGAAGACATATCCTGGAAGATGTGAGGAGGAGTTAGTCTCCAAGTAGGTTCCGGTCGATATATTCCTTGTGGAGGAAGTTTCCTTTGTAACCTAGCGAGCCTCTGTGCATATAAAGAGGACTCGCAGGACTTAGACAGGGTCAAGCTATCAAGCCCTAGAACCCTAGCTCTTACGGCGAGTTCCCAGATCGGATCGCCTCCATTGTAACACCACATATATCATATCAATACCAATCTAGGGTAGGCAGGAAGTAGGTCTTTACCTCACATTGAGGGGCCGAACCTGGGTAAATCTGTGTTCGTCCTTGTTCCTGCGATCCCAAGCTCGGAGACGATTGACTCGCGCAAATCCCACACCTACGAAGTCATCCATGACATCTGACGTGACAAACCCACGACAACGGTGACGGTGACACCGCCAGCGGTGAGGGCCAAGATCTGACTCTCCGCCGCTACCTCGATGGCACCGAAAGCTCGGTCCTCTCTTCTCCCATGGCGGTAAGCAGTATTCCCCACCCGATTTCTGGCTGGATCTAAGAGACGAACATCACCACCTTGATTTAGCATGGATCTTAGACTAGAAAAGTAGTACATACTAGCTTGATTTTGCCTGCACTCTCATACATGCAACTTGATCTTGATTTCACTAGGACGGACAAGCTCGTATGTCGCTCATCGTTCAGGCCACAACACTCATAGCTGTGATGGAGGCGTGGCTCCTCTTAGTCCATCATAGAGCAGTGCGCCGCAATTACAGGGCTGTAATCAGGTATGTTCCATTGTGGCGCCGAGACAAGGAGAGGATGGCGAATCTGAACTACATCTACAACAACAACGAGGTCGAGGCCGTGAACATGCTACGAATGGGCAGAGCTCCTTTTTGCAAGCTTGTGGAGATTTTTCGGTCCAGGGGGAGGTTGAAAGATAGCATCCACACCTCCATAGAAGAGCAAGTGGCAATGTTTCTTCATGTGGTTGGTCATAACCAGAGATTCAGAGTGATCCACAGCACCTTCAGGCGATCTAGTGAGACTATATCTCGCTATTTCAAGCAAGTTTTGTACGTTGTTGGAGAGCTCAGATCAGAGATGATCAAGACACCAACTGGACAAACTCCACCGAAGATTTGACAGAGCCACAGCTGGTATCCATACTTCAAGGTGAGAACACCAGATTCTGTAGTTCTTGCTTGCATACAAACATTGTTCATGTATCCGGTGTTCACCTAACACAATGTACATATCAACAAGATTGTATTGGTGCAATTGATGGCACTCATGTCACACCTAGAGTGCCAATGTCAGAGTCTACTGCATACAGGGGTAGGAAACACTACACCAGCCAGAATGTGCTTGCGGCTGTCGATTTCGACATGAAGTTCACGTATGTGCTAGCTGGTTGGGAAGGATCTGCCCATGATGCAAGCATCCTTGCTGATAGCATGAGTCGACCAGATGGGATCAATATTCCGGATGGCAAGTTCTACCTTGGAGATGCAGGATATGCTTGTCGCCCAGTTGTTCTTCCACCCTTCAGGGGTACAAGGTACCACCTGTCAGGGGAATAACAAATGGATTAACCCGCGGCCCACAAGTGTAATGCGGCTTATAATAAGTTCACGGCCGCGCCATCAATGGGCTTACACGGAGATGGGCCGACGCAAAGAGTCGCAGCGTGCTGTAAGAAGGATCCAGAAGATCGATGATGGCTTAACTTGGAAGACATGAAGATTAGCCTCCAAGTAATACCATTGTAACCTGACGAGCCTCCGGGTATAAGGAGGACTCGCAGGACTAGACAGACAAGCTCTCAAACCCTAGAAGATACGGCGAGTACCGAGATCGGATCGCCCCCATTGTAAACACCTCATATTCATATCAATACGAATCTAGGTAGGCAGGAAGTAGGTCTTTACCTCACATTGAGGGGCCAAACCTGGGTAAATCTGTGTCTTCTTTGTTCCCTGCGATCTTAAGCTCGGAGACGATTGACTCGCGCAATCCCACACCTACGAAGTCATCCATGACACCTGACGTGACAAACCCACGACAGTTGGCGCCCACCGTGGGGCCTGCGGTCAAGAGCGTCACATTCCGCGCATGATCAATGGTAGGAGTCGAAGATCTCGCTGTCGGCCAAATCATCACGGTCAACGGCGTGCCCCTCATTGACGATTCAAGTTGGGGCCGAAAGCTGATTACCTGGAGACCGGCCACGTCATCCCGTTCGGATCTATCCACGTCTTTGTCGGCTTCATCGGCAGCAGATCTGAGAGCGGCCCATCACAGCAAGGCGACTCAGAAGAAGGAGTCGCCGTAACCGTGGCCGAAGAGGAGGAATCTACCAACAACGGACCATTACACCTTGAAGACGAGGAAGCCCAATCCATCGAGTTTGTTCTCGAGGAGAGGTTGGGCGGAAACCCTGAGGGTGGCAGTTCACCATCCATGCACAGTCAGCACATGGAGGGAATTTACAGGACAGTGGAAGCAGGAGAAGGCCTGGGTATGCCACCAGGCAGCCTGGCCCCTACAGTACCAGACGGTGCAGAAGAAGTCGCGCCGGTCGGATCAGGAGTCACGGAACTTGGTACAGGCAGCGCGGCACCCGCTGCGGCCACTCCAGGAGTCGCGGCGTCAGGAGTCGCAGACAGGGAAACCCCATCTGGAGCTATAACTGTGGGGGAAACAGCACGAAGAGCAGCCTTCAACGCGGCGGCTACTTTACCGCATGGCAGCCCGTTGTTCACACCGATATCTGCGGTTAATGCCGCAGCCAGGGCGACAGAGATAGAAGACGCAATAATCGGGCTCTATGATGAAGTCCAGAGGATAGTGGACGAGCGCAGCAGGTTAGCACGCGAAGACTTGCGCCTTCAGCAGGAGCAGCGGTGGCTTACAGAAGATGCTACCATGCAGTCTCAACAAGGAGAACCAAACACTCTGCCACATAGGCGCCAGGCCAGTCGCATACGGCCAGGGACCGACACGGTGAATCCCATGGAGTTATTCTAGTCACCCCCTGCCGGACTTACAGTCGCGGTTCCCACGATTACGACACCAGCAACCGCAGCATCTCCTAGTACGGTTCCATCAGCCGTAATCAACGTGGCTCGCACGGAGGCGGCACCTTTAGTCGCCACCAACACGGTACGCTCAGTCGCCATACCATCAGTCGTGGCTCCAGCATATGCAGCACCATCAGTCGCAGCTCCGCGAGTCGCTGTGCCATTAGCCGCGGCAGCCGCCCCATCATTCGCAGCAACGAGAGCGGCGGAAGCACCAGGATCAAGAGCCCTGGTACAAGCCAACAACAGGGCTATCATGCCACCTCCATCGCTACCACCAACATTTGTGCAACAGCCGCCGCCTCAGCCTCAAAGGTTCCACACCCCACAAGGGCATTACGTTAGGCCAGTAGATAATATTTACGCGGCTACAAATATCCTGGCCAGGCTAATGCCAGCAGGAAACACGCCGATCGATAGAGAGGCGCGACGTGCCATTGAGATGCTGAGCACGGCGGTGGTACAGCAGGAAAACATGTCTGAACATGCAGGACGACTGCATTCCACCCCATACAATAGTCGGGCTACGGCAGAAAGAAGCATCCACGCTGAGTCGCCACAGGTTGCGACCTCAAGCTCTGCAAGGCGACAAAGGGAAAACCAGCCGGCAGTGCAAAATCAGCCGCAACAAATCCAGCCTGCAGAAGTTGTGCAGCTACGCACAACAGCTAATCAAACCGGAAGGCCAGCCCATCAAATATATCGTCACGACTCAAGGGACCACGCAAGGTCGCGAACTACAATGCGAGCATGGATCCAGTCACTTGGCTCAACAACTACGAGATGGGCATGAGCATCCTTAATGCGTCCGAAGAGATATGTGCCCGATACCTGAACATGATGCTAGAAGGCGCTGCCCACATCTGGCTACAGAACTTGCCATCAAACTCAATAAACTCCTGGGACGAGATGAAGGAAGCTTTTATCAAGAATTTCCAAGGAACATGCAAGTGACTCTGCAGTGTAGAAGATCTCGAGCGCTGTGTGCAGAAGGAGGGCGAGTCAAGTCGCCATTGGATGAGAAGGGTAGCAGAAATCATACACTCATCAGATAACATACCTCCTAGCTCTGTCGTCTTGGTAATGGAGAAGAATTGTAGATTCGAACCACTGGTACACAAGTTAGGCCGCATGAAAGACAAAGTCAAGAGTCTCAGCGAAGTAATGGCCGCGGTTAATAAATACGCCGGTTCAGATAAACGAAAGATGCGTCAGATGGCGAAGAAGAGGAAATTGCTGGCAAAGGAAAAAAGAGTAGCGGCAAGCCTCAACAACAGCAAAATAACAACAATAATGCGAGTCATAACAAGCGCAAGAATTAGGAAGGAAACTCAGGATTAGTCGCGAACACCAACACTCACTTCAAGCAAAACAATGGCAGAGGAAGGAACTTCCATCCAGTAAATCTAGAAGAGGTTTTCAATCGCCACTACTAGGAAATAGGCTATCTGTGGCGCACCCAAAAAAATTCTGTGCCGCATGGTGGGTGCGCCACAGATATGTCGCCACTAAATTTTTTTCTGTGGCGCATCCGGGCGTGCGCCACAGAAAGCCCACGATTCTGTGGCGCACCCTCCACCATGCGCCACAGAAATATTTCTGTGGCGCACCCACCACCATGCGCCACAGATTTTTTTTTTGAATTTAAAAAAAAAGGGCGGCCAGATCTAGATCCGCCGGAATTTCGTCGGAGCTCGTCGGAGGCCGTGTTGCCGTGGGTGGAGGAGGGGGTCGCCGGAGGTGGGTGGGTGGAGGATGGGGGTCGCCGGAGATGGTGGAGGAGGAGAAGGATGTCGCCGAAGGAGGTCGCCGGGGTGAAGGAGGAGGTCGACGGAGGTCGCCGGAGGTGTCGCCGGAGGTGGAGGAGGAGGAGGTCGCCGGGTTGGTGGAGGAGGTCGCCGGAGGTGGAGGTGGAGGAGGAGGAGAGAAGAAGTGGAGGAGAGGAGAGGAGAAGGATGGGGAGGAGAAGGGGGGAGGAGAAGTGGAGGAGAAGGGGAAGAGAGAAGGAGAGAAGGGGAAAAGAGAGGAAGAAGGGGGTGCCGGCGGGAGAAGGGGTGCTTTTCTATTTTTTTTGAATTTTTTTGATTTTGTAGAAAAAAACTTCTTTTTGAAATAACTTTTTTTCCTTTTGAAATTTCGAAGATCTGAGAAAAGTTCACCGGGTAAACCCCAATTTTCTCTAGTGTTTTTTGATATATTATACGTATTTTTTCGACGTCGTATGCAAAAGTTATGGCCGTTCTAATTTTTTTTCTGTTTTTTGCAAAAAAAATGTCAAAATTCATATTTCAAAATTTCTATACCTACTAGACACTAAAACCTAACTATATCTCAAATCATTTTATTTTTTGAACATTTTATCATTTTCTTTTCTTGTTTACAAAACTAAAAAGGCGATCCACGGGGGGTGTGATCTGGTATCAAAAAATTATTCTGTGGCGCATGGGTGGGTGGAGGATGGGGGTCGCCGGAGATGGTGGAGGAGGAGAAGGATGTCGCCGAAGGAGGTCGCCGGGGTGAAGGAGGAGGTCGACGGAGGTCGCCGGAGGTGTCGCCGGAGGTGGAGGAGGAGGAGGTCGCCGGGTTGGTGGAGGAGGTCGCCGGAGGTGGAGGTGGAGGAGGAGGAGGAGAAGAAGTGGAGGAGAGGAGAGGAGAATGGGGGAGGAGAAGGGGAGAGGAGAAGTGGAGGAGAAGGGGAAGAGAGAAGGAGAGAAGGGGAAAAGAGAGGAAGAAGGGGGTGCCGGTGGGAGAAGGGGGTGCTTTTCTATTTTTTTGAATTTTTTTTGATTTTGTAGAAAAAAACTTCTTTATGTGGCGCATGTGACCTGATGCGCCACAGAAATAGCTCTATTCTGTGGCGCATGGGGTCCCATGCGCCACAGAAAGCTACATTTCTGTGGCGCATTTGCCATAATGCGCCACAGAAATAGCTCTATTCTGTGACGCATGGGGTCCCATGCGCCACAGAAAGCTACATTTCTGTGGCGCATTTGCCATAATGCGCCACAGAATAAGCCTAGAAGGTTGAGATCCAATCATTGGTGGCGGGCCCCACCATATTTCTGTGGCGCATCCGACCCCATGCGCCACAGAATGCTATCATTCAGTGGCGCATTGGCAAAAGATGCGCCACAGAAAGGGCCAGAATTCTGTGGCGCACCAGCTGCCATGCGCCACTGAATATATTCTGTGGCGCATGGCAATATTGGTGTGCCACAGAAAGTGATTCCACCTATAAGCGTTTTCCTAGTAGTGCGCCCCTGCGACATCCATATAGGAAAAGATAGACGCCTAGCTAACCACACCAAAGCACAATGCTACCACTACAAAAGGTGGAAGGATGGACAACCACTTAATGGGAACAACAACCATCAAAACAACGAGGGCGGCGATCACGGCGGAGGCAACAACCATGCGGCTCCAAATCCGCCACCAGATCAGCCGCAATTCCCAAAACAGCTAGGTCAATACCATACAATCGTGGTTAACACCTCAAAAAGGGAGCAGAAGCTGAGACGACGTAACCAAGCCGTCAATGCTGTGGTGCCGGCCATACCACAATGGTTGAAGTGGTCAGAGCAGCCAGTTGTCTGGAGTAGGGAAGATCATCCTGAAGAAATAAATGAAGCAGGCAAGCTCGCGCTCGTGGTTGCACCTCAAGTCGCAGGATACAAATTAAGCAAGGTGCTAATGGATGGAGGCAGCAGCATCAACATATTATATTATGAGACCTTCAAAAGGATGAACCTCCAAGAAAAGCAGCTGCACCCATCCAGAACAACTTTCCATGGTGTCGTGCGAGGCGTCTCGGCTCAGCCGCTGGGGCGTATCAATTTAGAAGTCGCCTTCGGAACACAAAACAACTTCCGGAGCGAGTACGTCTCGTTTGAAGTTGTGGACTTTCAAAGCCCATACCACACACTGTTTGGCAGAGCAGCCTTTGCAAGATTCATGGCATGACCATGCTATGTATACCTGAAGCTCAAGATGCCAGGTCCCAAGGAGTCATCACAATCGATGGTGACCGAGACATAGCACGGGAGTGCGAAGAAGGCGACAAGGCCATGGCCAAAGCAGCCTGCATCGCTGAAGGCATACCCATTCGTGAGCCGCAGCAAAATTTCGATGACATCGTGAAGGTCAAACAGCATCTGCCTGACCTGCGGCTCCAAATAACAGCCAACTGAGTGGCGAGAAAAGTAAATCCCGCAGGACATCAGCACTAAGGGTACAACCCAACCTTGTATCGCGAGTTGCCATTGGCAACCGCAACATAACCACTCAGGGTTCGAAGAATCATCCTATAGCCACTCAGGGCTCAAGTATCAAAATTGGTTGCCACCCAGGCGCGACCCTTTCATATGTATCAAAATAGATCGCCACCTAGGCGCGATCTAACCATGTGTATCAAAATTGGTCGCCACCCAGGCGCGACCTCATTACATGTATCAAAATTGGTCGCCACACAGGCGCGACCTTATCATATGTATCACATCATGATTATGAAATAAAACCGGCACTTCTGCTATATGCAAGAGGTTGTCATTTCGCCTCAAATTATCAATTGAGTTGCCGAGTCTTTTATTTTCTTTAATCATTGGTTCCTTGGGGGCTTTGCAGCTCTATGAGCGCAGCTTGTAACCTTGGAATCGCCAAATCAGTGGCATCATCGTGATTATACTCAACCTTCACTCGGATGCGACTTGCATTATGCGGCCAAAGTACTGGCGGTGTGGTGTCAATCGAGCTTGATTGCCTATCATGGACGCTCTCGACCCTGAACACACATTTTACCCTAGGAAATACTGAGACAAATCATAAGGACCAGCCTATTGGTCGCAAACTTGTACTGAGGAGAGTACTAAAACATTAAATAATGTATCAGGAAAACACTTCCAAAGTTATTACAAGCCACCAAGGGCTAAATGATTATATCACTGTTTTTGCTCATTTTTTCCCAGCTTTTTGCTTGTGGGAAGGAGGCATTGGCGGCTTGCCAGGCTTGGCAGAAGGAGCAACAGCAGCAGACTCGCCGGAAGGGTTGGCTGTCGCAGGCACGGGGCTAATGAGCTTGAGACACCTGGAGGAGAGTTCTTGCCTTGCGAAGCTGACAAGCCGGCCGACGCGGTGGGCAGCCTCTCGAATTTTTTACCATCTGGATGATACTTTCCCAGATAGGTGGCCAGGTCTACTCCATCAACCAGTTCAGTCGCGTGCCCGCGCATACTCTTCCAAGTGGCGACATACTCCTCCGGTTTGAGCGCTGTGCCTTCTGACTTCTGCTGCGGCCTACCCTACGACACCTTGGCAGCATCAAACGTCGGGTAATAATTCTTGGCCAGAGCAAGAACATGAGCCGCACCGACGTGAGAAGAAGACTCCTTCCAGTCAATAAAATAATGAGCCACCTTCGATAGCCTCTTGAGGAGCCCTTCACCATCAGAAGTAACGGGCTTGGTCGGGAGCATATGTTTGGATAACTGCTTCGTGGCTTCGCGAATTTTCCACAAAAAATCACGGATGTAATCCAGTTGTTCCTGAGTTCGCCCACAAAGCAATGGAGTATCCTCACCTGCAAGATAACATTCATCAGTGAGCAAAGTTGAATGATCAAGGTATCTGTAGGCACATCGCAACAAAATCTAGAGATGTATACCAGCCAGCTCCTGCGTCATGATGCACACAAGAGCATGTACAAGGTTGGAGGAATCAGACACCTTCTTTAGCTCTTTGCCTTGCCCGGCCAGCTCCTTCTCAAGGCGGCCAATTTCTACAGCTTTAAGCCGCGCATCCTCATTGGCCTTAGCAATGGCATCCTTCTGGGCGCTGATTTGGCGGTCTTGCTCGTTGACCCTCTGTTGGGATATCTCCTCAAATTTCTTAAGCTGCTGCTCGGTTGCCTTGGCCTGTTCAGAGAGTTTGAAGCACTCGTTAGTAAGATCGCCAATTCTGGCATCTTTCTTCTTGGTTTCCTCGTCGCGCTGATGCAGGAGTTCTCGCAGCCTTTCGAGTTCAGCAGGAGTTTCCTGCAGGTGCTTCTCCAATGCTTGTTTTTCAGCCACCACAGCATGCAGCTCCTCCTGCAAGAAAAAAGTTAACAGCGAGCCATCATGGAGAAGCTAGTACAAAGTGCGAGTTGCTATTGCAGAAGCAAATGAGATTCTAGAAAGAAGAATCAACTTTTCCTTTGACTCAAAGCGATAACTCGATCCTTGGGGGCTAGGGGTAAACAGAGCAGATCAGAATGTTACCTTATGAGCAGTGGACAGACAAAGCAATGCCTCGCGTAGGTCGGTGGCCTGTTTTTTCTCAATGCAAGAATGGCTTGCGCTAATTGATCAGCGCGGCTCGAGGAAGAGGAAGACGTGGCTCCAGTATGCGACCTAAGAAGCAGCTGGTTATCAGTCACGCACGGCTCAATAAGCCGTTCCTTGGGATCTTCTGCAATCACATCCACAGTTGTTTGTCTGCATTTTGGCCCGCAGCAAGGGCAGTACTATCCGCCAAGGCCGTCTCTTGGGCAGCTGCGTCAGGAGCAGGGGCAGGCGTGTCATCAGTGGTGGCGACGCCCTCTTTCATTACAATATCGGCCGCTGCTGTTACCCGCGGCCGAACCAGGGCCTCTGGAATGACCTCCAGGTCAGCCACAACTTTGGCATCAACCTTGGCTCTGTCAAAACAACAATTTTGCATAAAAAGGGTGCGAACAACGGAAAGGAAAAACACAAGCACGAAGGAAGCTACTGACCCTTGCGCCATTCTGACAGCAGCAATAAGACCGTCACTTGACGGCGATGACATGCCTTGGAACACAGAGTCTACAATCAAAGATTTATGTGTCAGTATAGACGAGAAAGTGGACATATAAATAAGACGCCAAGACAAAGAGAATCACCAGAATTGACTCCCATATCGTCTTCGGCGGAGGCGGTGGCTCTAAACACACGCCTGGTGGCAGAAGAAGTCGCGCCCTCGGTAGGCTTGCGACGTTTATGGACCTCAGGGTTCTCCATGGCCCTGAGTTCTGGCTCCTCCCGAGAAAGCCTCTTCGAGACCCGGCGGGGAGTCGGCCCAGCCGCAACAGGTGGGCTGGCAGCTGGCACGGGACTATCATCCTCCTCCAGCTCTGTTGATTCGCCATCTGAAGCCGCGGTGGCAACAAAAGGAACATTAACAGTTTCGCTGCCCTCTAAGGCGGGCAGCAGCTTCTTCCTTGGGGCACGCTTGGCAGCAGCGGCACCCAGATCAGTCGCAGGAAGCGACCAAAAAATTTCATCAGCCTGATTCAGAAGAAAGAAGATGTCATTTACAGAAAAGGGGTGCAACTTCAACACAAAGACAGAGGATTACAAAGAGAATTACCTCGAAAGGCTTGTTATTCGCACTAAAAGGGGCAAGCCCCACTTTGTCAAAGGAGACCTCCTTCTCCTCGGTCACGCGGCAGATAAAATCCACCCATTCTTCGCTCTCCCAATCTGCGGCAGGGAGGCGATCAACATCTTCGGATGTGCCAGAGCACTCGATGAAGAGTCGTTGTCGGGGACTCACTGGCTGAATACGCCACTTTGTCCAGCAAGAGATGAGGTCGAGGCGGGTTAGGCCACGACTGATTAAGACGCGGATCTTGTCCAGGGACTCATTGATGAAAGACATGGCGGATTGACGGGGTTTGGATTTGAGCGCCTCAGTGGGCTCGAAAGCCGTATCACACCAAGGAGGAAGGCGAGTCTCGCCCTCAGGAGAAGTGTCTTGGCAGCAGAAAAAGGATTTTTGCCAATCCCTAGGCCCATTGGCCAGGGCCAGCTTGGGAAGAACATATTTTTATGGCGCTGCAGAGATATGGCGCCGTACTGGACATAGGCGCCGCCTTTGGTTTCAAGTTGGCTGTTACAAGTGAAAGACGCGAGCCACTATCGATGTTGGGGCCGTGGCGAGGTAATCCTCGCACAAGACATGGAAATTGCTCACCTGGAGCATTGAATTGGGTCCAATGTCGTGGAGGCGGAGACCTAACTGCCGCAGAAGGTTGCGGAAGAAGAGGGAGCCGGGAGGCGTGAATCCACGCTCCACATGCTCCGTAAACATCACCAGCTCGTTCGGCTGGGGCTGTGGCGTGACCTCATCCTCGGGCGCCCGCCAATGGCACTCGGCCTTCGGAGGAAGGAAACCCTTGGTGGCGAGGTCCTCAAGGAAATCCTCCGTCACCCAAGATCCGTCCCAGTTGCAGGAGATCTTGCGCGAGGTCTTCTCCTCGGCCAGCTTCGCTTTAGGAGCCATTCATGCAGCGAGGTTGGGAGCTGAGACTGATTGAGGAAGAAGGCGGTGCGGCGAGGAATGGGAGAGAAAACAGAGGCAAGTGAAGATTGACCTAGGCCGCTGCAGCTTATAACTGGGGTGCCCGAAATCAGCGGACAGATTGCGTCCGAAGAATGGGGAACGGCCCGCAATTGAAGGAAAAAGAATATTCTGATAAGGTAAAGAAGACTGAAAAGATGAGTCGCGCGCAACATCGCGGCTTTGAGTTGGCACAATACTGAGGAGTCGCACAAGTCGGAGATTGGCCAGGGCGTTCACAATGCGGCTTATCAATCAATCCAAGCAGCAGGAAGATCTTCTCCCGTGAAATCCTAACCAATCTTGGGGGCTAATGTCGGGGGAATAACAAATGGATTAACCTGCGGCCCACAAGTGTAATGCGGCTTATAATAAGTTCACGGCCGCGCCATCAATGGGCTTACACGGAGATGGGCCGACGCAAAGAGTCGCAGCGTGTTGTAAGAAGGATCCAGAAGATCGATGATGGCTTAACTTGGAAGACACGAAGATTAGCCTCCAAGTAATACCATTGTAACCTGACGAGCCTCCGGGTATATAACGAGGACTCGCAGGACTAGACAGACAAGCTCTCAAACCCTAGAAGATACGGCGAGTACCGAGATCGGATCGCCCCCATTGTAAACACCTCATATTCATATCAATACCAATCTAGGGTAGGCAGGAAGTAGGTCTTTCATCACATTGAGGGGCCGAACCTGGGTAAATCTGTGTCTTCTTTGTTCCCTATGATTTTAAGCTCGGAGACGATTGACTCGCGCAATCCCACACCTACGAAGTCATCCATGACACCTGACGTGACAAACTCACGACACCACCTCAACGAGTTCTCTTCGAGGAACTATCCTAAGGACGCCAAGGAATTGTTCAATCTGCGTCACTCAAGTCTGAGAGTGACAGTTGAGAGGGTATTTGGTGCTCTAAAGAACAGATTCAAGATCCTTGATCAAAAACCATTCCACCCGTTCCCTACCCAGGTTAAGCTTGTTCTTGCATGCTGCATTCTTCATAACTGGATCTTAGGGTGGGGTGTCGATTAGTACTTCCCGGACAAGGAGGATGTTACACGTGATACCGACGATGATGTTGGCCATGGTGTCGAGGCACACGACCAAGAATCTTGGAAGAACTTGAGGCAGGAGTGGGCTGACGCAATGTGGAACGTTAGAGGTGACACCAGGATCTGAAGAAGGGCACAAGAAGAAGAAGAAGAAGAAGAAGAAGAAGAAGAAGAAGAAGAAGAAGGTGAACTTTGTCCTCATGAACTACCCATTTGCAAGTAGCTAGGTTAACTATGATGTCGTGACGAACTACCATTTGCTAGTAGCTAGAAGTGCACTGATGAATTTCGACGTGGTAAGGTCACCACTAGTGAGAAGTGGTGACTGAAAGTAGAAACGTTTAGCTACCAAACACCATGCTTTTACAGCTGCCAAACAAATACTGCATCCAAACAGCACGTGGTTAGAATTCTGCACCCAGCCGAACGGGCCTGGGCAGAACATTGTGGGAAACCAAACGAGCTGCATAACTTGGCTCGGGCTGCGTTTCAGCTCGGCCAGGCCCGCACGGATGCAAAAGGCCCAAAAAAACGTCCGAGCATCCAAACACGCCCATAATGCATTGTCCCGTACGCACACTACTCTGCAAGCAGCCATAACGCTCTCCTGGGAGAACCACGCGAAGCCAGCCACCTTTGATGTCCTTATTCTGGAGCACAATGAGCTGAAGAATCAGCATAATAGCTTGCTGAGAAGGTACAGTTATGCCGATAAGTTCAGACCGCTTTCTTCCCATCAACCACATAACCTATGGTACAAACGGCCATATTACCACCGCTCCTATCTACGCTGGTAGAATACCTCCAGCAGACCGGCGACAGAAAGTAGCGTCGGCTCTTAAGGCTGCTGAGGCACAAGACAGAAACCGAGGCTCTGCTGATGGTACAGGTAATAATAGTTGTTTCCCGCAAGTTATTTAACAAAACACTGTCACGAACTAATTTGTTCTGCACAGGGCTAAATCACCTGGACAGAGCGATGACATGAATAAAATCAGAAGCTAGGAAAAGAAAGGAAGGAGAGAAGAAGATAAACCAAAGGGAAATGCAACGGGCAAAGCAATGACAATCTGCAGCAGACATGGTTTCGTGAACAACCAAGTAAAAGAACCTGCTACAGCAAGTCAGTATGTGAAGGAAGTAAAATAGCAGTAACAAGTAGAGATAGATGGTACACAGGGAAGCTTTGGTTGTTTGAAAAAATCTAGGTTACGCCGCGGCCATCGTCTAATATCCATGTATCTTGCACTGTCTCTTACTGTAAAAGACAGTCCATGTTATGAAGCAAGATAAATCCCCTTTTAAGTGCTGAAAAATACGAATCCTTTGGCTGCTCCTCTTACGGCATTATCTATTCCTTGGAATGAACCTATGTATGGACTTCATTATGTGCTTACCTACAGAAAAATTCACTTGGCACAACAAAGTAACTCGGTATTCTTTTATCTCGCCAATTTTACCAATCCTCATCCAGCCCACAATACAATGATGTGTCATTATGATGCTGCCTTCGGATAGCCTTATGTGACTCTTTAAGCTCGTTGACAATGCCTGGAACAATTTGATGCGTCTTTGTAGCAATTACACGAAATCGTCAAAGAATCGATACTACACAGGATCAACGCAATTCTATCGTCTAAACAGGTGCAACACACTAAGATATACAAGGGAATATCATATATGAATTATGTCCAGTACTTCGGTCCCAGAGATAAGATGCTTCTGTGAGTTTAGTTGGTCTACAATTGCCCGGAAACCGTACATGAACATTGGGTGAAGCCGTGAAGGTTCACGCCTCTAATCGCACTTATGGGACAAGAGACGAACTACGAGTTTCCTAAAAAAAATCAACACAAGAAGAATAAAAGAAACAGGAGCAAAGATTACCAAAACATGCAGATCTAGCAAAGATTCATGAAGACGCAAAAGCAACCGTTAGTACTGTTCCAATAATCAAATAATGTGGGTGCAGCACTCTGTACCAATAATCCAATAATCAAAGATGTCAACCGAGCTCACATCGACGTGTTCAGGGCCGGTCCAATAAAAATTTGTGACAGGGGCAAATCAAATAAAATATAGTTTATATTAAACTTTTAAACTTCTATTAGTCTTAGTTTTAGCAAGTGTTATAGTATTACAAGTATAATTTTCCATTCGTTCGTATAGTTTAACCACACAACTGTCAAAACTTCTAAATATTAGTTAAAGTGTTTTTATTTGTAGTGAATTATTTGAAAGATAGTAAGCATATCTTCTAACAATAGTCCATTATAGAATTATGTTTTTAAAATGCATAAGTTATATAATTTGTATGCATTTACGGTAAAGATAAGAGTATGATTTGACAAATATCTCAATAGCAGTTTCTAGTGTATGAATAAATAAGTATATTATAGAAGTTTGTAGCTATATTATAAGCCGAACCTATGGCATTAACTTTTGTGGTCAAAATTACTCCCTCCGTTCCATATTATATGGAGTGTTATTATTGTGCTGGTCTTTGGGGTTCGATTTTGATCTCTAATATATACTAAACTATATTGATTGAGAATGTATAGATGGTACCGCTGGATTTGTCTTGAAAAGTTCTTTCATTTCATATATTAGTATATTTTTATGGACAAATTATAATTACAAATCATGGTCAAAGTTATACGTCATTGACCAGCGAAATTTAATGACACCTTATATCTTGGGGCAGAGAGAGTATCTAGCAAGTCAAAAGTTAACAAAATGTTCATGATGTTTACTTGGTATTAACACAATATTGTTTAAAGTAAACACCCAATGAAAAAATATTGTGTATTTTATCATCCAGTGTACACAAGTCCACCACTAGTTTATGAAATAAAAATTTGTTATACAGAATTAAAATGTAAATTTAATTACGCAGATTTTTGTAAAACTTGGGACTTCCCCTAGAAACGAATAACATGGCATCTAAAATTGTTGTCACCGGTCTCTTACATCTCATGAGACCCGTGATGTGTATTTTCTTCGTAAATTGACCATTTTATTATAATAAAATACTCCCTCCATTTTAAAATATCAGATGCGTATGATTTATCACCATCTTTTATTCATGTCTTTGACCACTATTAATACCAAAGTGCATGGATTGATCTTGCATTTGGTATTGTTAAAATATATTTTAGACATATTATAAGTAAAATCACAATAACAATTGTTTGTTTCTACCAGAAAAGTCATGCATGCTTTAAATTGTTTACAAGGGAGTAATGGATAATAGCACATCGACTACATGAGAATGGACTTTTGGAGGCCGAGCTACATGGCGCCGTTTTTTTGAAAATTTGAAATCGACATTTTAAAGTTTCCAAAAATCGTGAACAAAATCCCGCGTGTAGATATTGTCTAGATCTACAACAATGCAAAATTTCAACTCCAAACTTGTTATATTTTGGTCTGCACAAAAAAGACAAACTGGTGAATCTGGGTGGTGAACAATACACAGATTTAAAATTTGAATTTTTCACTGATTTGTCTTTTTTGATTAACGCCAAAGACGTAGCTTACTTTTATAACACAGCGGCTGCCTTTAGTCACGAAAATAATGGCTCCTGTTTGCCTAATTGCCTTCACCGAGAAGTATTCCCTGCGATGTTTTCCGTGATGGCAAGCGTAAAGAAGATTGCATGGTCTGTGGTCCCGCATAGTAGGAGTGTGCAGAAGAGCAAGGTACGGCTTTTGTTTCCCGCTATGCATGTCCCCACCCGATCTCCTCCTCGCAAGCCAAGAACAAGGCCAAGCAGCTCCTGCGGTGCGTGTGTATCCCGGCTCCCGGCTATATATTAAAGCCCACCCATGTCGTTCGGAGTGCCGTAGCGACAGGAAGATACGGAGATGGGCCGTGCGTTCGTGTACGTGATCCTGGGCGGCGGCGTCGCCGCGGGCTACGCGGCGCTCGAGTTCGTCCGCCGCCGCGACGGCGCCTCCCCCGGCGATCTTTGCATCATCTCCGACGAGGCCGTACGGTCCGCTCTCGCTTCCTCTCCGGTCCCTTCTTTCATAATTCTGCCAGGCTCACACACGTAGAACGAAAGATTTCGGCCTTTTCTTGAACCCTTCTTGGATTTGGCAGGTCGCTCCTTACGAACGCCCTGCACTGAGCAAAGGTTATCTGCTGCCACGAGGTACCCTGCCTACATGCCCATGCTCTCCTTCGATCATCTACTCGACCACACCACACGAACTGTATTTGCTTACGAGTTGTCCTTTATTTCTTTTATTATTCGCAGGCGCTGCTCGTCTTCCAGCGTTTCATACTTGCGCCGGTGCTAACGATGAGGTGCTCACGGAACAATGGTACAAAGAACACGGTATTGCTTCGATCGATTGTTTTTCTACTCAGCCTAGATAGTAGTAGGTGGTATTGCCTTGTATGCACTTGGATTTCATCCAGTAGCTAGTCAGGTCGATTTCGTTATCTAGTTCAGAATTGTGGATCATGTGTCTCTGCGTGCTACTTGAGTAGGTATCGAACTTGTTCTTGCGACGAGGGTGATTTCTGCCGACGTCCGGAAGAAAACACTGCTCACAAACACCGGAGAGACCATCAGTTACAAAACTCTCATCGTCGCAACAGGTGCCCGGGTAAATCGATATTTGCCCATGCCTCTGATACATTCAGACTAAAAATTATTCTCCTTGAGAAAATAAATTCAAAACCAAGAAACTATCGGTTCCTGACATACGTAGGCCTTGAAGCTGGAGGAATTTGGAGTGACCGGTTCGGATGCCGCGAACGTGTGCTATCTGCGCAGTCTCGAGGATGCCGATAAAATGGTGGGAGTGATGAGGTCCTGCCATGGTGGAAACGCTGTTGTGATCGGTGGCGGGTACATAGGGATGGAATGTGCGGCGGCCTTGGTTGCCAATGAGATCAAGGTCACCATGGTCTTCCCCGGAAAACACTGCAGTAAGTAGTCCGTGCAAATGTTTATCTGAATATCAATCTGGACTCTGAATTTTCAACAAGGACTCACTCGTGTAAACATGAACTGCGATGTTTGTTGTGCAGTGGATCGTTTCTTTACACCGGAAATCGCCGGGTTTTACGAGAATTACTACGCCGCAAAGGGAATTACTTTCATCAAAAGGACCAAGGTTACATCCTTGGAGGCATCAGATGGGAAGGTCAGTTGTTTTCTCCATTCCATAAAGCATGAAGTTTCAGCAGGGGATTTGTGGATCAGGCACACTCGACGATTGCTAGCAAGATCTGAACCAGAGCTCACCGCCGGCCGGCGATTGCAGGTAGCTGCGGCAATCCTGCGAGACGGCAGGCGCCTTCCCGCCGACATGGTGGTCGTCGGCATCGGCGCCCGCACCAACGCGGGGCTCTTCGACGGCCAGCTGGCCATGGAGAGAGGCGGGATCAAGGTGAACGGGCGGATGCAGACGAGCGACGCCGCCGTGTACGCCGTGGGCGACGTGGCCGCGTTCCCCGTCGCGCTCTTGGGCGGCGAAGTGCGCCGGTTCGAGCACGTCGACTGCGCTCGCCGAACCGCCCGGCGGGCCGTCGCGGCGATACTGGAACCCGCCGACGCCGCCGCGGAGAAGGGGCAGAGCTTCGACTACCTGCCCTTCTTTTACTCCAGGGTCTTCGCCCTTTCTTGGCAGTTCTACGGCGACAATGTCGGCGAGGCCGTCTACTTTGGGGACTTCTCGTCGCCGGCCGGAACCGGCGGGAGGCCAAAATTCGGAGCGTGCTGGGTCAGAGGCGGGTTGGTAGCTGGTGTGTTCCTCGAAGGAGGGAGCCCGGAGGAGAACGAGGCGGTGGCGTCCGCCGTTCGGTGCGGCGCGAGGATCGGGGACGTGGCCGCCGAACTCGAGAGCCGCGGCCTCGCGTTTGCCGATCAGGAGAGCCGCCGGAAGTGGACGCGTTGTCATCGTGGGCTTGCTTCCGGCGGTGACAAGCCTACGTATGCGTGGCATGCCACTGTCGGCGTCGCCGCGGCGGTGTCCATCGCGGCCTTCGCGTGCTGGTACGGCTGGATGGCGCGGTGGCGCCGTACGTGGTGAAACGAGAATTCTGAATCAAAGCTGCCTACCTGTTTGAGGCCGACCGAAGGATATGAGTGAATAATGCATCCTGAATGAAATATTTGTGGCACTGCGAGCACTAGTTTGTTGGGTTGTTCAAAAATTAAAAATGGTAAATCTGAGTTTGAAAAAAGAAACTTCGCTGGGTACATACACATGTTTTTGTTGCGAATCTGCAAATGTTTGGTGAAAAAAGGCATATTCCTTTTTCGGACATAAGGCACAACGTGCTCAGCTTTAAATTAATAAACCCTGACGAGTTCACAAGTAGTTTTACAAACCATACAGAAAGTAGCTTACAAACGCATCACAAGCCACACTGCCAGGGAGCTAAACCAAGGCGTATTAGCCCAAAATATAAAGAATTTTTGTTTACAAAACTTCTTACATGCATACAAAATGTGTATATGTATTTGTATACTTTATTTAAGATTTTTTTGAGATCTAGAAATATCGTTTTTGAACCTTTTCAAAAACTAAGTCGAAGGGAGCTGCTAAGGGTTTCCGGACATGACCACCACTTCGTTTCAAATGTTGATTTATACACTTTGATGCATTTTAATATGAATACATTGTTGCAAAATAGGTGAAAGTCCAACTGCATCGCTTAGTGGGTTCTAAACTGTTGGTTGATTAATAACAAAATGAACATAGATTAATGATATAACTTAGTGTTAAACATGCTTAGTCATATATGCTACTCCTTCCGGTCCATTTTAGTGCTAGATTCAACGATAATTAATATCAATGGAGGGGGTAGTTGGAAGTTTCAAAGGTGCCCCTAAACATGTTGAAAAGTGACAACAAGATTAGGGATATTTTTAGGAATTTTGGTATACATTCCACATTGAGTCCTAGAAAATATTTACCACCATGATTGGTATTTGACCTCCAAGGAGTTAAAAATCTTGATAATGCTCACCGATTTAACTTAAATCTAGTTGGAATATTTTCTTTCTCCAAGTTCAATTGTTCCTTGGTAATAACAAGCTAGTCAGAAGGTACCACCGAACCCATTGTGTAGAGAATTCAGAGATGGCGAGAGGCGAAAGTTTGCCCACGCAGTTTGGTGCCACGGCTAATCTCATCTCCCTCTCTAGTAACACAACTCAAGACTACAAAAAATCACACCTCTTCTTCGGGCAACAGCGGCGGTGTGGCATAACTCTCTGGGACTAGAACCTACTGTTCGTTGATGCATCCCTAGTATGGAGATCCAGAGATGCAAGCAAATCTAAACAATCTCTACAACTACAATGATATAGAGTGTGTCAATATACTTGGTATGAGAAGAGCCTTTTTTACAATCTTTGCAAGAGGCTAAGGGAGTAGTGTTTGCTGGAACTTAGCATCCACACCTCTATGGTAAAGAACCTCGCAAGGTTTCAATATGTTTTAGGTCATAACCAGAGGTTTACAACATCTACGATGTCCATAAAAACAATATATCGGTATTTCAAGTGATTCTTATCTGCAATTGGTGAGAACATATGATAGATGATCAAGGCACTGATTGGTCAAACATTATCTAAGATTTGAGGAAGAATAAGATGGTGTCGACATTCCAGGGAGAGTGGTACTAAATTTTTGTTCATGTCATCACACGATTATATTTGAATGGAATTATAACTACTTTATCATAGCAACATAGGATTGTTTGTTTGCAATTGATGGTGCTCACATGACCTCTAGAGTATCGATATCAGTGGCTACAACATTCCAGGTTAGAAAGCTATACATCAACCAGAATGTGCTTGCTGCTAAAGAGCAACTCGTATTGTTCCTTTGTTTTGTAGGTCATAACCAGAAATTTAGAGGGATTCATAACATATTTGAGAGATCCATAGAGATAATATCTCGATATTTCAAGCAAGCTTTGCATACAACTCGTGATATCAGAGGAGACATAATCAAGGCACCCACTGGTCAAACAACATCGAAGATATGAGGAAGACCAAGATGGGGTATGCACATTTAGAGGTGATCAGTACTAACTGTTTGTTCATGTCATCATGGGAATGTATTAGTATGAAAACATAACCGCTTGTTCATATCACCATAGGATTGTAGTAGTGCAATTGATGGTACTCATGCGGCTGCTAGAGTGCTGATATCGGTGGTTGCATCATTCAAGGGTAGAAAGCAATACCTCAACCAGATTGTGCTTACCGGTGTTGATTTCCATCTCAAGTTCACATGTCTTTGCTAGCTGGGAAGGATCAGCAATGATGCAAGCATTTTTAGAGATTCCATTGGTTGAGTTGATGGAATAAGTGTCCCTAAAGGTAAGTCCTATCTTGGAGATGTTGGATATGCATGTCGGCTTGGGTTTGTTCCACCCTTTAGGAAAACCGGATACTGTATTAATGAATTCTTCTCAAGGAACTATCCTAACACTGCCAAACTATTTGTTCAGTCTTAGACACTCAAGCCTCTGAGTTATGGCTGAGGGGGTATTTGCTACATCAAATAATAAATTAAGATGGTAGATCAAAAACAATTCCACCCTTTCCCAACCCAGGTTAAGCTTGTTATGCATGTTCCATTATTCACAACTAGTTAGTAGGATTTGGTCTTGATGAGCATGTCTCAGAAGAGGAGGATGTGACACAGTTGATGAAACTAACAAAGGTCATGGTGTGGAGCACATGATAATGTTGCTTAGAAGCACATGAGAATGGAACGGGCTTGCAATATGGCAAACATCGTTGTCATGGTACTTTTATGTACTCATAGGTTGCTAGCTATCAAGCTAAATCTGTGTACGGGTGTAATTTGTTGGTAAAGTCACCACTAGTGAGAAGAGGTGATATAAACATAGGATGCAAACAACCAACTATGTTGCCATTGCATCGAGAGAGCCATTTGTCCTGGCATGGAGGCAACCAAATGTTGGGTATCATCGGGTGTTGTGGCATTCCGTACTACTAAATTTATATATGTATTTGGACAAAATATTGGCTTTTTGAGTACCCATTGTCGAATTAATATGCATTTAGCATTCGATGTCTTCGAGGTTCAGCTGTTTCAAGTGGTCGGTGTAAGGGCCGAGTACCTCTAATTATGCAAGCACAACTTCTAGTATAAGTTTTTCCTGCCGTGTATTAAAAATATGTTCGCTTTGTGTGGTTGCCCTTGGGCATATATAACTCTTTCTCTCTCATAAGTTTAATACAATGACGCGCAGACCTCATGCGGGTTCTTGGAAAAAAAAATGTCTAGTCTACCAAGACATGTTCGCTTGGTACTACCGAGTATGTTTCCTTTATGAGTAATGGCTAGTTGTTTGTGGGCTCCGTATATATATTACTTCACTCCTGTGAAGGGCCAGCCTCCATCCCTTTCTATGTGCTTGTTAACTTGAGAGAGATCTATCCACTAAAGTACACTTTAAGAATAAATCTTTGAGAAAGATCTAAGAGGAAGCTTGATAGGAAGATTTGAGAATTTTAGCTAGGGCTTCAAATCCGTGGGAGGACACTCATAGATACTATATGAGGGTGAGTGCCTTCTTTTAGAAAAAAAATAAACACCTACAATAGCAATTCAACATCTATAGATCCACACCATAAAAGATATTTAGAGTGCATTTATTTAATATTTTGGATGTTAATATTTTCTTCTATATATTTAGTCAAGCTTAGTAAGTTTTGACTTTTGACCAAATTTATATATCTTATTTTAAAACGAATGTACTAATGGTAAGTTGTCACCGGAAAGTCTTCGGTGTGTGTGGAGAAGGTAAGAAGCTTGCGAAGACCGGAGATCGCCTACCACAAGGGAGATCTACTAGGAGTGATTGAAGAACAACTTTGGTATCCCATACTCGATATAAAGGTGTGCCTTTGTGGGCAAGGCTTTGGTGGTGTTAGTACATTAGACTGCATTGCATAAGTGATCTAAAATTTCTGAACGCAAAAAAAAAAACGCGTCTCTTACTTTGCGCATTTACCGTTTTCTGCAAGTTTCTTGTTAGAATTGTGTGTTCTTGTTCTTACACAAAAGTTTCACCTTGTACTCAAAAGTTTTAAGTCTTCTATTCATCCTATCTGTAGAGGACTATACTTCATCCTTCAACGGAGATTCGTCCATTCTTCTTCCCATTTTCTAAACTGACATTACCTTTCATAATTTCCAGTGCAATGCTATACGACATAGAGGTAATCGTAGGGTTGGATGGTTGCAGTGTTGCACCAACCTAAGCTACCGCGCGTGTGTGCACTCTGGTGGTAGATCACTAAACCCGGTCCCTGCTGATGTCTCTTGTTCCCGTTCGATTCCCTCTTGCTGCCGTCTGGACCCTCGATCGCCACCCAACTCCCACCTGTCACAAGCCCGTCGCCGTCGACCTCTCCGGCCGTTACACCGGCCCTCGTCGCATGCTCATCGCTGACGCCTCAGTTTCCGGCGAACCCTGCTCCCGCGGATGCTCTATTAATCCAAGCGCAGCCTACAGTTCCCGGCTCAAACACTTGAGCTACAACGTGCACGCGCCAGCACACTACACGCAGCCACGTAGGCAGCAAGAGACCAAGATCACAAAGGAACATGGTGAACCTGATCGAGGCGCAGAAGCCGCTGCTGACGGGGATGATGAGGCTGGCGGGTCTCCGCCCCATCGACGTCGAACTGGAGCCGGGCACCACCATGCACTTCTGGGCTCCGAAACACCACGCTGGCAAGAAAGCCACCACCATCAGCCCCCTCGAGCCCAGCGCCACCGCCGACGGCACCTCCAAGAAGCCATCAAGTAGTAGTAGGAGCAGGAGCAGCAGGAGGAGGAAGAATCCCAAGTCTAAGCCCAACGTGGTCCTGATCCACGGCTTCGCCGCCGAGGGCAACGTGACGTTCCAGTTCAACTTCGGCGTGCTGGTGTCGCGCTACAACGTGTACATCCCGGACCTGCTCTTCTTCGGCAAGTCGTCCACGACGGACAGTGCCGACCGGTCGCCTGAGTTCCAGGCGCGGTGCGTGGCTGCGGCGCTGGCTCGGCTCGGCGTGGCGCGGTGCGACGTGGTCGGGTTCAGCTACGGCGGCATGGTGGCATTCAAGCTGGCAGAGGAGCGGCCGGACCTGGTGCGGTCGCTGGCCGTGTCCGGGTCCGTGGTGGCCATGACGGACGCGGTGAACAGGGAGACCATGGCGCGGCTCGGGTCCGGGTCGTCGGCGGAGCTGCTCATGCCGGAGACGCTCCAGGGGCTCAAGGCGCTCTTCTCCGTTTCCATGTACAGGAAGATGTGGTTCCCGGACAGGATGTACAAGGACTACCTCAAGGTAACTGAAGCAAAACATGTACAAATATGCTACTCCCTCCCCCTCCGATCCATAAAAAGTGTCGGGTTTTTAGTTCAAATTTGAACTAAAGACCCGACACTTTTTATGGATGGGAGGGAGTAATTTCAATTGTTGCTTGACTACATGTGTTAATTTAGCAGTGACCAAGTAGTTATTTTTCTTCTAATTATTCATATGGCAATTTGAATGATTGTTACTTTCAAAATCTCATGGTTAGACTAGTGTTTTTCCGAGGAATGCAGTGTTAGTTGGTTTTTTTTTTGGTTGTTTATCTGATTAATTGATTCAAGTATATATATGTTTGCTTTGGTGTTGGTAGGCGATGTTCACCAATAGGAAGGAGAGGCTGGAGCTGCTACAGGGGTTGCTAGATAGCAACATGGATGCTAAGATCCCTAAATTCCAACAGGTAAGTAAGCAGTACTAAACCTTCTTCAAGTCAAACCAACCAACACCTAGTTAGTGTTTGTTCACCAACCTGTCTTAGTCTTAGATAGAGGTAGCACTGAAACTAGAGCGGTTGTCTAGTGAGTGTGACTAGCAGGTTGCAAATGTGGCATCATCAGCATGCCAAGTATCTGCTCATGATGGTAACCTTGCAAACCTTTTTAAGATAGAACTTCTTGGCATACGTTAGTATATCATCACTGAGTTGCGTGTATAATTAGTGCCTCCCACTAACTAGGCAACCTACTCTTGACGAAGTATACGCTATTTTTATTGGCGGCGATGAATTATGCATAGGTTTTTTTTTTTTTTGAGAACAACGAATTATGCATAGCTGACCAATCTTTTGGGGACTGGCTCATTTGTGTTGCCGAGAAAAAAATGATCTGCTCCTTTTCATGTACGGAGTAGTTTTGTTTTTTGGCTTTTGGCTGATGATGCTCTATAAATCTGAGCCGTTTAGAGCAAGTACAATAAGCCTAGTCAGCATGCTATAAAAGTTGTCATGTCATCGAAATCTTAGGTGGAAGAGAACACGTGAGAGAGAATGAAGCGGCGGTTCAGCAAGCGCCCGGCTACAGCACACGCTCCAAGGAAAAGCAGGTTTGCATGCAGCCATGCATCTCTCGCCTTCCAATCCGGTGCCTCATCAGCTTATAAAATTACTACTTAAATATTTTATTATAGCAACGTACAGCCAGCCAAAGAGCCAGACTATTATACATGAACAGGCTTTTAGGTGACTACAGGTGACGTGGCCTGCTAATAGAGCCGGTAGCCGGCGCTATTGTTGTCCTTGCTCTTATGGGCTAAATATCTGAGATGGGCCGACTGCTTTTGGGTACTAGTTAAAGCACACTTTTATGGCCCCTTGATCTAAGCTGGGCCACCAGCTGCAGCTTAGGTAATCTGAGGGTCCATTTGTTTTTCAACAAAAAAACATGATCCCCTCAAAACAATAACATGAAAAGTACAGTATTCTATACTGAAAAATAACGGACTTCCTGTTGTGGTTGCAGAAGATAATGCTGATCTGGGGCGAGGAGGACAAGCTTTTCGACATCGAGCTGGCCAGGAAGATGAAAGAGTAAGCATCCCTCTTCCTCCTTCCTGCCCTCCCCTCATCCACTCCAAGATCTCTGAAGAAACCCAGCACGCGTTCAAGCATGGCTAAAAATCCCCATGACTACGAGAAAACTCACCGAAACCTGACGGTGCATTTGCAGGCAGCTGGGCGAGAACTGCTCCCTGCAGGCATCCCGAAGGCCGGCCACCTGCTGCACCTCGAGCGGCCGTGCGCCTACAACCGCCAGCTCGGGAGGTTCCTCGCCTACGTCAACTCCCAGGAAGAACAAGAAGAAGCCAAGTGATTAAATTATCTGCTCCTGTCAATGCATCCGCTGCTTGATTGCCTCCAGAAGTCAAACCATTACTAGGTCGACTCGAGCATCATGCAGATTATTAATTGTCGAGTTGACACTACGCTTGGTACGGCGTGATCGCGTTTATGTCTTCCTGTTCATGGTGACTGTTTGCTTTGACGTTACGAACGTTCTTAGACACAGTCGATGTTTACTGTTTTTGTCGTTGAAGAGCAAGGGATGTTGTGCATTGTTACACGCGTATATTGCATATGCCACGAGTCACACGTGGGACATGAAACCTTGAAAAACGCCTCTTGGACAGGGAAACTGTTTTTTTTTTAGAGAAAGTCATCGTGGCAATTTATATTAATTTAAAAAAACATAGATACATCTTCCAAGATTACATCAACCAAAAACCACGAGGAACGATCCTCCTTCCAAACAATCGAATATGTTCATCCGCTTTACTAGCTGTAATCATCCATTACTTATTGAGGTGGACTGTGTGGAGATAATCAACTTGCTGGAGAATAAAGAGCTGGACAGATCTGTCTATTCAACGACGATTGAGGAGATTAAAACATTGATGAAGGCTCGTCAAACTTGTATTACTCATATTAAGAGATGCCAGAATATTAGTAGCCATTTCATGGCTAATTATGCTAGAACTAAATCTCATACGGCTGTGTGGCTCGCCTCTGGTCCAGAGGGTTTCATGAACACATGCTGTGATTGTAATTCTTGATATGGTTGAGTAATACAAGTCTATTCACAAAACAAAAAAAGAGTATGTGAGCCGCCATATAATAGCCTCCCTAAGAGAGTGCTCGAAAATGACATCCACAAAATCACTACATAAAGCAATACAATCCTCGTATATAGCGGCAGCAGGGCAGTAGGTGTTTTGCTTCCATACTTCATGTGGATGATGATGAGTTGGAAGATATTAATTTTCCCTGGGACGATGCAGATGATGGTTTCCACCTCCCCTTCCCAACCCCCACCCGCACCCCCCCCCCCCCCCCCCCCCCCCCCCCCCCCCGCGCGCGCGCGCGCGCGCACATGTTGATGGGTGAAGATGAGGACGGTGATTTGTTAAGTTCTACCAGTCTTGAGAAAAAAAGGTTGTTTACCTTTATCTTGTTGTTTATGTTACACACATAATTTGTTTTCTATGTGTTTGAAATGGATACATGTGAAGTTTATGTGTGTTGTACGATGTGTTTGCTAACCAACTAGGGTTGTTGAGAACCAGTGCAGTTGTTTCAGCTCCAGTAGCTACTAGACACACCAGAAAATTCGGTACGCAACGAGTATAATTTCCGATCAAGACCAGTACGTAGCTACCAAGCCTGCCGGAAACAAAGCATAGACATATTCTGGATAACCGGGGTCTTACATACTCTAACGGGCATTTTGGCGTGGCCTATAAATGGTAAACGCACACCAATGATGAGTGACGCAGAATACACATCAGGGGTGTGTATTACCGCTGATTGGCACTTGCCTGGCAGAGATTACACAAGTAATCTCACACCAATGCGTTCTGAGGGGCACAAAAAATGGTCCCTTATAGGGTTTAAGTGCCCCTTAACGATATGGTAGTGTTATTTTGGCTAGTTATTTGTTCGTTACTAGTGGCATGGGATGCAACTAAGAGCCAACGAGACGTCTGGGTTCACACATCCAAACCGACATTGTATCTCTCTTTTCTTTCTTTCTCAAAATATGCGATTACCGAGCCATCTGATTCATAGTCGGATCTCCATATCGTACTGCAAACATGTAGCACAGTTGTGGAACGGGTTATTGAACTTCCTACAACGCATTTATCGGCATGTTATGCACGCATCAACGCCATGCCTCAAGCCTGTGTCAACCACACACCGACCGGGCCTGCTACCGTCGCTCAACTACACCAACGAGTAATAATGTATTGTCTAAGAGTTTAATGTATTTCCTATCGATATTAGCTTGTATTACAATGTTAGGTTTATTGTATGTGCTTCTAGAAAAATTGTTACCACCATCTTTGTAGTTGTTATGAACTCTTCCTCGTATTAACTATTGCTTTTTTTTAACACACATCCTCTTTACATTCCTCTCATGTAAGCCCATATTCCGTTGTCAAAGGAGGTCACAAAACTTGTTAGCATGGATGAGCTCATTGTGGATCTTGAGTTGCATCTCAAAATAGAAGCCCTTGATGCCGCCCTGAGCTCGGGAAGAAGGCGGGGTGGGAAGAAGGAGTACTGACTCACCAAATCTGCTCATGAGGCTTTGAATGCTTGATTTGTCTTACGTAAGGCCGAGATGTTGGGGTTGGCGCCGTAAATTTGTTGTTTGTAAAAGGCTAGCCTTTTTTGGATTCCAGTTCTGCATAGGTTGTTATGACATGGCACGAACTCATGTGTGTGTTTGCCACAAATATGTGGCCCACGTTGTAATGATTTTAAGAATCCATTGGAAAGGTTGTGTTCGTGTTGTGAAGTTTTTTCGTACTGGTTTCTATATGTTGCATGTGTTGCGAACTTGCGACGCAACAAGTAATTTTGTTTCATATATGTTTGAAATATTGCGATGTTTTGCATGTTGATGGAAACTATTAGAGAAAATACGTTACATATACATACGCCAAGTCAAACAAAAAAAGTAGCCAGAAGCCTTGCCCATATGATAAGCAGTCTCGGTCGGTGGTGGGACGGTGGGATTCGAGGTGGACCGTACCACGAGCGCACCAGCAGCAGTGCCATGCTAGGAGGCCGGGTCGGGCTGCAGCATTCGATGTTTGGTCCGGTCGGGGCGATCTTCGCTTTCACGGCCGGGTCAAAGTGTCAAACAGCGATCGGCGCGACGGGATTCGTCGTCTCGGCTCGGCTGGACCACGCGCAGCTGGCTAGTCCGGCCGGCGTAGAGCTTCTGCCACTGCCGCTGTCCATGTGTGTGAGTGTGATGTACTGATGTGATTACTGTGCCTAGCTGCCATGCCAGGCGGTAGTGAAGGACTCTGCGTCTGCGTGGCCGGCCGGGTCCGCGCTCTGGGCTCTGGCTCCGGCTCTGGACGGTTACTCGTCCTTTCGGCGCGATCGCCGCATCTCGGCGCGGCCGGGACCGCGCTCGACCACGGCGGAGTGGGCGCCGGCCGGCTTGTGCAGCGCAGCGGTGGCCCGGCCGGGAGATACCGCACGCGCCGAGACCCCAGTCGCCGGCCCAGGAGAGAGCGGAGCACGCAGTGAACTGCGCGGAGTACAAGTTAATTTGGAGTGACTGCACTTCATCAAAGTTCAGACGTACTGTACGTATATATATATATATTTTTTTTTTTGAGAGCCTCCCTAAGTATACAAGCTGTAGTATCTGTTTGGACACACAGGAACTCACACCACACACACACCACACACACGCACGCCCCACCCTATGTGTCTAAACTAGACCTACAACCTATATCCCTAATACGTCCTGAGAGATTTGCCGAAGACCGCTGCTCCGGGACCGACGGGCACGTCGACCTCGCCTGTGGCGCGTGGACGTTGAGAGGCATTTGCAGACTTCATGCACTGTTCAGTGAACAGTGTTGCTACAGTGTCGTCGGGTGAACAGTGTAGCTAGCGAGAAAACACCCAGAAATCCATCCTGAGGATCGATCCCGGTGGGCAGGCTGCTCACCAGCAGGCCTTGCCATCGCGCTAGGCCGCGCGTCTCTACTGTACGTATATATTGTTAACGTGAGAAGAATATCACCGAACTGGTTTTTGTATTGCACTAGAGAGAGATATACTAGGCCAATGGGCCTAATATACACTTAACACCCCCCCCCCCCCCCTCAAACTTAAGGTGGATCAGGAGCATCGGATACACTAAGTTTGAGAATATGAAACTATGTTGATCTCGAGTTTGAGCCTTCGTGAAGAAATCTGCAACTTGAAGCTCTGATGGAACATACTGGAGCTTAATAGTAGATTGCTGACAATGAGATCGAGTGAAAGATGCATCCACACCAATGTGTTTAGTCAGCTCATGTTTGACAGGATCATTAGCAATTTGAATAGCAGCAGTGCTGTCACAGAGAAGAGGTGTAGGTGTATGACATGAAACCCCAAGATCAGCCAATAACCAGCGAAGCCACACAATCTCTGATGTAGTAGTAGAAGAGCCCTAAGCTCAGCCTCAGCGCTAGAGCGAGACACAGCAGTTTGCTTCTTTGATTTCCATGCAATGAGAGATGTTCCAAGAAATATGCAATAACCAGTGACTGAACGTCGATCGACGGGATCACTCGCCCAAGTGGAATCAGAGTAAGCATGAAGTTGGAGCTGACTTGAGTTAGCATAGAACAAGCGGCGAGATGTAGTGCCCCTTAAATATCGAAGCACGAAGTAGATGGCCATAATGTACCGAGGTGGGAGCACCCACAAATTGGCTGAGAATATGAACTGCATGTGCAATATCAGGTCTTGTTACTGTGAGGTACACTAGACTGCCAACAATATGACGATATCGAGAGGAATCCTCAAGGGGAGTTCCATCGGTAGGACGCAATTGCAAATGAAGTTCCATGGGTGTAGTAGCAATGCATGTGTCAGTGAGGCCAGAGCGCGAAATCAAATCCCGAGTGTACCTTTGTTGAGAGATATAGTAACCATCATCTGTGTGTTGGACCTCAATTCCGAGAAAGTAACTGAGGGACCCCAAATCTGACATCTTGAATTGCTCACTCAACTTTTTCTTGACAAAGGAAATATATCGAACATCATCTCCCGTGATCAGCATATCATCTACATACAGTAGAAGCAAAGTACGCCCACGCTCTGATGTATGAATGAAGAGAGCTGGGTCATGCTCACTAGGAGAAAAGCCAGCAGCTCGAACCACAGAAGTGAACCTCTCAAACCAGGCACGAGGAGCTTGTTTGAGCCCATATAGAGCCTTTCGAAGACGACAAACATGACCAGATGGAGCCTCAATACCTGGAGGTGGTTGCATATATACTTCCTCATGCAGATCACCATGAAGGAAAGCATTCTTCACATCCATTTGGGAAATTTTCCATGAACGAGTGGCAGCCACAGCAATCAAAGTGCGAACTGAAGTCATGTGAGCAACTGGAGCAAAAGTCTCATCATAATCTCTCCCATGAGCCTGCTGAAAACCTCTTGCAACAAGTCGAGCCTTGTAGCGTTCCACAGATCCATCTGACTTGGTTTTGACCTTGTACACCCATTTGCAAGTGATAGGGACGGACCGAGAAGGTAGAGGAACCAAATCCCATGTACCAGTACCCTCTAGAGCTGCAAGCTCCTCGGACATAGCCAATTGCCACTCAGGTAACACCACTGCCTCCTGATAAGTAGTAGGCTCATAAGCTGCCCCTGCACAGAAATCATTGCGATATCTGCTAGGAATCTCAAGAGAGGAGCGATCACGAAGAGCATACCTTGTTGTCTGAGAGGAGTCATCAGTGCAAGGATCAGTAGTACTGGCCGGAGGAGAAGACAAAGGAATGGATGATTGAATATCTGGTGAAACTCTAGGACGACGACTATAATGAAAAGGAAAACTAGTTAGAGGAGGAGCTGGTGAATCATATGCTGGAGATGGACCCGAAGACTGATCAGGTGCAGAATCATCTGAAAAAATAGGTGGAAGTGAAAGAAAAGAGGTAGATTCTAAAGTGGTTGATGATGAAGATTGAGTCGAAGGGGAATAGAAAAAGGGTTGATCCTCAACAAAAGTGACATCACGAGAAAAGCGAATGCGACGAGCAGAAGAATCATAGCAACGGTAGCCCTTATGCTCGAGACTATAGCCAAGGAAAACACACTGAACAGACTGTGCAGTCAACTTGGTACGCTCGCGAGGTGCTAAAAGAACATAGCAAATACAACCAAAAACACGAAGATGGTCATACGTGGGAGGAGAACCAAACAAAATCTCACCAGGAGACTTGCCTTGAAGACGAGAAGAAGGCTGGAGATTGATAAGGTAGACAGCAGTCGAGATAGCTTCACCCCAAAACTGAGTAGGCACAAAAGATGAAATTAGAAGAGTGCGAGCTGTCTCAACAATGTGTCGGTGCTTGCGTTCAGCAACACCATTCTGAGCATGAGCACCAGGACATGAAAGTTGAGGGAGAGTACCTTCAGAAGAGAGAAACTCACGAAAAGACGTAGACAGATATTCCCCCCAGAGTCAGAACGAAAAACACGAATCGCACTGGAGAATTGAGTATGCAACATGCACACAAAAGCCTTATATATAGAAATCAACTCAGAACGATGCTTCATGAAATACACCCAAGTATATCGAGAGTGATCATCAATAAATATGACATAATATTTGTGACCACCTTTTGAAACAAAAGGAGAGGGGCCCCATACATCAGAGTGCACCAAATCAAAAAGATGGCTAGAATGAGTAGTGCTAGAGGGGTATGGTAGTTGAATCTGCTTGCCTAGCTTACATCCCTTACAATGAAAACCAGAATCTACAGGGACCCGACCCAAAACACCTTGCTGAACAAGAGTAGATAAACGAGAACCACACAAGTGACCTAAACGATGATGCCACTGGGCAAACGAAAGAGACGAAGTAGAACTTGATGTAGATGCTGCAGAGCGAAACAACGATGCAGTGGAAGCCGAAGGAAGGTGCAAGTTGTTAAGGATGTAGAGGGATGTGGATCCTCTACGGCGATGGCCAGTTCCAATGATCCTCTTGCTCTGACGATCCTGCACATAACAAGAGGAGGCATCAAAACCAACAAAATAGTTCATATCAGTAATCTGACCAACAGACATAAGGTTCATGGACAACTGAGGAACAAAAGAGATGTCCGGAACAGTAAACTTTGATGTGCAAAGAGAACCCTGATGGGTAACAGAACAAGATGTACCATCAGCAGTCTGAACAGATGCACCATCCTTCACTGGCTGGCAAGACACAAGCTGAGAGCGGTCGATGTCACATGAAAAGAGGCGCCAGAGTCCAAAACCCAAGGCTGAGCTGGAGCCACAGCAGACTGAGAAGAGCAGACACAGAAGCACTCCTCGCTGTGTTTCAGTGACAACAGCAGTAGAAGGCCTCACAAACTGAGACTGAACACGGTTAGGTGCATGACGCTGCTGATCCTGAAGGGCTGCTCGTCTAGCATAAAACTGAGCTAACAACTCTGGGTGAAGCTGGAAACAACCAGCCATGTTGTGTCCTATCTTCTTGCAATGTGGAAGTCAGCAGTCACGCGACGGAGGTCGCGACATATGAGCCTTGGGAGGACCTGTCCGGTGAGGAAAACCCAAAACACTGTTGTAGAGACGGTGTATAAGTCGTAGCCAAAGAACGAAGACGAGTCTCCTCAGCAATCAGACTAGCAAGTGCCTCAGTCAAAGTGGGAGAAGTAGTACGACCAAGGAGTTGAGTGCGGATGTTCTCATACTCCTGCCTCAGCTTCATCACAAACTGGTACATGAGTGTTCGTTGTTCAAATTCTTCCTTAGCCACACAAGATGTGCAACCAGGGCTGCTCTTTGGAGCCATGGAGCTAAGTTGGCCGCTAATGCGAGTGAAGGCAGCATAGTACTCATCCATGGACATGTCATTTTGCTGAGTACTGTTTAAATTCTGTAGCAAGGAGAAATGAAGTGCACCACTAGGCTGAAGATACCGCTGCTCAAAATATGTCCAGATTTCCTTGGCTGATGTGTGATGCTCAAGACTCATCCGGAGAGAAGGGTCAACACCCAGAACCAAGGCTCCCATCACACGATCATCAGCCTTTTGCCAAGATTTCTTTGCTGCTTCATCATCTCGAGTAGATGGATCATCGGTCAAGTGAGAGGCAAGACCAGCAGCTCTCACAACCGTCCTAGCTGAGAAGGCCCATTCCCGGTAGTTTGAGCCATCCAGCTTGATGTCAATAGACATGGAACCTTCATTCCTTGCCATGGCAGCAAACAAAGCATGAAATTGGACAGCAGCAGTAAAATCCAGTAAAATCCGGATTCAGGCCCGGAAAAATCCGGATCTGGTACCGGGAAAATCCGGATTCAGGCCCGAAAAATCCGGGACTGGTACCGAAACGAATCCGGAATGATTTCCGGGTCAGTACCGGGTGAAATCCGGGCGAAACTGTGAAGGTCCAGTAGCTGATTTCTTGGTCCGAAAGAAATCCGGAAAATTCCGGGACAAATTCCGGATAAGTCAACACTCACAAATTTCGGATCGAGGCGACGAAGCGGCGACAAAGGCCGAGCGACGGCGGAGCAGCGACGAAGGTCGAGCGACGGCGGAGATGCGCAGAGACGACGACGGCTGCGAAGGAGATGCGCGGAAATGCACCGACGACGAAGGAAGACGCCGACGACGAAGGAGACGGCCGGGGGACGACGATGCGCGGCGATGACGACGACGGAGATGCTCGGCGACGGAGATGGAGATGCGGAGATGGAGACGGCCGGGGAGCTCGCGGAATCAGCTCACCGGCCGAGGAGACGGGACGGCGGCGATGCGGCGATGCGGCTCTGATACCATGTTAACGTGAGAAGAATATCACCGAACTGGTTTTCTGTATTGCACTAGAGAGAGATATACTACTGTCGGAGACTAGTCCTAGGAACTAGGGTGTCTCTCAAAAGCCAGGAATCGAGTAAGGGGCTGAACACAACGTCAAACAGATCCTCAACAACCTCGGCGACGGTGCTCGTCGAGCTCGGTGGGGAACATCACGACAGAGATGGAACACGAGCCGCTACCCAGGTTCAGGCCCACCGAGAGGTGTAAAAGCCCTACGTCCTGCTAAGATGTATTGCACTGCTTGGAGAGGTTCACAGTACAAGGGTGCTTGCCGAGGGCACAGTTGTGGCTATGGTGGACTATAGTGGAATCAGCTCCGTCTTCTCCTTCAGACGTAGCTGCTTGGGTGTTGAATGTGTTGGTGAATGCGGGATCCCTCTCCTAGGTCATACACTGGCTCCTTATATACTGGCCTTGGTCCTCTTCCCCGAAAAACTCCGGCGGGAAGGATACCACAATGCCGCCAAGTTGGAGCACAGCGCACAGCGTCGGGGCGCGTCCATGGACGCGGTCCATGGCAGAGAGCACGTCGTCTTGGCAGAAAAAGCCACCGTCCAGCCAGGACGGTGGGCTGGCGCTGCAGAGCTTTGTGGCGTGTCCCATGGTGACGTCGCAGTTGGAGCGTAGCGGCGGCCGGCCGATTTATCACCAAATTGGCAAGTCTTGGAGGCCGCTTTGCCTCCTCCAGCTCTGTTGACTGCTTTATACACGAGAATGGCATCTGCGGCGTCTTCGTCATCGGGCGCAGGCGCGCGCGTCACTCTGCGGCGGGCGCAGAGCCCATGTGCGCTCTGCAGCGTGCGCAGGAGCTTGGTTCCACTTGAAGGAACCCCGCGAGGGCCTGGAGCCTCGCCGAGGCTTTGTACCTGTTGACTCCTCGCGAGGGAAAGCCTCGCGAGGGCAGCGCGGAGACGCGCCAGGACCTGATGGTCTTCTAGGAGAGGCCTTCCTGAGGCAGAAGTTCCTCTCGAGACCCCTTAGGCCGAACGTCTGGTCCTTAGCAGAAATGCCCAGCCGAGCAAAGAAACCCTCGCGAGGCTCGTCAGGCTGTGCGCCTGGTACTTAGTAGAATTTCTTGCGGAGCGTTTGAGGGCTGTAGCAGGCCGGCCCATGGTACCCGGTTTCCACTGGGCCGACAACTACACTTTACATGGGCTGGGCCAATGGGCCTAATATACACTTAACATATATAATTCCATTCCCGTGGCTACATACTACTTATACGGGCCTACTGTAACATCCCAAATTTTGGAACCAAGAAAAAAAAAACTTAGTTTTACCAGACCCCAAAATTCAGAACCAACAAAAACTTTTTGAAATGCTTTGCTGATGATTGTGTTTTCCTTCCCATTGCTATGTTTGAACTAGTGTGGCTTGTTGTTTGAGTTGTTTGACTAGTAAGTCCAAGACCCAACCAATATAACTATATATTAAACTTGGTGATCATGTCATGACAAGAACAAAATATTCCATATATCTCCTCCACTCTTATTTGGACCAACTTATTCTCAAATGATGCTTTGTTTAGCAACAACCAAAATACCCACTCCTTGAGAGAATAAAAGTGTTTTCCAAAATTATATGTTTCCAAAAATATGGAGATCTATATCTTGATATTTCCCTTGTATTGGTAGCCCTTATTTTAAACTCGTACTTTCATTTCTTTGAAAACAATAAAGGTGGGAAGTATATTGCCCACATATTTTAGCAACCCTTTTGGAAAAATATCAAATTATGAAGTTGAGCTTTTCCACCTTATTCTTGTCAGGACGATACTAGATCACCACCCCACCACTTATCTGAGTAATTAAAACTTGGTTGAAAACTTATACTTGGTTGTCTAGTGTTGGTTGTTAATTCCTGCCCAATTGATTGCTTGTGTTGTTTGTCTGCTAAACAAGGACCTGAAGAAAGAAAAGAAAAATCAAAATAAAAAGATCAACACATAAAATCATGAGAAACATCAACACATAAAACCATGTGTGACAAATGTCACAAAATTCTCCAAATGAGAAATTGATATTATCTTTCCAACCAAATTCAGTGGGGTGACATAAGGATCACTCCCACTTTGCTCTTACATTCTTTTCCCTCTCCAAAAATATTTCTAAAAATCTTGAATTTAAATTTCATTTCTTTCTTTAGTAAATTCAAATCACCAAGTGTGCTATGTTGCACATATCAAATAAATTTCACCACCATACCATAAATCTTGGACATTATACAGGAAACCAATTATAAAATAAAATTGTAGAAAACTGAATTTAAAATTCGTTGAAGCATTTCAACGAACACATGGTGGACACTGCCGAGATCTTCCCCAATTCTTTGAAACCGAAATCAAATCGATCGATTTGATGTTTCTTTCTTCGATTCCTTGCTGCCACACCCTTCCTCTCACCTCACTGAGCCACCAGAGCAAGGGGAGAGCGAGCAATTTGGTCGAGGGACCCGTGGCCATGCCCGTGCGCACGCCACCGCTCTGCCCATGCCGGCCGATGATGGCGTGTCGAGGAGAGCAGCCGCACTGGCCCCTCTCTGCGTCTACCGTCACCTCCACTCTGCCCCGCGTTCATCAGAACGGAGTAGACCACGCCCTGACGCCCAGCCTCGCCGTACCCCTGCAGCCGTGCGCCGCTCGCCATGTCACGGCCGCGCGTGGACGCCGACCCCGCTCTTCTCCACCACGGCACCCCAGCTCGTGTGTCTCGTCACCGACGCGCTCCTGTCACCCCTCAACTTCGCGGACACGCCCACACCACCTCTGGTGCTCTGCAGCGACACCAACGACCCGTCGCACTCCGCTGCCACGCCATGGACGCCGTGCGTCCCGAGCTCACCCCCGAGCCACACGCGACCACTCTCTCCCTCTGAGCCCCAGCAGAGCAACCCCACTCCGTAACCACACAGTACCACCGCCAATGACGTGCTCCCCCACCCCCTAGCTCCTCTCGTGCACCCTGTCCACGGCACGCCGACGTTCGGCAATAAAAAGCCACCCCCGCACCCGTGCCTCCACACCCCGCCATTTCCCTCTCCCGCACTCCCCACACACCCCGTGCACCTCCAGGAGGGAGGAGCCCCTCCCTCGAAGCCCCATTTGCCTCTGAGTTTCCTCGAGCTTCGCCGGAGCCGAAGGTGGAGGTCGATCACGGCCCGGCCGTGATACTCCCTCTTTCTTTCCTCTCTGGCCTGCATCCTCACCACCATTATCACCGCCCTCACCAGCCGTAGTTTCTCCTTGTTTCGTGCACAGACGCATCCAGGAGACGTCGCCGGAGTTGGAGCACGGCCGCGAAGGAGCAGCCGAGCTTCACCGACGCCGTTGCAGCCTTCCCCAGCACGCACAAGTTCGCCCCCGAGCTTTCCCGTACCCTCCGCCGTCGAACTCCATCCTCTGCCTCGTCCCTAGGACACCCAGGTACACCCCTGGCCCCCCCCCCTCGCCGTCGCCGGAGCTCCGGCGCCGCCGCGGGTAACGTATTCATCATCGCGGGCTCTGTGAGCCGTTGGATCTAGATCCAACGGCCGCATACCGTTTCATTTCCTGTTAGGCTGACAGGGTTGGCCCCACCTGTCATAAGTTTAAACATTATCCACACGCGGGAATTATCCACTGAGTCACTGACTAGTAGGCCCCACATGTCAGGATTTTCAACATTATCCAGAGGAGAGGAATTTCCTAATTCTTTTTCTCTGGAATTTCAGTACTGGACCTAGTTTATAAATTCAATATCTCGAGATTTAGGAATCCAAATAAATCAAACTCAAATGTTCTGGAAAGCTTATGAAAATCTTTAACTCACCAAAGTGGTCTCATATCATTTAAATAAATAATAAAAATGTATTATTAAAAATGCTCCAGAAGGTTTAAAACACTAAACCATTTGTTTCTGGAGTTATATAAATCCAAATAACTCGAAACCAATTTTGGTAGCTTTGTATTTGGATCCTTTAGCTCCCCAAATTTTGATAGAATTAATTGAGTAGTGTAAAACCCTTAGCTTTTGGTTGAACTTCAGTGCACCCTTCTGCACTAAACCAATTAGTGTGAATTAATAGTAAGTCCAATTAAACTAAAACCAATTTTGTTAGGTCACATTCAACCAAGGTTAGTTACCCCTAAAAGGATTTAAATTTTGGAGCAACTTAATTTGTTTGGTAGCTAAAACTTGATTAAAGTCCTTCTGGACTAAAACAAATGTGTAGGGAGTTTGGTAACTCCAAATGACCCCAATCCAATTGGGTGGTCTTCTACACATCAGTAGCTATCCATAGAATTTTAGTTTGAATTTTTGTGACAAACATAGATTAAATGGTGAATTAATTGGTGTACAACTAGTTTCTGTCTTAATTTGGAAATAAGTAAATAAAGATTAATTCAATTAAATTAAAACCACCTTGTGTTGCTTGATGTGTGCAGTAGCTATTTGTAGCATTTGTGATTGTAATGATGTGGTGATGCTTGAGCTAGTGTAGTGATTGTTTGTCTTGCTTGTTTAACGTTTAGACGATACCGTTGACGGATTTATCGAGGAAGGAGGTTTTATTGAACCAGAAGACCAGGATCAGTACCACTTTGTGGAGCAAGGCAAGCTACTTCACTGAGCTTGCATCTATATACATCTATTTTGATTTACCTGTTTTACTTATAATTAGCATAATGATTTACGTGGTGTTTGCCACGAAAGCTATGATTTTGAAAACCCTTTTCCAAATTACAAGTATATTATTAAGACACCGATATAGAGGTGTCAGTGGTATACAATGATTTCGAAATGAATTTGTTTTACTCCAAAACCTTCTGTGAAAAATCTTTTTGGTGGGATTACGAACCACCCAAGTTTTGGTTAAAAGTATTTTGCTAAGAAAATTGGAAATGATCGTGAAAACCTTTTCAAAAGTTTATGAAAAACTATTTTGTCACTCTATGTAGAGATATCAGTTGTTTATATAAAACTATAGGATGGGAAAAACATTGTTTATTCAAAACTCCTTTGAAAATCCTTGGATGAATTATGGTATACCGGGATGTCGGTATGGAAGTGGAGAAGTGAAGTGTGGTGATGTTTATGAAAAAAAATGCACATTGTGTCTTTGTACCATGACTACCAGCCGATAACCTGTGCGACCACATTTACCCACATATGGGCAAGGGCGTAGTCATATAATTTGCTCGTGTTAGTACTGGATGCCTCAACAACGAGGATGACCTCGTTCCATGAGGGGATGGTTTGGTGACCTGCCCCTGACCTGGGTCCTCTTAAGTGAAGTCTACCGGAAGCCGGTATGATTTCTGTAGAAAGAGGATTGAAGGGCTCCCTTGGGTCCGCCGGGCAGAACTACGAAGTCCTCACACTTAGTTTCCGACGGGCATGGATTTAAGTGTCGATGGAACCGGTTTCGTAGCGGTAGGATCCTATACTAGCATGAGCAAAGGACAGGCTATGGCCGGGAACTCAACTTCGCATACCTCTGGTATGGCGGGACGTGGCTGACACGATGAGTGACCGGATGGGTGTGGGAAAAGCGTGCTACCTCTGCAGAGGGTAAAACTATTCGAATAGCCGAGTCCTCGGATATGGACAGTTGGGAGGCTGTCCTAAGACCATGTGCAAGTTTTACAAAGTTTTGGGTTTGAAAGGAAAATGAGTGGAAATTGTTTTATGCAACTATACCGAGGGTATGGTATGAGGTTGCTGGTAAAATAAGTAACCATGAAGGGGTATGATCAGAAACCAGGAGGTTTCGGAGAAGGGACAAGATGGTGATTTTCGAGGAAAAAGTTTTAAAGGGTTTTCTCACCTTTTAAAACGAAGGTATATTTTCGGGAAAAAGGTTTAAAAAGACTTCTTACCTTTTTCAACAAAGGTAGGTGAGAAAACTACTTTCCAAAATGATTTGTCTTCAACAGGATTACAAATCTACTCTTCCCTTTTTAAATAAAGATATAGTGATGTTTTCTAAAAATAAAAGTCTTTTAAAATTAAAAACTAGTGCATGCTCCTGTTGGGGTAGTTTGCGAGTACAATCAAATGTACTCATATTGGTTTCGTCCCTGGCTATTGTCTTAGCCAGATTTGGAAGAAGAAGCAGTTAGACGAAGAAGAGTTCACTGCGTCTTGCGAACTAGGGCGCTTCCCAGTCAGCTGCCTGTAGGGTTAAGGCGAATGACTTGGGCTCCACGTTGTGTGGTGATTCCGCTGCAAGTACCTGTTGAAGCTGATCACTTCCATCAAGTAAGTAAATAAATTCGGTATGTATGGATGTTCTTTGGTTACCAAGTTTAATTGTGCTTCAGCGACGCACTGATCATGGGATCGCTGATATGTAGGCACAAGGGTATTTCGGACAGTTAGTCCGGGGTCCCCACAGACTTGGTATCAGAGCCAGGCTGACTGTAACAGACCTTAGTGAGCATGGACGTTAGTTAGGAAGAGAATATTTTGTTAAAAATATGTTAATACCAAAAATATATCTTTATCTAGGGAAGTCCAAAAATGACTTCCACTCTTCTCATCTTCTAAAATAATTTTCTGAGTCTTACCCTTCTATTTTGAAATTTACCAAGGATTTCTCTACTCCCTCTTACCTGTTCAAAATACTTGACGATGAACCCAATGGAGACCTAATTAGCCAGCACCTACAAGAAGAAGCATCCATCTTGAATATTCAACATTCAACATCAGGGGATCGATCTACAAATGCCGAGATCATCAACATCAACAAATCAAGAGATCTCCGAAGACCTCCGCTCAACATCAACAATTCTACTAAAGTGCAAATTCGACCCTCTCACTTCTTCCAGCAGAAGCCTAAGGAGACAAAGTGAAGACTTCACCGACCCTGTATAACCAAGGTCCCTAGGAAAAACATATGATAGGAACTTTAGTTGTACTACCCGACTGCAACGAGTATTAGGCGTCCATCGGTACTAAATGTACCTTGTGTGTTTATTGTCTGTTTGTGATGTTCCCCTACAGTGAGTCAACGGATTTGACCCATCCCTGCCTAACAGCATGGCCAGGCGTCGGTTCACAGTAGAGTACAGTAGGACTTGTCCCCACTACATAAGAGACGCCCACCGGGTTCTTCCATAGAAAGGAGCCGACACAACCTAGCTTATATAAGGCCCCGTTCCATCTTCCGTCTATACCCACCCTCACTCCCCGTCCTTAGCAACCCAACTCTCCTGAGGCAGGGATCCTGCGTTCTTATCCTTTCTCCCGAGCCAAAACAACCCAATGGCAAACCCAAGGGTCATTCTGGAAACCACTGCCGAGGAGCATGGCGGATTTCCACTGATGCTTTGGAAGGCCGTCTGCCATATTCTTGGTCGGCCTGCCCGCCCCCGATATGTGGTGTTAGAGAACTCCCTCCCGCCTGCCGGGCGTGAATTCCAAGTCGACGTGCACATCAACTCGTGTCCGTTGGGCACAAGGCAGGCCTACTTGATCCATGGTAGGAGCATGCCTACTCTAGATCAAGCCCTCCAGGTAGCAGCCTGGGAAGGCCTTGTCCGTCTCCGGTATGCAGAACCGGCAATGGCGCAGAGTCGAGCTTTCCAACTTCTTCCCGTCACTCCTCCGCTTGGAGAGGAGCCTGCTCAAATTCCCATCGGAAGGGAAGTCGACCCTGCCGTAATCACCCTGGTTACTTACGGAGCCTCAATGACAAGATTTTTCCACTCCCTGATGGCGGAACTCATCATCACAAGGCGCCACCTTGGTCGAGCCCACCTGGAACTGAGCCGAGCAAGGAACCCACCCCCTTTCAATCCTGTGCAAGCTCAGGAAACAGGACAACCATTCCCAGATGAATTGCTGGACCGCAGCCTTGATGCATCTGTAGCGCAAGTTCTAGCCCGAGTTCAGCAGCCACCCCAGAGCAAGGTGTAGTCTCCGAAGGCGTGCCTGTAGTTCCCCACCCCGTGGAAGATGGAGATGTGGACACCACTCTTTGTCTCGGCCACGCTTCACCGACTCCTAGAACCCCTCAGGCAGAGTAGAACCCAGGTTTAGTCAGCCTGACCAGCGCTTGTATGTTTGTGCGTGTGGAGCAACAAAGTTGTTAGTCTGTTGTTTGTTTGTTGTTTGTTTTCTCGTGTTTCTTGTAATGCAAGGTTATTGTCTGTTTCCCGGCTGATGTCAAATCAGCCCGAATAAAAACTTGGTATTCTTATCATCTTGTTAACCACTTGGTTGACACCTGATGGAATGTCATGCTCTTTCTTCAGTTAAAAGTTTTAAAAGAAACAACAGATCACTTAAACCAGGAACCGTATGTGACCCCAGACGCATACCCCTGTGAATTAATGCAAACTTTGAATGGGACTATTTTGTAGTATGCAAATTATTTTGTGTGTGGTCTCCTACATGTCTTCATCACAAGGTTCCTCACCCCCTTTATGAACCTTGTGCTCACTGCATGTTAAAGAAAGGGCCCGAGCCCTCCACGAGATGTAATCCTCACAAGCCTTAAAATGCTTGCTGAGTGTCAATGCTCGCTGGAACACAGAAGGATTTCTTGTAGGGTGTTTTTGGTTGTTGTGTTCAACCTATACGGTTGAAATGTATGCTACCACTGCAAATGGTTGCGACCATATGATGCAGTGTTATATATATGTATATATTTTCTCACTAAAGCAAGATTATTCTAGTACCTCTGCATCCCATCTGTGCTGCAAGACCAGAGTTGTGGCAACCAAGAAAATTTCGAAAATGCAAATCTTGCCCCAGTTCATCAGTGCAGACCAGATCGATACAACCACGGAATTCAGTACAGAAGCGAGAATTTCAGAAAAACGGGGGATACAAACTCTACTCCTACGAAGAACACTGCCAGCACTCAGCCCGGATGCAACGGCACCCAGAGGTTCCTACTCCCTCTCGAGCTCCATGACGCCACCGGAAGATGAGCCTGGCTCACCCGAAGCCGCATCACGAGTCGCGCGACGGCGATAGACGACCCGAGCAGCCGGCTCACCTCCAGCGGGAAGATCTGCCACCTCATCCACCGGCACTGCAGCTGGTTCCTCCACCACAGCCAACTCCACCGCCGCCGCAAGCTCCTCCACCGCAGCTGGCCCCTCCGCCGCATCTGGCTCCTCCGGCGCAGCTGGCGCCACTGTCGCAGCACCAGCCCCAGCGCCAGACCACAAATTGCACAAGGCCACGGCTAGGAGGACTACTGCCACGAACAGCATGCTGTACACCATCGAAATCAAGAACACGAAGAGTACGAAGGTGAAGAAGCCCTCGATGAAGCCCGCATCCTCCATCGTATCAACGTAAGCTCTGAAGAAATCACTAATGAAGCCCATGGTGGCGATGCGATAGGAGAAATATTTTCGAAGGTTACTAACTTATAACCAGAGCTCGGATGCCGCACCTCGACACCGCTTTGCGCGGGAACAAGGGAAGGAATCCCGAGCAGTACTCGCCTTAATGGCGCGAAACCACCTAGACGTCGTGTCCCAAAGCCGTGTCTGCCGCTGCATCGACGAACCGCACGCGCAGCAGTGCCGCAGGCGAGTGCTTCGCGCACTAAGAGCTGGGCGAGTGCGAAGCCAGGGTGAGCAAGGAGGAAGAAGAGAAGAAAGGGAGGGAGAGACTGACAGGTGGACACTGGTCCTACATGCCAGTGAGTAAGCAGACAACCTCCGTGTTCCTCTATCCTTTATTTCGAGACCGTATCCCTCGCTTTTGCCAAAAATGTTGTTTGTAGATGTTCCCGTCCTACTGTGTCTATAAGCCAATTATTGGTGGCACAGATATCTTTGTATAAAAAGAACCCTGCATTTCCCCAAAAACCCGTGCCCTCGTACTCTCCTGTACCCCTGGGCAAATCTCGAGGACGAGATTTATTTTAAGGGGGGAAGGATCTGTAACATCCCAAATTTTGGAACCAAGAAAAAAAAACTTAGTTTTACCAGACCCCAAAATTCAGAACCAACAAAAACTTTTTGAAATGCTTTGCTGATGATTGTGTTTTCCTTCCCATTGCTATGTTTGAACTAGTGTGGCTTGTTGTTTGAGTTGTTTGACTAGTAAGTCCAAGACCCAACCAATATAACTATATATTAAACTTGGTGATCATGTCATGACAAGAACAAAATATTCCATATATCTCCTCCACTCTTATTTGGACCAACTTATTCTCAAATGATGCTTTGTTTAGCAACAACCAAAATACCCACTCCTTGAGAGAATAAAAGTGTTTTCCAAAATTATATGTTTCCAAAAATATGGAGATCTATATCTTGATATTTCCCTTGTATTGGTAGCCCTTATTTTAAACTCGTACTTTCATTTCTTTGAAAACAATAAAGGTGGGAAGTATATTGCCCACATATTTTAGCAACCCTTTTGGAAAAATATCAAATTATGAAGTTGAGCTTTTCCCACCTTATTCTTGTCAGGACGATACTAGATCACCACCCCACCACTTATCTGAGTGATTAAAACTTGGTTGAAAACTTATACTTGGTTGTCTAGTGTTGGTTGTTAATTCCTGCCCAATTGATTGCTTGTGTTGTTTGTCTGCTAAACAAGGACCTGAAGAAAGAAAAGAAAAATCAAAATAAAAAGATCAACACATAAAATCATGAGAAACATCAACACATAAAACCATGTGTGACAAATGTCACAAAATTCTCCAAATGAGAAATTGATATTATCTTTCCAACCAAATTCAGTGGGGTGACATAAGGATCACTCCCACTTTGCTCTTACATTCTTTTCCCTCTCCAAAAATATTTCTAAAAATCTTGAATTTAAATTTCATTTCTTTCTTTAGTAAATTCAAATCACCAAGTGTGCTATGTTGCACATATCAAATAAATTTCACCACCATACCATAAATCTTGGACATTATACAGGAAACCAATTATAAAATAAAATTGTAGAAAACTGAATTTAAAATTCGTTGAAGCATTTCAACGAACACATGGTGGACACTGCCGAGATCTTCCCCAATTCTTTGAAACCGAAATCAAATCGATCGATTTGATGTTTCTTTCTTCGATTCCTTGCTGCCACACCCTTCCTCTCACCTCACTGAGCCACCAGAGCAAGGGGAGAGCGAGCAATTTGGTCGAGGGACCCGTGGCCATGCCCGTGCGCACGCCACCGCTCTGCCCATGCCGGCCGATGATGGCGTGTCGAGGAGAGCAGCCGCACTGGCCCCTCTCTGCGTCTACCGTCACCTCCACTCTGCCCCGCGTTCATCAGAACGGAGTAGACCACGCCCTGACGCCCAGCCTCGCCGTACCCCTGCAGCCGTGCGCCGCTCGCCATGTCACGGCCGCGCGTGGACGCCGACCCCGCTCTTCTCCACCACGGCACCCCAGCTCGTGTGTCTCGTCACCGACGCGCTCCTGTCACCCCTCAACTTCGCGGACACGCCCACACCACCTCTGGTGCTCTGCAGCGACACCAACGACCCGTCGCACTCCGCTGCCACGCCATGGACGCCGTGCGTCCCGAGCTCACCCCCGAGCCACACGCGACCACTCTCTCCCTCTGAGCCCCAGCAGAGCAACCCCACTCCGTAACCACACAGTACCACCGCCAATGACGTGCTCCCCCACCCCCTAGCTCCTCTCGTGCACCCTGTCCACGGCACGCCGACGTTCGGCAATAAAAAGCCACCCCCGCACCCGTGCCTCCACACCCCGCCATTTCCCTCTCCCGCACTCCCCACACACCCCGTGCACCTCCAGGAGGGAGGAGCCCCTCCCTCGAAGCCCCATTTGCCTCTGAGTTTCCTCGAGCTTCGCCGGAGCCGAAGGTGGAGGTCGATCACGGCCCGGCCGTGATACTCCCTCTTTCTTTCCTCTCTGGCCTGCATCCTCACCACCATTATCACCGCCCTCACCAGCCGTAGTTTCTCCTTGTTTCGTGCACAGACGCATCCAGGAGACGTCGCCGGAGTTGGAGCACGGCCGCGAAGGAGCAGCCGAGCTTCACCGACGCCGTTGCAGCCTTCCCCAGCACGCACAAGTTCGCCCCCGAGCTTTCCCGTACCCTCCGCCGTCGAACTCCATCCTCTGCCTCGTCCCTAGGACACCCAGGTACACCCCTGGCCCCCCCTCGCCGTCGCCGGAGCTCCGGCGCCGCCGCGGGTAACGTATTCATCATCGCGGGCTCTGTGAGCCGTTGGATCTAGATCCAACGGCCGCATACCGTTTCATTTCCTGTTAGGCTGACAGGGTTGGCCCCACCTGTCATAAGTTTAAACATTATCCACACGCGGGAATTATCCACTGAGTCACTGACTAGTAGGCCCCACATGTCAGGATTTTCAACATTATCCAGAGGAGAGGAATTTCCTAATTCTTTTTCTCTGGAATTTCAGTACTGGACCTAGTTTATAAATTCAATATCTCGAGATTTAGGAATCCAAATAAATCAAACTCAAATGTTCTGGAAAGCTTATGAAAATCTTTAACTCACCAAAGTGGTCTCATATCATTTAAATAAATAATAAAAATGTATTATTAAAAATGCTCCAGAAGGTTTAAAACACTAAACCATTTGTTTCTGGAGTTATATAAATCCAAATAACTCGAAACCAATTTTGGTAGCTTTGTATTTGGATCCTTTAGCTCCCCAAATTTTGATAGAATTAATTGAGTAGTGTAAAACCCTTAGCTTTTGGTTGAACTTCAGTACACCCTTCTGCACTAAACCAATTAGTGTGAATTAATAGTAAGTCCAATTAAACTAAAACCAATTTTGTTAGGTCACATTCAACCAAGGTTAGTTACCCCTAAAAGGATTTAAATTTTGGAGCAACTTAATTTGTTTGGTAGCTAAAACTTGATTAAAGTCCTTCTGGACTAAAACAAATGTGTAGGGAGTTTGGTAACTCCAAATGACCCCAATCCAATTGGGTGGTCTTCTACACATCAGTAGCTATCCATAGAATTTTAGTTTGAATTTTTGTGACAAACATAGATTAAATGGTGAATTAATTGGTGTACAACTAGTTTCTGTCTTAATTTGGAAATAAGTAAATAAAGATTAATTCAATTAAATTAAAACCACCTTGTGTTGCTTGATGTGTGCAGTAGCTATTTGTAGCATTTGTGATTGTAATGATGTGGTGATGCTTGAGCTAGTGTAGTGATTGTTTGTCTTGCTTGTTTAACGTTTAGACGATACCGTTGACGGATTTATCGAGGAAGGAGGTTTTATTGAACCAGAAGACCAGGATCAGTACCACTTTGTGGAGCAAGGCAAGCTACTTCACTGAGCTTGCATCTATATACATCTATTTTGATTTACCTGTTTTACTTATAATTAGCATAATGATTTACGTGGTGTTTGCCACGAAAGCTATGATTTTGAAAACCCTTTTCCAAATTACAAGTATATTATTAAGACACCGATATAGAGGTGTCAGTGGTATACAATGATTTCGAAATGAATTTGTTTTACTCCAAAACCTTCTGTGAAAAATCTTTTTGGTGGGATTACGAACCACCCAAGTTTTGGTTAAAAGTATTTTGCTAAGAAAATTGGAAATGATCGTGAAAACCTTTTCAAAAGTTTATGAAAAACTATTTTGTCACTCTATGTAGAGATATCAGTTGTTTATATAAAACTATAGGATGGGAAAAACATTGTTTATTCAAAACTCCTTTGAAAATCCTTGGATGAATTATGGTATACCGGGATGTCGGTATGGAAGTGGAGAAGTGAAGTGTGGTGATGTTTATGAAAAAAATGCACATTGTGTCTTTGTACCATGACTACCAGCCGATAACCTGTGCGACCACATTTACCCACATATGGGCAAGGGCGTAGTCATATAATTTGCTCGTGTTAGTACTGGATGCCTCAACAACGAGGATGACCTCGTTCCATGAGGGGATGGTTTGGTGACCTGCCCCTGACCTGGGTCCTCTTAAGTGAAGTCTACCGGAAGCCGGTATGATTGTCTTGTAGAAAGAGGATTGAAGGGCTCCCTTGGGTCCGCCGGGCAGAACTACGAAGTCCTCACACTTAGTTTCCGACGGGCATGGATTTAAGTGTCGATGGAACCGGTTTCGTAGCGGTAGGATCCTATACTAGCATGAGCAAAGGACAGGCTATGGCCGGGAACTCAACTTCGCATACCTCTGGTATGGCGGGACGTGGCTGACACGATGAGTGACCGGATGGGTGTGGGAAAAGCGTGCTACCTCTGCAGAGGGTAAAACTATTCGAATAGCCGAGTCCTCGGATATGGACAGTTGGGAGGCTGTCCTAAGACCATGTGCAAGTTTTACAAAGTTTTGGGTTTGAAAGGAAAATGAGTGGAAATTGTTTTATGCAACTATACCGAGGGTATGGTATGAGGTTGCTGGTAAAATAAGTAACCATGAAGGGGTATGATCAGAAACCAGGAGGTTTCGGAGAAGGGACAAGATGGTGATTTTCGAGGAAAAAGTTTTAAAAGGGTTTTCTCACCTTTTAAAACGAAGGTATATTTTCGGGAAAAAGGTTTAAAAAGACTTCTTACCTTTTTCAACAAAGGTAGGTGAGAAAACTACTTTCCAAAATGATTTGTCTTCAACAGGATTACAAATCTACTCTTCCCTTTTTAAATAAAGATATAGTGATGTTTTTCTAAAAATAAAAGTCTTTTAAAATTAAAAACTAGTGCATGCTCCTGTTGGGGTAGTTTGCGAGTACAATCAAATGTACTCATATTGGTTTCGTCCCTGGCTATTGTCTTAGCCAGATTTGGAAGAAGAAGCAGTTAGACGAAGAAGAGTTCACTGACGTCTTTGCGAACTAGGGCGCTTCCCAGTCAGCTGCCTGTAGGGTTAAGGCGAATGACTTGGGCTCCACGTTGTGTGGTGATTCCGCTGCAAGTACCTGTTGAAGCTGATCACTTCCATCAAGTAAGTAAATAAATTCGGTATGTATGGATGTTCTTTGGTTACCAAGTTTAATTGTGCTTCAGCGACGCACTGATCATGGGATCGCTGATATGTAGGCACAAGGGTATTTCGGACAGTTAGTCCGGGGTCCCCACACCTACCTTACGTATCTTGTAGTGCAGTACCGCTGCGTCACGGTATTTTGACTTCTGTCGTCGAATCGAGCACTGCTGCGATCGATGCATGAGCTCATTTCTGACATCAAACATGAGGTCGAGCACGACACACAAGACTTGCGTCGCGTTGTTCGTCCGATCAAGGAAATGAAATGGGTACGTAACGTACGTGGACCGTGGTCCTTACGATGCATGCAGTTTCTGCTGCTAACTTGATTAATGCTTGTGCCTATCTGGTGAATCGATCGAGTAGTTGTTCAAACTTCAAACCAGCTACTATTGGTGAAATCCACTTCAAACCAGCTAGTATTGGTGAAATTTTGCGGACACATTTTAACATTCTATGTGTACACAAAATCGTTTTGTAGAAAATTGGCATTTGTTGTGTCTTGTATAAAAAAGACAAAAACATGCCTCATGAAAAGTCATACCTTAGCAACATTTTTTTTTCTTTTTTATATAAGACACAAAAAGTATCGATTTTTCGTTAGACAACTTTGTGAACCCATATCATATTAAGATATATGCACCATTTTTTATTCCCAAATTGTTTGACATATTAAAAGATGTTTAAAATGCACTTTATATAAACGATGCATATGCTCCCGGGAGGTAAAACACCACTCCCGGATTGGACAATGTTTGGTATTATTGTGAGGCCGCCTAGCCACAACATTCTCCTTCCCCACAAATTTGAGAGGGCGTTTTTTCCTTGCACGATCATTGTCAAGTGGATGAACCCCGACAAGACTTGGAGCGGTGTGGACACACCATGCGAGAAGGAGGATATGGACCCCTTCTACGTGCAAGGGTCTGTCGATGTTGGAGATAGAAACAAGGTGAAATTATTTTGGGATATGGCGTGGATCAACGGCCAGTGTCCCGGAACGATAGCTCCTATCATTTGGTTTGAGCTTCAAGAGGCGGGATTGCAATGGCGGAGCTATGCACATGTGAGGGGGCTGCCCGCAGCCTACATTGTTTTAGCCTAAATACCCTATATAATCCTGGTTTAGGTAGGGAAAAAATGGCTAGTTGCCCCCCCCCCCCCCCCCCCCCCCCCCCCAAGGGATTCTCCTCAAGCTCCGCCAGTACGGAATAGGACAATAGAGCAAGCTGCAAACTTAGACGCTTGATAATTTGTTTGCCACGGCTTAGGCCAGCACATCGGATTTGTTAGGGCTATTTCTTGAAAGAATCAACAAGTCTGGGATGGAATGGTCCATACTTTAGGAATATAATAGTCCATGCGTATTAGATTGATTCCAGATTCTTTTTTATTCGAGGTATTTCAAGAAGTTGGGGGTGAAATGTGTTTAGGTTAAGGTTAATAGAAATTGATTTAACACATGGCTAATGATTCATTAAAAGGTCATTAATAGTTAGTAGCAAAGTAGAGACGCAATCTGACAGTGGCGATCGGGTGGGGTTGTCTTGCAGGTTCGTGGTGGGGATGAGGCGACAACGGCGTCCAAGTGAAAGGATCTCTGGCCAAACCGCCACCCGTGGAGTGCCCACAGCCGGAGCTGATGTAGTACCTGTGACCGAAGGTCCCCCGTTGGCGCATTGGCCGTGCGGCTTTGATCCTCTTTAGCTCCAGGCCGCCCACACTCGCTCTTCCATGCGTATGCCGGATTGGACCATAAGGAGTGAGTTGGGGGGGTAGGTTTTTGTCCTTCTGTTCCTTCAAACCAGCTTTTTTCTTGAACCTTGTGAAACTCACTCTATTAACATATTGAGGAATTTTTTTGTCTGTGTTTGAAACGAAACTTTGAATGACCCAACTGCAACCAAAATAAGATGTTGATCCCTAGCCACCGTTGTCGCCCCTCCTTTTCGTCGTACGACAATCTCGTCAGCGGCAATAGGAGTGGGGACCCGTCCGTTCGTTTTCGCCATACGTTTTTTTCTCAGTAGCATCGAGGAGGTGGTGGTGGTGATGACATGTTGGAATAAGGTATCTTCGGCCTCTCAAAACCTCGACGATGTTCGACCCGACGCCTACGAAGGGCCTGTTAGAGTTTGGGTCGCTAGATCTTTTGTCTTTCTTCAGATTTGGCAGTTGTTGTGTCTATGAAGGAGAGCAACTGGTTGGCTTTTGGTGTGACTTGACTTCCACATCTTATTATGTGTTGTTTTGCGGCATTGTCTGGTGTTTTCAACTCTTTCGACCAATGGTGATGGATTGCAAATCTATTCTTCATGGGGTGATACTCCAACCGATATTTCTTCATTCATTTGTAAATCTCATTTCAAGTGGCGAGTGGTTATTGCGGTGTTTAAATTCTGGATGGAAGGGTGTCTCTGTTCTTTACCGTTGGTTCAGTGCAATTTTCAATCTCCGACGGGCGGCAAATAGTCGGAGGAAAACAAAGTATGATTTTCTATGTCGTTTTAGTTTTTTCTAGTCCCTTTGCACTCACTATTGTTTTCATTGATAAATATAAAATCTAAGATGGGTGTCTTTTCAAAAAAAAAATGGAACCAAATTTAAAAGATTCTCCAGGCGCGCACATGGATTATAGAAACGTTCGGGCCTCAGACTTACATGTACGCGTGCTCACATTAACTTTTTGATTAATAAGTACTCCCTTGGGTACTTTTTATTCCCCATATTAGGGTTTCCTTACCTAAAAATTTGAAATCTTTTATCAACTTCGTATTAGAAAAATATCAATACCAACAATACCAAATAAATACAACATAAAAATATATAACATTATGAATAAAATGATATTGTTTAGATATTGCGAATGCTGATATTTTATCCTATAACTTTGGTCAAAATTTTGAAAAGTTTGATCTAAAACAAACACAATGTGGAGTAAAAAGAAATGGAGGGAGTACATACGACGAATTTCTTCCCTATTCCCATTATATAGTGCACGGTTTCGATATCAAACTATAAATGATGCGTTTTATTACTTAATAAAAGTATATTTGTATTTTTTTACAAGCTCGCATGTTAAGTAACGAGTTTCTGTTGGGAGAGATCGATGATCAGTATATAGGAAGCATACATATTCGTGGACAGTGAGTTTAGAGCAACCTTCGATCAGTCGCTCTTCCTGCTCCCCTAATTTTTCTTTGCTTAAGCATTACAATTTCTCGTTGAATAGCATGTGCTTGATTAGTCAAACAGACACTCCTGATAGTTGATAGTAGCAATAATTAACCAATCAAGTTCATAGCATCTAGCTGCCACATCAAAAGATGGGCAGCTATCACTTTCAGAAGGCATCCTAGCGAGCAACGATCGAGCATGCTAAGTAGGATCGATTACCTTTCTTATCAAGAACCATTAGGTCCTGATCATCAGGATTGTATCGCTTTATTATTTTTCTCAACAGTAATCACGCCTAGGATACCTAGCTATACTTCAAAGGCAAGCATGCATGCATTCCTTTCTGTGTTGGAAAGGGGAACTGAAAAGCCCAGCAACAACCGCCCCTCTCTGCAAAACGAGTTCAGGTACGTGCCACGTGGACATGAGCTGAAAAGCAACTGAGAATGGCGAGAAAGCAGAGGTGGGTAGCCTTGTGCACGGCCAGGGCAAGCTCTTGTTGCCATTGTTGCTGCATGTCTTTATTCCCTAGCTAGAGGTAGAGCTAAACCGGCTAACCAGCCCCCTCAATTATTTTCATCTCTTTGGTGGATGCACTGATGCGTGGAGAGAAAACAAAGTAAGTTTGTTTGTTGGTGGGTGAGCAGACACTACAGGTCGTACCAGGTGCAATCTGGGCATGGATTAAATGTATAATTGAGAGCAGTGACAATGCTAGGTCAGGCCGCCGCCTCCCCTCCCCTGGCCGCCACCGGATCGCCGCGGCGAAAAGCCCATGCGGGGAGGATGACGGCGGCTGGGATCTCCTCCCTTGCGGTTCTGAGGCGCGGCCGCGGCGGCTCTCGAGCGGGTGCTTCGGCTTCACGCGTGCGTGGCCATGGCGCCGGCACGCGGCGAAGTGGACCCCTCTGCCTGTGACGATCCAGACGGGATCCGGGGTTGTGTCATCCTCGTGGCGGCTCTCGGGTACAGCCTCCATTTCGGAAAAAAATGACAATGCTAGGTTCGGATTAGGTGACGCCAGTCTGTCACCAAAACTGTCCGACACCCCTGTGAAGCCGTGAACAACCCTAAGGCCTCGTTTGGTAGGCCGGGGTGGGCCGGGAATTAGAGGGAAAATCCTCTAGTGGATTAAAACTCCCAAAATTCCCCGGCGGCCCGTTTGGTAGACCGGGTTGGGGTTGGGCCAGCCCGGTCAACCCGCCCCAACCCACGCCAACCCATGGGTGTATCACGCCTCGAGGGTTCGCTCGCGGATTGGAGCGAGGAAAGAAGAGCGAGGCGCCGCCGCCGCTGCCTCCTCCTTCCTCACGACAGGCGCCGCCGTCGCTGGGCGCCGCCACCGCCTCCTCTCCGTCGCCGGGCGCCTCCGTCGCCTCGTCCGCTGGCTTTTTTCCCGGTACGGCTCCCCTCCCCTTCTTTCCCTTCTCCGAAATTCCCAAGCTTGGCTCCCAGCTCCGCAGCCGCCGGCCGGCTCCGTTTCCGCTGGCGACCCTCTCTCTCTCTCTCTAATCCTACCTACGGTCGCTTTTTTGTGTTGTGCACCCTGGTATGATCCGGTCGATCAGAATCAGAGACCCCGATCTAGTGTCTGCAGAGGACGGACTTGTTTTAGGATACAATCCATCTATTGTTGGTTCGATAATTGGATGGTGTAGTGTTATTTTACTAGATTTGTTGGAACCCTGATGCTGTAGGGTTACTTAGTCTCTTGGCTTCACTGAACCGGCTGTTATGAAACTTGTGCTCCTTTGATCGTTGAGTCTGATTGGTAGCTTGATTTTCTTGTGATCGAATATTGCTCTCTAGTTTGCTGATCAGGGTGAAGTTGTACGGGGCTATGCATGCTACATACCACTTTTACCAATCTGGATGTCCTCGTTAAAAGTCATGTTTATGCGGTGCAGTTGATTTTTCTCCTGTACAGCTGCTGCTACTTGCATGCCCAGCTAGTTTTTCTAGCTAACTAGCCTACACCAGTGATCTAGGAATAGGATCATGCATGCTAACTTCTGTTGAATGCCTGTTATGACAGAATTTTCTTAATATGGTCAGTATCATGTAGCTTGTTTGTGCTTTGTTTCATTGCATCTGGACTGAAGTAAAACAATAGGTGGTATGTAAAGAATTTTCTTATATGTTCAGTATCATGTAGCTATTTGTGCTTTGTTTCATTGCATCTGAATTGAAGTAAAAGCAGCATCCCTCTGTTTCATTTCATCATGTTGCTTGTTTGTGCTTTGTAGATACCCGCTGCTCTGGTTCTGGTCGGAGTGGATGAACCCCACCCACTATGCTGGAATTCTAATTGCAAATCTTCGAAGGACGGAATTCCCTGTGTGTATGAAACCCTGTGTACCAAACAATCGGAATGAGGTTGGGGGTTGTAGGGGATTGTCCGGGAAGAGGTTTTGAGGGGTTTAGAGGGGTTTGGGTGAGTGGAGAGGTTTCACCCAAACCCTGTGGGGATAATCCCCATTAATCCCCTCAAAACCTCTTGCACCAAACAAGACCTAATACTTGTAGGCTCGTAGTTCTTCTTCCTCCCCACCACCCTCGCCAACAGGAGTGTAAAATGGTCATTTTTTAGGTGAAATCTGCAGCGCGAGACTATATTGATCACGGGCATATATGGTACAACTATATATGCTAGGTACACATCTTCTCTGCCGGCAAAGTATGTGAAAAGAAGCAACTTAATTCATCACGAGAAGTAGTTAATCCAGTTCGTCCAGAAAGAGCCCTACTCCTGATTAGCTAATCCCATCTCGTCGTATAGAATCGGATTCTCACGTCTATTCATCTTTGAATCTGTATGCAAAGACACGTCGCTTTTGGATTAGGTATAATAATTTGATCGCTTACTTTTCTGAAATAATCTAATGCGGTTAGCAGCAAAGAGATTTACACGTGGATAACATTCTCTACACGCATGCATGCTGGCCAATGGGTACACGCAGGAGTAGGAGTATTTTGCATAGTTTCGCTAATCCATTAACTTAACATCGTAATATCCCCATCTACTCCAACTTTTGATTTCAGCCGTACATGTGCTGCCTAATCTGAACTGAATTCAGATGGTCCGTCAAAGAAGCAGGAAACGGGTCCAGCCAATCCGAACAGATGATGACACAACGGATCCGGAGTTCCGGACTCCTGCAATTGAATGACGCGCAGATTTGTGTCGCCACTTAGCAGTCGAGGTACCAAGTTGCATGCCGGGCCAAAAGAACTTATAACACAAAAAAGGGGGAGCGTTTCGTTGTGCTTTCGCCTTCTGGGGATGACATGGGGATGAACCCCGGGTGACCAAAGCCCCCTCCAAAAACGACCCCTTCAAGGCGAAATCAAGGCCGAGGAACTAGCCGGAGCCACTTGCCCCAGGTGCAGCCGCCCCTGCCTGCCTCCTTCGACCAGGCCGCCTGCCCTGAGCGCAGCCGGCCTCGATTCTCCTCCGCGCTCAGGCCGCCTGCCCCGAGTGCAGCCGGCCCAACCAAGCACCCCAGCCGGGGAGCACACCGCACGGACCACAAGTCCCTGGTCAGCCGGAAGCATAGGATTCCTTGGCGTGAACCACAAGGCGATGAGGGCACAAGACGGACCGCAAGACTCAGGCCATCCTCGTCGACTTGCCCGAAGAAGCAACTCGACAAGACTCGCCAACATAGGATTCCTGTACCGGCTGGCCGACCATCCCGATCCGGCCGGACCTACGGAGGCTAGCCTGCAGCCCTACGCCTCCAACAGTCCCTAGGCGGCCGGGATCCAGGGTCAAATCTCTCCCATTGGACAACGGGCGACAGACCATGGAGAACAAGCCAGCCGCTGCGAGGATCCGCGGGAGACAAAGACTAGACTGATGTGACCGACTGACTAGACCAGCCGGCCCCACCTGTAAGCCAGACGGCCAGGCCTATATAAGGCCGTCCGTCACCCCACTTGGAGGGGACTTGATACTTCATCTCCTTCCACCCCCAGCATGAGTAGAACAAGAGCCATGAACGGCTTCCCAAACAGCTCGAGGAGCAACTATGTATTGTGCCCACTTATAGTCGAGAGATCAGGCAGGAGTAGGAGTTTTACCTCCACCGTGAGGGCCCTGAATCTGGGTGTATCGCGTCCCCGCGCTAGTGTGCAATCCCGCCTTCGGATGCCGACACTGCAGATCGCTGCTCCCACTCTCCCACTCAAGCTACCCCATGTAGCACTGCCGTGTCCGATACCACGTCAGGGGATCTGTTTGTTTGAGAAAAGCCGCGTGAGGATTCAATCATAAAGCAATGGGTAACAATAACACCATTACAACGATAGCAGAGTTTAGGCTTGTGCACCATTTATTTTACATCCTATCTGTGCCCAAAGTCAATTTACGAAAAATGGATTCTTTTTTAAACATGCGTCGAAAAAGGTAAAATTTGGTGCTAAAATAACACTTTTATCGAGACATTTTTTGTCTTTTTTAAACATGCCGCGAAAAATGCCGTTTTCTCGTGAATCTTTGCGTGCGCACATAGAATATGGAGATCTATGCACGATTTGTTTAGAATTCAAAGTGAATTTGTAAATTATAGTGCGCTGCTTTTTTAGGGACGCTGATATGCACTGGTCTAGCTCGCTTTTAGGATTCGTTTTTAGCTCCTACTAGTTGAATGCCCGTGCGTTGCCACGGTCATTATTTATTTTCACCCTTATAAGGATCTTAGATCCAGCTGAGGGAGGCATCGAGACGCTCCGAGGGAGGACGGCACCGGCGGTGGCCACCGCGTCGTATCTTTCCCGACGCTGCCGGCAGGGTGGTCTTCCGGTTCTCACGACGGCTTTTCCCTTTTTTTATGGGTTTTTCTCCATTTTTAGGTGGTTGGATGAAGTTGGGGGAGAGATAGGAACACAAGGGGTTATCTCCAAATGTGTAACGTGGGTGTTCCGGTCTGTTAGATATAAATCGAACGATTCTAGATGAAAGATGGCAGACACACCATCATCACCAACTGCGATTTTTATAGGAGTAGAGATATGTTGGTACGATGGAATGAAATGGGCTTCGCAAACATGGTACATGAGCTAGGTGGCAAAAAGGTTAATCCATAATTAGTCAGAATATTCATCTAAATATCTTGGGAAGTACTTGAGAAAATAAAACTTAAACATAATCCATTCATACTATCCATCAAGCCACACAAATTCCAAGCGGAGTTTTATTTGTGGCTTGTGGAACTAAAGGACAAATCAATGTCTTAATAGCACCAACAACAAATCTGTTTTGTCTTTACAGTTGTACATCGAATCAAGGAGGCCATGAAGCCTTATCACTAGACACGCAAGTGCGGATCGGTAAAGCACGGACATTTGTATCCCTGCAAAAAGAAAAATAAGAAAGAAACATATAAAAATATAATTCAATAAGAAAATATATATGTGTAATTTGTTGCTATGCCTATGCGAGAAAAGAAAAGCCTAAATTCTACCCCTAGACTACACGGTCACCTGCAATGTAGTAAGCCACTTCCCGTATACTACCTCTTCCTTCAAATAAGGCATATATTTTTTCTGAAAAGTCAATCAATGTTAACTTTAAATAATGTTGTACAAAAAATATTGACAATTATATAAAACTATATAGATGTTATATGAAAGTACAATTAACTGTGTATTTAATAGTATCAATTTGTCATTATAGATGTTAATATTTTTTGAGTGCAGATTTGGTGCTCTGAGTTTTAGTGATCTCGCTCATTTCAAAAAAATAAAAACCATATTTACAAGTTTCAAACAATTCTGAAAAAAATCATGCATGTTCCTACTGATATTTCCTACAAACATGCAAAATCTCAATGCAAAATACTTTACGATTTGAGCTACACAAAAAAGAGAAATGTGCAGATCTGAGTATAGTGGACAATATAAAGTTTCAAATTTTGTCTTTTTGTGTAGCTCAAATCGTAAAGTATTTTGCACTATTTTAGAACATATCAGTAGGAACATGCATCATGTTTTTCAGATTTTTTCGAAACTTTTAAATATGTTTTTAAATTTTTTGAAATGAGCGGGATCACTGGAGCTCGGGAGCATAAACGACTTTCAGATTTTTTTCTAAATTATAGTCAGTCTTAAGATTGTTTGACTTTGACCAAAATTGATACGTCTTATTTTAGTGAGCGAGGCAGTATACCATACGTCTCCATCTAGGTTAATACTTCAAATGGAATATATTTTTTATCAAATCTGGACCTTTTATGAAAGTAATGACGAATCTGGCCCCTCTGCGAAACTATTCTCAAATCTGACCCCTGAGGTCGGCTCCATCGAGGATGGCGCCGACCTTGTACATGTCGGCTACATCCTCGTTGGCGCCGATCCCCGTTTTAATTTTTTAAGTGCTTAGGAAAATTGTGGGACTTTCTAGATGGCGCCGAACTTGATATGTGTTTAGTTACTCAAAAGGGACAGATTTGTTAAAAAATACCCAAATGCAAGTGAAGAAGTCAAAGTTTTGTTATTCCCATTTTGGGAGTACATTAGACAACTTTGGCTTCTTCGCATGCATGATGCATCCATTTCTTTCCACGCACCCCACATCAAGGCTAGATAGGCGGATATGTGCATTTTACGGTTTGCCTTGTGACATGTGTAGTCTTTGTGACTCAATCCATCTACGTAAGCGAGTGAACTAAATAGTACTTCATCCGTTTCATTTTAATTGACTCACATATATCTATATATGGATGCATCTAGACATGTTTTAGTGTTAGATACATCTATATCTTGATATATGTGAGTCAACTAAAATGGAACGGAGGGAGTACATCGCTTAGTTAATTGCACCCAAACAGGTTAAGCTTCCACAACCATCTTAGAACAATTTTCGGTTTCGACACATACATATGCATATGCATCGGTCCCCAACATGACGTGGTATACATGATAAGGTTGGATCCATGCCAGCACACGTAACAAGCTATTTTGGCAATGAACCCATGCATGAAGACATGTGTATAACTCTAGTCTACGTATACGAATTGTATGGACATACTCCTACTACCCCTACGAGAGAGTCTTGCTTAAGAGGAATACAGAACTGCTAACCTGCGAAGAATTTTCTTTTTTTGGTAAATCCAACTTGACTGAAACACACTCTTCCTAGTTTAGAACCACATCCTCGAATATAAGTGAGAAGCCTCCACAACTAAACTGTCTTACGGCGAATTTTGTTCCTACCTACGTATTGATCCTCCCATGGCTAGTAAACTGAATCAAAACAATTCAGATGCAAGTTAACAAAGTCGTCTCTCACTTTTATGACAAAATTGCAAATATATGTGCTTCTGTCATATAATTGGATGCAAATCCGAACAGCGTGTCGGTTCATATTTAACTTTCGTATGTGATAAATTTCAACCAAATTTTGAGCCGATGCCATGCATGTGGATTGTATGTGCATTCGTATTTGAACGGCACTGCATGCGAGAAACAAACAAGGGAAGCCTTCGCAACCCCTTCGCATCCGCCCACGCTTAGATGTATTTATTTACTATTTTGCACCTGCAAGTTTCATCAACTTAGAGTTTCTTTGATTCATTGGATAAGAAAAATGTAGAAATAAGAAACCTATAGAATTGGAATGGCATGTCTAATTGAATCTGACGAGAAGAGAAATTCTCTTTGATTGTGGTTAAGGAATGTTCCATGAGGTTAGACATCATGCTTTAAGATTTACACTACAAGATTCTTATGAAGTTAAGTTCTATGGGATATGATCCTATGAATCAAACAGGTTTTATAGAAATACACAGCCAGAAACTGAAACACAAAAAAATTAACCATGCATGCTGGTTAACTTGGTGACTCTGCCGAGGTAGCCGTAGCAGATGCCGGAGAGAGGGAGAGCGAAGCCGGCAGCGTAGAGGAGAGCGTATTTGTAGGTAGCTGGTTGGAAGCCAGCTGTTGTGCACAGCTCGCATGTCGATGCTTGAGTGACACCAGCGGCTGGAGCACGCACGGACGTACTTACTAGGCCGTACGCGCCACTGCCGGAGCTGGACGCCGCCGTAGTGCACCACTCGCCCAGTGTTCTTCGCTCACCAACTCGCATCCATCATTGCACCGCGTCCAAGGAGAAGAGAGAAAGGAAGACGAGAGCCATGGCGAATTGGCAATGGCATCTCGGTGTGGAGTGGTAGTGGTAGTGGCAGACCACGGTGTACACGCACACGAATTAGAGTGTGTTTACCAAAGGGCCCGGCCCCACGCGTCGCAGCTCCCGAGGCTGTCAATCTCTCCTCCTCGGGTGACCGTTTTCGCCCCCTATGCGTTCGTGCAAAACAATTGTTTTTTTTTTTTTTTTTTTTGCGAAGAAACAGCCAGTACATCAAAGCAGGAAAATTACAGAGATGACCTCCACGAAGATCAAAATTACAAACCAGTCCATCATCTGCAACGCGAAGACGGCGACGAAGAGCAGCACGTTCCGATGGCGCGCCGCCGCCGCATCTTCACAAACCTTGGATCGAAGATGTCCCCAGGCGGACGGGAAGTCGTCGGCACTCGAACCCCGAAGAGCCTCCAATTGTTTATTAATCGTTAAAAAAAACTAAGTCGTGCAAGGATGTGTTTGTTTGTGCATTCGATTCATTATCTAGCTTATCCAGCTAGTGGTTTAATTTTACCATATATTTCGTCCATATTACTTATTTTCGTGGCTATTTTGCCACATCAGGCTATGAAACATAAATACACATCGCAACATAGTTACACAACTTAAAACCGATATTAAGATTACATTTGTCTCTACTTGACATCGAACAGCTCAGAGTATTGACGTTCATATAAGAAAATGCACGCGATTTAGATTTAGCAAAGCCTAAAAAATACAAAAAACAGGACATATAGTTTTAATTTTTTTAAAGAGGACAGGCACACTTAACTTTCGGAATACATTCCTTTCAATACACCACATAAATATTATAGAAATTTTAAGATGATTTCTGTTGCATCCAAGACGCCAAAGAGTTTTTCCATTATGTTCAACTTCTCAAGGGGAAACTCATAAACTAAGGATAGGAAAACAATTTGTACAAAATAATTGTGTAAATTCAATCCTTGAAAAAAACCTCCACATAACTATGCAAAATTAATCCACAAATATTAGCTCCCACCCTGCTGCCCACAAGCTTCCTTTTTTTTGGATATAGCAACTTTATTGATTCTTTACCATGTATCTAAGTTATACAACTATATAAAAAATTATAGTCTTCGACCTCTACATCAAAGATACCACAAAACCAACACGTACAAATACACATGCGATAACAAATCATGTAAATGTTTGGGTTGCTAAAGACAAAGGAACACAATCTCCTAAGGACACCGAAAAGAGGTTTACGATGCCGAAATTCTGAGAGTAGGCGCCAATCATGTTGGGAAACAGGTCACCGACTACCCGCTCAAGTTCCATACATACTATTGTCACCAATTCGTGGTCCTTCTACCGGTGAAGAATAGATCAAGCATGGACCTATCGTATATAACCTACAGAAGATAGTCAAAAATGTTTTTAGCAAAAAATAGTATCGTTACAAATAAGCTAGAGTACCAACATAGAGAAGGTTTTCCAAATAGCATAAAATCCTGCAGCTCATTTATAGCCCCTCAATCAATTACCAAACATGTTAGCATCGAATCATGGATGTGATAAGTTAGATGCCACCTGGTCTATACGCCACGAGGCTCTAGCAAAAATGACTGTAAAAAAGATGATGATTCATAACTTAGAACCCGCTTGCCAATTTCTTTTGAGAATATTATCTCTCGTCAATAAGACGTCCATGAGGAGAAATCCCTCAGGACCCGGCGTCTCGCGTAGCTCTCGCTCTCGCGACATCCTCTTCCTCCCCGTGACCCTAGCCGCTGCCGCGCCCGCGCCGTCGTCTGGCCGCGCTGCGGCCCCCCCTCTCCGCTCTCCTTCTCTCGCGACCGGGTCGCCCCCCACGCGGGCGCCCGGCCGCGCCGCCGCCGCCTCCCGAGCGCGGCCTTCCCTTGCTTTCTCCGCGGCTGTCATCGGCGGCGGCGCCATGCTTCTTCCCCTTCGGTGGCCTCCTCGCGCGGGGCGGCGGGCCGCCGGGCGGTGCTCTCAGGCGGCGGCGGCTCGGGTTCACGGTGGAGCTCGTCTCTACTGTCGGTGGTGAGCACGCAGGGGCAGCGCTGCCGTTGGTGGTGCGGGTAGCTAGGGTTTCGGCCAGGGCCCTGTAGGCCCAGATCTGGGCCCTTTCGGGCCCGATCTGGTCTGTACGGGTCCAAGCCCGACCCGACTACCCGGTTTGACTGAGGTACGATGCCTGTGACGGAGTGGTGGCGACTACGCCGCGCCTTCTGCAGCGTGGCGGCGGGAGCTTCACGGACCCGTCTGGGTCCGGCCCGGCCTTTGATGCCGAACTCGAGGGTAGACGTAGCGACGGCCTACGTGCATCAGCGTGGTGGCGGAGACTTCACGGGCCCTTTCAGGGACTGGCCGGGCCTGCCCGGCCTGGTGTGGCTCTGCTACCGCGTTCGGTCAGCACCCGCCGATGGCGGTGGAGGTAGTCCTCCAGGTGGCTGTGCTGTTGCCGCCCTCCGGCTCCAATGGCCTGGTGTGTTCTTGCGTGCTGCGTCCGGTCGGTTACCGTCTATGGCGGTGGAGGTTGGTCCCTCCCGCGTGGATGTGGTACTGTCGCTCTGTCTATGGCGGGTTCTTCTCAGTTCGACCGGTCGTGCAGTGCTTGTCATGGTGATACGACGATGGTGATCTCAATTTCGTGGTGGCGCTTGTTGGTGGGTGGCAAGATGGGTGGAGCACGTCGGATTGTCCAGGGATGTGGTTTTTTCGAGGTCGGGAGAAATCCTTGTCATCTTGACACCGACGCGGTGATGCTTGTGAGTGTCGCTGTTCCTTCCTGAAGGGCGTCGGGTGTACCTCTTCCCCACTATCTGTAGTGTACCGGGGGAAACCCTAGGACCAGTCCGGACAGCAGCAGTGTCGTCGTTGTTTTCCTTCTTGGGGGTGTTGTTTGGTACACGATGATTCAGAGTGCTAGGATAGTGGTGGGACTTTGCCGGAGAGAGCGCAGCGGTTGCGAGTCGCTTTTGTTTTCGTTGATCCACCAATGTCGGCTTTGTTTTCCTTTCTTGTTCTCTTTCTGTTCTCTTGGGCATGAGTGTGCTGTTTTGCCCCAGCGGTGGTCTCAAAACTTGTATCGGGTGGTTGCTATATTAATATAGCTGGGCGAAAGCCTATTTCTTCGAATAAGACGTCCATGCGCATATACCACGTGAAAATCTTTTAATTTGTAACAAGATTTTACTTTTCAAAGTTGTTTATTTGAATTAGAATATTTCTGCAAATTAATCTCTGCTTATGACTAATGGCATTACGGATGTTGTAAGCTTTACTGATATCTCCTTGCTGCGCGCGGAATCAGTGTATAGTGCAAACCGCTCGGATGATCTACTTTGAGGGTTGTCGAAAGAGAAGAGGAGAGAAGCGAGTGGAGCGCTGATCTACGCCATGTGGGGAACTTGAAAGGAGCGAAACTGGCGGGTATTTCGTAACATTGGACTCCTACCGGGAGACTCCCTTTTTTGTGTGGGGGTGGGTGGGTGGGGGGGAGGGGGAGGTGGGGGTGGGTTAGACCTCTCGTGCTTGTAATCGGTAAAAAAAAAACTGTACAAAAACTCTCTATCTAATCGGATGGCCAAACGACTGCCTTTGACCTAAAAAAAGAACCGTTCGACGTGTATCTACGTACATGTAGATTGTAGAGTATCTTGCAGCAGCCCCGGCCGGAAACAGTTTCATATACGTAGGTACGGCTGCGCACCTGCACGCTCCGTCGATCTGTGTATGTATAGTACAGAGTTTGCTAGGCAGATTTTACGCTGGGGTCAAAGGGAAGTAAAAGTTCCGTCCCGTACAAACACTTGTGGCGCAATCCCGACATTTCTCTGGCACGTACTCCCTCCGTTCCAATTTAATTGACTTGCTATGCACCACATGTGTATGTATTTAGATGTCTACACATGTAGTGCATAGCAAGTCAATTAAATTGGAACGGAGGGAATACGTACGTATCGACGAAGTACGTATGTCGAGCTGTTTCAACTTCAAGACGCCGGCGTACTTCCGAACCATGGCTTTGTCTACCGGTTTGAATTTTGGCAAATGTACTCCTGTTTCTCTAGCCGATTTGCGTAATTTTGAACGATTCGCTCATCGTGCTTTGATCATGTTGGCTAAGTTTGCACACTCAAAGCACTGGCTATTTCATCAATTATACTCGAGTGAATACTCCGCATGTCATGTCAGTCACACTACCGTATCCCCGTACCCCGTATGCACCTACACCTGGGATCGATGCTGCCAGGTACTGTATATACTACGTACAAATGTGTGCTTTTTTTGGTACTCGATCACGTTTCTACCACGCCTAGCTTCACGGTAAGTAACTGCAAAAAAAAAAAAGCTTCACGGTAAGCAGGAGCGTAAATGCAGCACAGCACAGCCAGCCAGAGGCACAAGGCAACGCGAGAGGCAGGGCAGGGTTAAATTAAGATCGGGGAGGAGACATGGCTGTACTTGGGGTCAATGGCGGCGACGCAGTTATTGCGGTCTGCGTCACTGGCCGCAGAGCGAATGGCAACGGAGGCTCGGACAGGAGGGTGTGAAACATGGCCCTGTCGGTGGGCAGCATGGGCGCTCTCTCTCTCTGTCTTCTTCCACATCCCTCTCATTTCTACTTCAAATCACCTTCACGTATGGATGCAAGTGGGATGAGATTGGGACATCCGTTTCCACCTAGACTAGCAATCCACTTGTCCCGTTGCCCCACATACCACTTAGAGCATCTCCACCGGAGGCCTCTAAATTCGTGTCTGGCCTCCATTGGGGGTGCCAGACATGTGTCCGCCCATGTTTTTGACCCCGTCCACAGCGGCGCACCCCAAAGGCCCACCCCCAAATGGCTCTAGTTTTGAGCAATAGATCGTACACCTTGCGGACGCACGAACCGCCATCGGTTCACCTTCGCGTCGCTTTGGAACACGGCAGTTTGGTGTGGACGTGCAACCGCCGGCGCGTCGCTTCGGGGTTGCGTTCACGCGGTTTCGCAGCGATATATCCACGCCGTCATAATCTCTCCACGCACCACCGCCCAAAACTCGCTCGTCATGTCGTCGCCTGAGAAGGAGCCCGTGGAGGCCGATCAGGAGCAGGACAAGGAGGCCGTGGACGTCGAGGCCGATCAGGAGCAGGACAAGGAGGCCGTGGACGTCGAGGCCGATCAGGAGCAGGACGACGTGGCCGATCAGGAGCAGGAGGCCGAGCCCGCAACTCCATCACCGGCACGCCCTGCGTACTCACCGTGGGAGCCTTGGTCCCCGTGGTCGTCCCGTGCGGCTGGTGCACATGCAGAACCAGAGTGGGAGCAGGGACCGCGCCTCCGTTCGGCCACGAAGTAGGCCTTCTGGTTGGGGCTCATGTCGCTCGTGTTGGTGGCCATGAACAGACGCTCCTCCTTCTCCTGTACCTTGAGCTTGTTGTTTTGCATCTTGAAGTAGAGCGCCCACTTCTTGTCGGACGCTTCTTGCATCTTCTTCTTCTTGGCAGTCGACTCGGCAACGAAGATCTTCAACGTCTCTTGGATGCTGCCCGACGCCGCCGGCTTCTTGCCAGCCCTGGCCGCCGCCTTGCACGCCTTGACTCCCATCTCTGGACGGTCCGCGCTGGCAGGCGGCAGGCTTCTTTCATCTCCCTCGGCGTTAGCGTTATCCTTGACATGACGCTTCCACTTCGGACAGTCGCAAAGCTTCTCCTAGCAATGCATAAACTTGTATGGCTTCTTTTTATCCATCTCCAAGTCGAGGTACATGTACTTGGCATCCTTCAACTGTATTGAACAAAAAACAAGTCAACAAACATGGCCGGTTACAAGTAAGCCGCAAGTTAAGATGACAAACTGACCTTGTCGGCGTCATTCTTGCCACTCTCATCTCTATTCATGATTTGCTCATGGCAACCATGAAACTTGCTAGTGAGAGCCGCGATGACGCCCCAACGGCTCTCAACCGATTTGACATTGCGATCGGGCAAATCATCATTAGGTGGATACGGCCTTCTTTCGGTGTAGTCCTTATGGATGCGTGCCCAATATGCATCCCTCTTTTGGTTGGCGCCCTTCGTGGTGCACATGCTCACATTCATCCACGGCTCGCACAACAACACGTCCTCCGTGTCGGTCCAAGTCCGGCCTCTGTAACCTGCCTTCTTGCCGCCATCTTCGTCGTCGTCGCCGTCCTCTTCGTCACCCTCCCCTTCCTGGTCCTGGCCGTGGTCGCCATCCTGTTCGTCGCCCTGGCCAAACTGATCTGTGTCGGCGTGGACATAAGTTGCATCACCGGCAATGATTCCATTCATCACCTCGGCGTCACCATCCTACGACACAAATACAACAATTTGCATCCGGCCGCCGCTCGCAATAAGTACACACACCAACAATTTGCATCCGGCCGCTCGCAATAAGTGCGCCCAACAAACAATCGGCCGGGAACACAATAAATAGCACGCACCTAGCCGAGTTGGTCGACCGCGTTGCCGAAGAGGAGGCCGCGGGAAGCAGTCACGTCGGCGTTTGTGGCTGCCGTCCGCCGCATCGCCGGCGATTCGCTGAACACCAACGGCGCCTCTCAGATCGAGGGCGTCAGGGGGGGGGAATCCGCGACTGCTGCGTCTGGTAGCCAGAGGTGTCGTCGAAGAAGCCCGGGGAAAACAGCGACCCGCAAAAGACGCTGGCGCCCCCCGGGCTTGAGCTGCTTTGGCTCATGGCGATCAACATCTCGGCGGTCTCACCAGCCGCCTTGTCCTTCGCCTTCAGTCGCCTCATCTGCCGAAGGTGGGAGGCGGCAGAGCGCAGGACGCCCTGGCTCAGCAGCACCTTTTTAAGCGGCACCGAATACTCCAGCGGCTCCCGCTTCATCGGCTTCTTCTTCGGCTGCGACGACGCCGGCGGCTTGCGACCCCCCTTGGGTTTCGCGAGGCCGACGGGCTTTGGCGGCATGGTGGCGGAAGGCGAGGAGCTCGCGGCGGCGGCGGCGCAAGGGTTTTGAAAATGGAGGGAAGATTGGGAATTTTGGCGCCGGGGCGGCCATGTAGACGAAGGGGAATTTGGGCGCGCCGCGCTGTCTCTATGATGGGCGGGCCTCCCCTGTCAGACGCATGTCCGCCCCCATGTCCGGCACCCCCGAAGAGGCCTCCAAATTTGGAGGCCTCTTCAGGGGTGCCGGACATGTTTTTGCTCAGGGTGAGCCTTTGGGGGTGCCGCTGGTGGCGTTTTTGGCCGTCCGGACCCCAATGGGCCTTTGGGGGTCACTTGGAGGCCCTCGGTGGAGATGCTCTTATCCCTCTAACCGAAATCATAGTGGGTGTTTAGGGATTGTCCCACGTGTCCCGCTAGGATCCCAAAAAGTCACCGGGAGCAGCACCTCGTGAGGGAGACCACCGCGCTGCCCAGGTCTTCATCGGCAGTCCCAGCCCGTGGAGGAGCTCCCCTGTCCGTGGCTCACTCGCCCCGGTGCCTGTGCTCGCTCCCCGAGGCTCTGCCGACCACAGCGGCGAGCGCTGCCATGGCGGCCGGCCGGCCGACGCAGATCCTGGCGCGCCTCCGTCGTCTGTGGGTGCTCCGCACTCACCAGGAGGAGGGGATGGAGAGGAGGGCCTGCAGGGCGGCAGGAGGAAGAGGAGGACCTGTCGGGCGGCGGGATCTAGAGGAATAGCGACCGGAACAGGCGGGGGTCGCCGGCTGCGGAGAAGGCGACCAGGCGGGGTCGCCGGCGCAGCCGAGCGCGGCCGCGGCGAGCAGCCCGGCATCCAGCCTCGCGAGCGCGGCCGCGACGCAGTCCACTCTTCTTTCCCCTCCAGCCTCGCGACGCGACCCTGTTCTCGATTGGATTTCCAGCGCTCGCCGCCTCACCTCTGTGTCACTGCGTGGATGTACCGTAATGGGACAGGTGGGCCGCCGGTGGACTAAGTGGAGTAATCTGTTTAAGCCCGTACGGGATTATTGGGTTGGGCTTAGCGGGATAATCGGGATTTTTGTGGTGGGATGGGACACGGGATAGGTGGCCCATCCCACTTGAAACCTTACCTTGACGGCTCGACGAGGAAGTACTACCGGTGGCGTACTACCCGTAGACTCCTTCAAACCCCACTCCCTCCGAGCTACTACCACTTACTACCGGTGGCGTCCTACCCGTAGACTCCTTCAAACCCCACTCCCTCCCAGCTACTACCACTTTCTCGGGCGAGGCTTGGCTGACTTTGCGTGGCCAAGTCACAGCTACAGTACGCTGACTTGGCCACACACAGTCGTCGGATCGTGAATCAAGGGACAAGATCTGAGCAGCACTGTTTCGAAATACTGTTCACGAAACCGTGTTCGGAAACACTGTTTTGCAGAACTGTTTACAGTGCACTGTAGCGATCGATCTGGACCGTCAGTTCATGATCCAATGGCCAAAAACGTGGCAAAGTCAGCGGGACTGTTCACTCGCTGACGTTGCCACACAAAGGCAGCGAATCCGGAGCGCACTTTCTCTCCCGTCACCTCGCTTTCTCCTCTCTCTGCTTGGCCTTGTTCCTTTTGAGACGCATATACATACATACGGACGGAATGGATAGATAAGACGGTCTAGATGGATAGATAGAGGGCTAGCTCTCTCCCAAGGAGACATTCCCCACTTTATGGATGCCATATGGTTATTGCTCCTCATCATATTTGGGTTTAACAACGACACTCAACGTGTATTCTTCCTCTGTTAAGAGAGGCGTCTCCTTGACCTGTTTCCCCCTTGAGGCCAACACCCCCTCCTCCTCCTACCTCTACCACCACCACAAACCTAGCTAGAACTATAAGTTTACAGCTTTGAACACAACACAACAACCCCACCGCCCCCCCCCCCCCCCTAAAAGAAGAAGGATACACAGCAAAGAGGAGCGTAGTCTCCGGCAAGACCTAGCCGGAGTCATCCATGGAGTACAAGAGATCGTCGCACGTGGAGGAGGAGGAGGAAGAGGAGGAAGACGACGAGGAGGAAGAAGAAGAGGACGAGGGGGAGATGAGAGGCCGTCATCATCATCACCTTCACCACTACGCACGGCACCGCCCACGGGCGCGCCGCCGCAGCAGCAGCAACAGCATCTGCACGCCGCCCAAGTTCATCTTGGCTCGTCTGCTGCCGTGGCGGCTGCTGCTTCGACCCCGATCTCCTTGGCAGATATCGCCGCGTTCTCGAGGCCCCTCCTGCCTCCCAACTCCTCCCTCGTCTCCTCGCCGCCGCCCGGCTTCCTCTCACCTCTTCCCCAGCCCCTCCAGCAGCACGCCCACCGGAGAAGGGTGGAGAAGGAGAGGGAGCGAACGGTCGAGGCACCACCACCACCGCCACGCGAGCCCGAGCGCCAGCAGCAGCAGCAACACCATCGACACCAAGAACCGGCAAGGAATGGCGTTTCTGGCGGTGGCAGCACCATGCTGACTCCCCCGGCGCCGCCTACGCTCGGCCTCGTCACCGGTGGAGCCCCCCCGGGGCCAGCCGCGCCGGAGGCGTTGCCCTGGAGGTACAGGGAGTGCCTGCGGAACCACGCCGCGCGGATGGGCGCGCACGTGCTCGACGGCTGCGGCGAGTTCATGCCGTCCCCCGGCGACGGGAACGCCGCCTGCTCTGCGCCGCGTGCGGCTGCCACCGCAGCTTCCACCGTCGCGAGCCGGTGGCTGTCACCTCGCCCTCGCCGTCCCCCGCCTCTGCTGGTGTCCCCCTCGGCGGCGGCGACCCCCAACTCCCGGCTCATGCCGCTCCTCCTCGCCCCGCCGCACATGCAGAAGCGCCCGTCCGTCATCCCGGCGACCCCGATGTCCGCCCCCGCTGCGCTGCCGAGTCCTCGAGCGAGGAGCTGCGCCCGCACCGCCACTCCGCCGCCGCCGGCCCATCCGCCACACGCGCAGGTGGCCGTCGGGTCGGCGTCCGCGCCGCCGGCACCGGGCAAGAAGCGGTTCCGGACCAAGTTCACGCCGGAGCAGAAGGAGCGCATGATGGACTTCGCGCACCGCGTGGGGTGGCGCATCCAGAAGCCCGACAGCGACGCCGTGGACGCCTTCTGCTCCCAGGTCGGCGTGCCCCGCCGGGTCCTCAAGGTGTGGATGCACAACAACAAGCACCTCGCCAAGACCCCGGCACCGCCCTCGCAGCCGCCCCACCATGACCCACCTCCTCCCCACCACCACCACCACCACTCGCACCCAGCACAGCACAATCACCAGCAGCATGATCCATGAGCGAGTAGCAGCAGCACAATGCGAGAGGGGAAGATCGATGAGGATGCATTAGTCATTAGCCTTTTTTAGCCTCTTTTTTTGTTATCCCGTGTAATTCCAGTAACCTCCTTGTTGTTCAGTGTTAACTCGCGTATCGGCAGTCACTTAGGTGGGAGTAGAGACCAGTAATCCGAGGCATGCATTTCTTCTTCCTCTAGCTCATTGCTCTCTTGGATAAATGACATGATTATCACTAGGTTAGCAGCAACTTAGCATGATCACAAATGCTTCTTGCTTAGGTCTTCCGGCTGCATCTTTTCCATCTGTATGCAAGTGCGCGCGTGCATGTGCTTGTTGTATGCAGTTGCAGGCTTGCAGTGGCATTTCTTGATGCAATGCAACGCCGCTGCCATTGCCAATGCGCTCTTCTTGGCCTGGGGCACTCCATGCTTTTTTGACCTCGCCTCGCCTTTCGGGCTTGTTGGATTCCCTTTGGCAGGGGCATTGTGCTGTGCATGCGTTGGGGTGAGGGAGGGTCCCTTTGCTGGGAGTGTACTTAAGCATGGGGCTTTGTCACTAGTTGTGCAAAAGTACAATTAGGAGGAGGATTTGCTCCTGGCATCAGAGCTTCTGTGCTAGCTTTCTGTCTTGATTGGGTGGGGCCAACTCCTCTGGTTTGCCCGTAACCCACTTTCTTAAGTGTTCTTGCAGCTTTTTTTTGTTTGAGCTGCTGCTTGCTTGCTTCCTTCCATGGCCTTCTGCCAAAGCTATGTGCCTTTTTTTTCTCTGATTTCCCGCGGTGATGGTGTCAAGTTGTTGGACTTTGGCCAGAAGGCAGGCGCATGTGAGAGTGGACTGTTGTGTGTCAGAGGAGCTGATCAAAGAGAAAGAAGACCTCTGTGTTGGTTTTGAGTGTGTGTGTTGTGCGTTGGGTGGATGGCAGCGCAAAGTGAATGATGATATGTGCATTGTCGGCAATTCAAGGCTTGCGTTACAGCCATCCAGCTTTGAATTTTTGGTGCGAGAAAATGTGTGTCTTTTTGGTAATGACATTTCATCTCGTTGTTTTGTTTTGTTTTGGTGGTCACCAGCACCAGCATGATAAGATACGTCGTGTAGGTACTTGTGTTTCCATCTCCCCATGGTCCTTATGAACAGGGATTATCTTGTGTTTCAAGTGCCTCTTTACAAGGGAAAATGATTGATCACGACCTGAATTATTACGCAAATATTTGAGACAATGGCTTGAGACTTGTGATTGATTCGGTAGGAGAGCTCAAGAAGGATTGATTAGCCTTGTGCCATGACAAGGACCTGCTGAAACTTGAATACCACCCCGAGATCTACAGGCGCTCTGTACTTGCCTATAGTTGGTCTTTGATGATGGTTGCAAATGAGAATTACGGAAGCATAGTATGCTGTGCTAGAGGAGAAGAACAATACTAGCATGTACTACTCCCTAAACATGTGAGGATATGGGTCCGGAAACAGAACTACATCATTTAGATGATGGTTGCAAATGAGAATTACGGAAGCATAGTATGCTGTGCTAGAGGAGAAGAACAATACTAGCATGTACTACTCCCTAAACATGTGAGGATATGGGTCCGGAAACAGAACTACATCATTTATATGGACACAATTTATACCGGGGGGACCAGACTCTGGTGGCACTGTTGTGTTCTATACTCCTCTCAGCAGCTTTGGTGTTTTTCCCAGTATGAACATACACCATTAAGTAAATAAAAGGCCCTTTCAAATGAATTTATCTCAACCTAACAAAGTTTATTTCCCTGCAAATCTTGAGTAATTAATTCTGAGCGTGAGATGCATGCTGTTGAGTTCCAGAATTCCGATGAAAGAGGCCAATGTACTATTGACACCTTCCAAATAAGAGAAGAGAACAGAAACTACGTGGAAGGCACAAATGTCCTTTCGATTACGAAAGCAGTCTGGCAGGTCAACTGCTCATTCAAGTTTAACCATTAGCACCCAAATTATTATCCTCTCACCTTTAATAGCATAGACAAGCGTACAGATTATTACAAAGGCTGACTGAACAAGGAGGAAGCCTAGATGAGCGGCTGAAACCTTTAATAGCATAGACAAGCGTACAGATTATTACAAAGGCTGACTGAACAAGGAGGAAACCTAGATGAGCGGCTGAAACCTTTAATAGCATAGACAAGCGTACAGATTATTACAAAGGCTGACTGAACAAGGAGGAAACCTAGATGAGCGGCTGAAACTACTGTTTTCAGAAGCTCTTCAGCCTACACATATCTCGACCTGTTAGAAGGTCTGAATGACAACTGGATCTAAGTTCGCCTCAGGCAAGCACATCGAACAGAACAAACCTGTGACATACAGATTTTCTGTCTCCAGTGAAACTTTGAAATCTCAGCTGCTATCAGAGTATGCGGGGGCGATTATATCTCAGGACCATACCTCATCAATCTGAATTAAGGCAACTTTCGGATAACTGCAACAACTGCTCAAGCTGCCGCCTCCGAAGCAAGCTTCATGCGCTGATGATGCTCAGCAATCTTGTATTCAACAACCTCACTAAACAACTGCGGATTCAATATACAGTCAGGACTGCCGTAGACAGCAGCCTGCACACTGGCCATCAGCTTAGCAATCTCTCTGCCAGAGAAGCCATCAATCTTGCGGGCGGCGTCCCTGAGTAGATCATCAGTTATGTCCCTTACCTGTATCTTCTGTGCCTGCTTCTTCAGCAGTGAACCCCAAGAAGAACGCTTGTCATCTTCTTTAAGCATATAGTTCGTCAAGTATAACTTGAGCAGCTGAAACCGTTCCTCTTCCCCAGGTAGGGGAAACTCGATGACTTCATCAATGCGGTCAGTAATGGCAGCATCAAGATCACCTGGTCGGTTTGTTGCAAGGACAAGAACGATATCCCTTGATTGATCACCGGTTCGAAACAACAGTGCATTGAGAGCACTCCGCTGAGCTTCACTCATATGGGTACTGTTACGCCTAATTAACAGAAAGGAAAACAAACAAATAGATTAACTGAGATAGATGGAACTTGATGTATCTATGTTATTACCCCTACCAAATGAGGTGAAAAAATTTCCAGTTGAAATATGCTATTTAGGTTCTAACTAGCTAGGCCAAGAAATAAACTTTGTTTAGATCCAGTAAAACTAAAAACATGGTAAGGAGAGTTTGAATTCGCTTTTGGGCACAAAACTACGTCAATAGAAGCTTGAGATTGATGAAAAATACTCAATATCAGCTCATTTATATGATTATTCGTAGTACAGTTAATTACAAAGTCACTTGTTGTTATCATCATAAAATTGACGGAGTTGCAAACTTACTCGCACAAGAATGCATCAGCCTCATCAATGAAAAGAAGCATCCCTTTTTGGGACTTCTAGACCAATCGAAGATTTCATGGATCTTGGTAACAGCCTCTGATCCTAAGGGTGCAACATCACCTCCTGTCATCATTGCATAATCAAGGCCCTGCGATGACGGGTACAGCAGTGTGAGTATTAGCAGATACAGGGAAAGAAATCATGCATAAATTTCTTAAAATATCTTCAATGTGAAACAGAAATCCCATCAATCTCTTTTCAAAAAACAAAACTATCCCACTAGAAAAAATAACAGTTCCTCATGTTAGACAAGGGAACTTCATAAAAATTACTCAACCTTAAACATTCAATAGGAAATGAAAGTATAGTTGCATAAATTATATTCAACCGGAAAGTATGTCTTCACGATAAATAAGCTGAAATCGATTGGCAAGGCTTTCTGCTGTGGAATGACCATCATTTACAAACAAGTTACACGCTGTACTCTGGCTTTGAAAATGCACAAAAGTCCCACCAACAAAAAAAGGCTGATTGCAAACGACTCCCCATTGACAGAGCCCTCGCAATAAAATGTATTGAGTACTTACAGATTTGCGAGCCATCTCCTTGGCTACTAAAGTTTTGCCAGTTCCAGGATGTCCATAGAACAACATATTGCGGAATGGTGCATCATGAGATTTTGTATTTGCAGTTGCTCGTGCAAGATGTTCAATCCTCCGTTTGAGTTTAGGGTGAAGGATAACATTCTCAAAGCCTGCACCTCCAGACAGAGATGCCGAGCTAGGTTTAAGAGACTTCAGTCCTGGCATGGGAAACTTCTTCATTGATGATTCACGAATCAGTGAGGGCTGACCCAAAATTCTATTGACGTAACCCCAAGTAACCCTGGCTCCTTCCCTGAATAAAAATAAATAATAAAACCATCACATGTCTGCATCATTCTTTGTAACAAGGAAAATTATATGATATCAAGACAAACCTAGAAGTATAAACCCCAGCAGCCAGTGCAGTGACTCCTCCAATACCCATTACTAGTTTCTTTCTATCAGTCAATAGCGTTCTTAACGCGCCTGCAATTTCACATGAGAAACTAGTATCAGAAGCACTGCCAAATTGGAAATTACCTTGAATTCCTTAGTTAAAAATATTATTTAAAACAGAAAGCCCAATCCATATCTGAAATCTAAAGCACACAGAAGAAAGGATAGTGCTACTTTGATTTGTAAAACAAAGCAACAGAATTTTAGCTTAGAAAGATAGAATGTAGTTCCACACGGTATGATGTTTTGTTTTGGCATGAGACACATAGTGCATTCTGCAGACAAAATTTTAAAATTATGTGTCATGTAATAACATTTCTAATAGTTGTATGCACACAATACTACCAACCGGGAAGGGAGGGGTAGGTCTCAGCTGAAAGCCTGAAACTACCACCTGGTCTGTGGTGAAATTAAGAAGACGTGGAATGGTATAACGTACTCCCTCCATCCCAAAATACAAGGCGCCCTTTAATTTCGGTGGTCAACGACGTCCAACTTTGACCATGATTTGTACTTATAATATGACCATAAAATTATTATAAAAATATATGGAATGAAAGAATTGTGCAAGACGAATCCAACAGTACCATTTATACATTCTAGATCCACATAATTTATTATATATTAACGGTCAAAGTTGAACACCGAGGACCAGCACAAAAATAGCGCGCCTTGTATCTTGGAACGGAGGGAGTAGAAGCAATGCATCAAGTTAAGCATAACCGTATTCATTTAAGTTAGAAGGCACATTCGACATAAGGATTCCCGACAAATAACCGGCATGATTGGCCAAATTAGTGATGTGACTTTTGAATGAGTAACTATCGACTTCTAAGCAGAGTAACAAGGAATAGCTGATTAAGTTTGTAACAGTTGATAATAGTAAGAGCACCAAAACCTTCTATATGTGAAAAAGTTGTATTTATTGCAGCAAGCAACTTTTCTTTTTCGCCATTCATGCTTTCCACAAGCATATGCCTGTCGTAATCTTCTGACAGCTCTGCTTCATGAGCATTAGCTCTGGCTTCATCAATAGCTTTCGCTCTGTTTACTTCGCGCTTATTTTTAGCCCTTTCTTCCGCAGTGCGCAGTCCTTCATCTAAAATCTTCTGTGCTGTGGCAAGCCTAGCTTGTTCTCTTTTTATGGCACCAATCTCTTGCATCCTCACAAGTTCAGCGTCCTGTTTCTATGAGTTTCACGCTCTTCCTGTCAAAATAGGTGCCTGATTAATCATGTGCTGATGTGCTGCCTATGAACTGAAGGCACCACAGGGAAAAAACACCAACAAAAACATTGATAAAGATGGTTACGGGGGGAGCTTAAATACCTGTATTCTTTTCCTAGCTAATTCATCCTCATAGCGTAACCTTTGTGCCTCAACTTGTAATTGCTGTTTCAAATTTTCTCTATATTCGTCACCCACTTTCTGTATCCTCTCCTGTAGATCAGATAAAACTCGTCGTCAGACATACAGATGAAAAATTCCCCTGACAGACACGATAATCCAAATCTGCGAGTCTTCGCTATTCACAAGGGGTGGCTTGTTACAAATTATGACGCACACCACTCAGAATGGCTTAGATCCTAGAATGTTTTCAGGCGAGACTGGTAACAGCCCTGCTTTCTTAAGCAGAGTATTGGTTACCACTTACCAAATCTGACGCTCTTTTCATTGCAGAGAAACCGGTGAACTCAACATCAGTCATGTACAGACTACAACATCGAACACTATTTGCTTACAAAAAAAAAGGGGGGGGGGGGGGGGGGGGGGGGGGGGGAGTCACGAATAAAACTCACAAGATCCCTGTGTTTCTGGTAGATTTCGTACTGGACCCTCTCCGCCGCCATCTCCGCGAGGCGCGTCTCCTCCTGATACCCCATCAGCTCAAACAGCTGGAGCCAAAAACAACAGCATCAGAACGGGGCAACACTATACTACCGGTTGGTTAGGGCAATCGCGCGAACAGCTTGCTTACCTGCTTGGAGTACGGGGAGCCATTGATCTCGCGCAGAGCGTTGGCCCCACGCTGCAGGTACTCGGGGTCGAACCCGTTGGAGCCGTGCGAGGCGACGTCGGGGGCGGGCTCTGCGGCCGGGGCGGCTGCCGGAGTAGGAGGAGCGTCGGCGGCGGGCTGGCGGCGGAAGGAGAAGATGCTGTCCGCGTACGCGACCTCGGCGAGCGACACCGCTACCGCGGTCGCGCCGGCCACGGAGGCCGCCGCTCTCGCCGGCCGGAGTAGGCGGCGCATGGTGGGCTTGCGGCGAGCGCGAGGGTTTTCTGGGGTTTTGGGCGAAGAGGCGACGGGGAGAAGTAGGAGTAGGAGAGGAGGAGAGAGCTCCGTGGAAGGGGGTTTTCCGGTGACCTTCTTTCTTGCTTTCCAAGCGAGAATATCAGATGGGCCTGTGATGGGCCTCAGCAACAGATTTGCTCGGATATATAGGGCTTGTGTTGTGCCGGCCCATAGATGCGAGTTGGGCGATCGTGGCGGCCGCCTAGGGTTTCAACCCTAGCCACCGCCGCCGGTGATATCTGCAGCTTCATTGTCGCCGCCGGCAAAGATTCGACGGGTCCTCGCCTCCTCTAGGTGCCGTTCTGGCACTAGGAGGGATGGGGACCTCGGACCTGCGCACGGCGATTTTCGAAGGTCCTTAATGGTAGAGTTTGGTTTTGGTCGTCATCTTCTTCGTTAATGGAGATGGTATCGTCTGCAAATAAGTGATCTTCCACGCTTCGTTCGACGGCGAGATACCCTTCCCGACGTCAATGGTGGCTTTGGAAGATTAAGTCTGTCTAGGTATGGTTCTTCAGATCTTGCTTCGCCAGATCAATCTTGGATTGTTTCTCATGGTTGCCGCGAGGAGGTTTGTCCTCGCAATATCTATCCCGGCTACTACGTCTTCGGCAATGGTGATTCGTTCTCTCGGCTCCCAACGACGTCGACAAAGTGGTTCGGTTATTTGTCCCTGGAATATCAGTGGTGGTGCTCTTGCCGATGTTGCTTGATTAATTTAATGGCTGCGTGCGTGCATAAAGCCTTGGCATTGCGGCTCAAAATTAAAAAGGGAGAAGCTTCGGTGGTATTCACAGGTCTGTGGTTTGGTGGTGTTGGCGTTGTTCTACGGCTGACTTCAGAAAAGTACAAGATTGTGTCATGGATGAAGAAAGGGCTTGAAATCTCATAGATTTGCTAGTCTCTTTTAGTTTTGTTTTTGTAATCGATGTAATCGTGTACTCTTTGCTGGTTTAATATATGTGGAAAATTCAAAAAAAAAAAAAAAGAATGTCCTAACTGAATGCCCAGGATCAAGAGATATGTGGATATTATAGTAACCTTCTGATAAATTTGGTGGGCCCAATTACGGCCGACTTGCGAGCAAAGAATTCCAGTTTGGCGTGCTTGGAGGCACGTTTCAATTTTTAGATTTGAAGTTCGTGTTGTGTTCTCAATACCCAGATGTTGTTTCATCAGAAAGTCTGAAAAATTTGGACATAACTTGTCTTTGACAATGTTCTACACGCACAATATCATTACCAACATGATCCAGACCGGGGACGAGAACCAAGATAAGTTAAGTTAACTCGCTCAGAAACAAGAATTTAAAAAAGGGCACTCTCCAGCAACAGAATAATATCCACAAAACATTTCACTGTCTAATTAACTTGCAGCTAGCTTATGTTACAAGACGCAAAACAAGAAAATAAAAGAGAAGACACAGACAAGCAGATGAGCTGGGAACCCAACACATGAGGCTCCTCACCCTTGGATTTGCAAGATAACAAGGCCAAAAGGCAATACATAAAGAAGAATCATAGGCGACTAAGCACTAACAGAGAGTTAAAAGAAGGCCTGAAACATTCGAGGATCAGTAGTCATCTTCGTCATCCATGTCAGGATCGTTAGATGGACGTATTCTCTTGCCATCTCTCCCTCCAGGACGCCCTCCCTTCTTTGGTTTCCCTCTGCCAAAAATACAAGGGCATTCAGAAACAGAGATGATCCTGGTAAATAATCTGTCGATTGCACCACATACTCTAATCTTTACACAAAAGCTCAAGATAAACTTTCCTCTAGATTTAAGCAAGGACTGCCCGAAAACTTACTGGCCATTAGCAGGAGTGCTTGCACCCTTCGAACGACCTGTTCCGTAATCTCTTCCATCTGCCAGGGTGGCACGAGCATTGAATTCAATTCAGTTTATCAGCTGTTGCTGGTTTCAACCGAAAAGAAAAACAAATAACAGCTTACCTTCTCGTGCAGCTAGTTGTTCTTCAACCTGGAAACGTTTATAGAAGGATCGTGGTAAACATCAGTAAATTCCACAAGCTGAATAATAAAAAGGGAAATGAACTAATAAGTAGGAATGCATGTGCTTCTCGGTGGTACTGGGGACTATTACTCATACCGCTGGAGAGGTAACTGATGACAGAGAGAATAGCCTCTCATCAACCTGAAATTTCCTGGACCGCTTGAGGCTGAAATATGTCAGACATAACCCATCATAAGCATTCTATGTGAGATCTACAGTCTGGATTGCTTGAAAAAAACATTGATGACAAATACATAATGCTTGTGCAGAATAGTGACATCCAACCAGACCCACAGTCAAATGATTGCCATCAAACCAAATCAGATTTTCTAATATAAAGCTCTCACGGAGCTCAATATAAGGTACTCACGCAAAGACAGAACGACATATAAGTATAATAATATTATAAAACACTGGCATAATTATTCTTCAGGGTTGTTCATCTCCTGATGTATACCTAGCACAATTGATTACTGACACAATTATACACGTCAGATCCCATAATCCAATCCATATAGATCATGGTAGTCATAAAAAAGATTTTTAAACAAAATCCATGAGCTGAGCTGTCGTATTATAAAGGATAATCAAAGACAGTTATAATAGAACAGGACGAGTAAATGATATTCTCCATACAGAGAAAGAGAAGACGCGCATCAGTTCATCAGTTCGGAAAGCTCACTTACTTAGCAGTATTTTTTGACGATGACAAGAATGATTCAAAACCCTTCAGCACGCTTCCAAACTGATTAGACTCTTGTAGGTACGTGGTTTCCATATCATAAACCTGGTTGCATATAGATATTAACATAAGCTGCCAAAAATAATTTACAGAACATGTATGACTAGTAAGGAATTTTGACTTCTATGTTTGCTCAGCCAGCCAGGACCAACGATAACTGATGGTTTCTCCTTGACAGTTACAAGATAAATGGGCATGTAACTTTACTAATAATTTTAAAAGTACTCCGAGTTTCTGACATGGTTTAAAGCTACTGAGCCGAGGAGAGAAAGAGAGACTTGGCGTTAACTAGTGAGAAAACAGACGTCACACTCCGGTTAGGATTACGAACTTTCTTCGTATAAGTGTACACTGGCGTTACTTGGCAGTGTGCTCTCTAAGCTAAATAGAAACACTTGCCGTTCTAGTTGATCAATTGTTTCGATGGTTCAATAATTTTTGAAATGACAAGATGTTTCATTTGGAATATAAGGTCAGACCATCTTTTGTTACACTGGAACCTTAAGAAAGCCTTAAGAGCGAATATACTGGAATACAGCTCAAAATGTTCTTATGGCTTATAATGTTAGTGGATGAACTAAATCATACACTCAATATGATTAATTGCTTATAGAAACAGAATTAATTGCAATACTGAGACTTGACGGTTAAGAATGCGAAAAGTATTTAACCAGCTGTTTTCAGCATCAAGTCTTTCACAACTTTGACCTTATAGCAATCAGTGTTTCACACGTTAAGCACACCGTGCAATTTGGTCGATCAAATAAATTAAGCAGTAATTTTTTGCCATTTAAACTAAACCGGCAAATTTGCTGTCACACTCCCTGCATCCCGAATTTAATTCAATCGCCGAGTTCAGCTTGATACATTGAGCTCACTTTTTTTTTGGCGACGAAATTGAGCTCACTTTTCACTCCACGGAATAACATTTCGTGGTTCATGTGTTGATTCATAAGTCTATCGTTCAGATTTATATTGTTCCTGGTGCATTAAGTTAGATGAATTCACGATGCAGCTCAAGCAATATCCGTGGCTCTAACCCTATAATCCTTCCGAACGTTTCAACCCAGAGTGCAGATTAGCAAATGTTTAATGGAACCGAATTTGAAATCTAAAGCAACGGAAAGTCTGCCATGATGATTCCAAGTAATAATTGGTGATACAGATTCTAAGAAACAGAGAGGAACACCCAACAGAGGCGGGGGCTGGAGGAGACCTAACCTGCCGCTCGATGGAACGGACCTCCTCCTGGAGCTTGGCGCGCTTGCCCATCAGGGCCGAGAGCATCGCCGTGGGGTTCGGGGCCGCCTCCGCCGCCGCGGCCGCCGACGGCGCGGAGCCCGACGCGGCCTTCGCTCCCCCTCCTCCGCCCCCTGAGTCCATGGGTCGCGTTTCTAGGGCTTGAACCCTCTGTTTTGGGGGCTTTCGGTTTCGGCTTGCAGTTTTTCCTTTCACCGACGATTTGCAATCTGTCTACATGCCCCTTTGATTTTGGGCAGTGCTGAGCGTCCTCCGGAGGATCGGGGCTTCCGATCCTCATGGAGCACACGACACGTGTCCCCACGCTTAGTCAAACACGGAACGACCTGCTCCGTACGTATCCTTTTCCCTAAAAGAAAAAATTTCCCCGACCCGAGACTCCTACCAATCCACCGGCCACCGCCCATGGCTCACATCTCCGGGGACGCCGGTGACCTTCAGGTGGCTGGGCCTCTCGCCGGCGCCCGCATCCTGGCAGCAACGTCGGGCGGCCATGGAAGCATTGCCGTCGCGCCAAGGAAGCATCGCGCCTCCACCGTGGAGGCAAGACCATTGTGCCATGGGAGCACCATGCCTCCACTTTTGTAGCACGTCGCCTCCCGCCGGCAGCAGCTCGTCGTGCCCCTGGTAGCACCATGGGCAGGGGAGGTAGCAACGCCGGTGCGCCATGGGAGCATCTCGCCTCCACCATGGCAGCAACGCCGTTGTGCCTAGGGAGCACCATGTCTCGACGTTGGTAGCATGGCGTCTCCTGCCGGCAGCAGCTCGCCGTGCCCCTGGTAGCACCGTGGGCAGAGGAGGTAGCAACGCCGGCGCGCCATGGGAGCATCGCGCCTCCACCACGGCAGCAACGCCGTTGTGCCTAGGGAGCACCATGCCTCGACGTTGGTAGCATGGCGCCTCCCGCCGGCAGCAGCTCGCCGTGCCCCTGGTAGCACCGTGGGCAGGGGAGGTAGCAACGCCGCCGCGCCATGGGAGCATCGCGCCTCCACCACGGCAGCAACGCCGTTGTGCCTAGGGAGCACCATGCCTCAACGTTGGTAGCATGGCGCCTCTGCCGGCAGCCGCACCGCCGTGCTCCTGGTAGCACCACGGGATGCTCTTTGCAGCAACAGCGCCCGCGAGGTAGCACCGCCGGTTTCCCCTTGGTAGCACCGCCACCGTCGAGGGCAGCACCCAACCAGTCAACCACCCCTCACCACTGGCAGATCCGCGTCGTCCTGGATGCCATGCCGGTAGGTGAGCCTCTCGGGATCGCGGATAGGGACGCGGGGGAGCAGTGCGAGGGTCGGAGTCATGTGGGTGGGAGCCGGCGAAGCTGCGGTAGCGTGCGGTGGTGGAGGTGAGCGGCAGAGGTGCGGGAGGAAGGGGATCGAGGGAAAAGAATGTGTGGACAGGGAAGGGATAAGGTAGGGAGCGTTGTGGTGGGACGCGTGGCCACGTAGGCACGCACGTGACGAGGCGGAGGATCGATCCTCCGGCTGATCAATAGCGTTTCCCTTTGATTTTTGACGTTTTTTATTACAATTTCGCCAAACCTCAAATCATCAGTTTCCCTGAGAGATAAAGTTTTCTTTTGGAGAAGGTAATGTGTCCCAACAAATCAATAGTATTATTGTTCATCTTGATGAGTACACATATCTCAATATCTCATTAACGGTACTAAGAGAATCTCTAGCAGATCCAGAAAAAACACGTCCGGAAAAACACGTTTTGGTACCTGAAACTGGTTTGCGGTACCGCGCGGGTTCGGATGGAACATATATGCTCTAAACTCGTACCTCGCGTTACCACAAACCAGTTTTCGGGACTTTAGCCAAATATTATGATTATTGAACAACATAATCTTAGTATAACACCAATATAAATCAAACTTATTATTGTTTTAACATCATACAATACAATAATCATTCAAATTATAATAATTCCAACAATAACGAATGTATGGAATGGAAAGAACGGGTCAAATCACACATGAATACACATAGTATTAAATGAATAAAATGGGAGTCTACTTCCCATATAACTGCCACTGGTGCTAATGAGATCATCACGGAGCTGGGTGTGCGTGGTCTTATCCTCAATCTTCCGGTAGGTCTCAAGAAATGCTTTGAACTGGTGCGGGTTCCGGCTAAGCTTCACACGGCTACCAATATTGTCATAAAAATCAAGTTTAAATCCTTCTCATTTTTTATTATCATGTCGTGTATAATCACACAAGACGTCATGATGTTTGAGAGGGATTTCTTCTCTTAGAAGCCGTCATCATGTTGTGTGGAATGCAAAGACGTCCAACCCTCAATTCTCGGCGTTTTCTCTTCTTTCCGTCCTCTAGCTCGTGGATGAGATGTAACAAGACGAGGTGCGCCACATCATCGTCGAAAAGCAAATCCTCTATGTCAGAATCATCCGACTATTCCGACTCCGATGACAGTGAACTCCAATCCATCTAATAAAATAAATATTCTGCAATTTAATATACACATCGCCCGTTTCATAAATTTAAAACAGCCGGAATCCATCAAAATGATACTTTTTCCCCACGAGTGGACGGTAACAAATCCGCCACCCCTACTTCCCCACGGACGGGCAGCCCCAAATACGTGGTGTCGGCAGGCGTGGTGGCTGCGAGCACAAATATGTGGCTCAATCACACCCGGAGCAGCCTCTCCCGACCACAACCAGCCCTCGCACCGAGATCTGCGACGGATGCATGGAGGCGGCGACGGTCAAGCGGGCGGGGAAGGGATTGACCACCCCCGAGCTCCCAAAGTGGTGGAAAAGATGAGGTGGGCGATGGGGAAGCTACTCGACGGCGCGGGGCGACCGGGGTAGCAGGAATCGTCGGCGAGACGTGGCGGCGGAAGAGAGGGCGCGAGCTGAAACTTCTGGCCAGCCAAAATTTCCGATCGATTGGGGAAACATGGAATATGGCCGCTAAAATTGGACATATAGGGCACACGGGGTCCAACTTCCCAGTGCCCCGACAAAATATCCGGGTCGAGTAGTTTTTCGGGATATGATCGGGTCGTTTTTTGCTCTGAAACTTAAAAACAGCGGTTATTATAGGGGCCTAGGAATTTTCGAAGATCTGCTAGAGATGCTCTAATCTTCTATGACTAAATAGGATCCCCCATTAGCCATTTTTTCTACCATTTGTGATGCCACGTCATCTACTATGTCATATTACTATTTTATCCTTTATTTATCGGTACCTTTTTTTAGTTTAAGGTGGTCGATAGTCGATATGCACCGTTCGAATAGATAGAAGAGATTGACCTAGTCTATAGGAAAACCCGGTCCAAATAGCATATAAACTATACATTGCCCGTTTATGAGAAAAAGTGGAAAACAGGACCGAAAACCGCACAAACGGGGGGGGGGGGGGGGGGGGGCGCCGTCCACACAACGCAAGTCTACCAACGCGACAAACACACACCACCGGCTCCGGGACCACCGCCCCGACTTACACCACTCGACACCAAACCCGCACACGAGCCACACGCCGCACGACTCAACCGTCTCATAGCCCCCGCTACCAATCCGACCGCCCGCAGACCTCGATGTCGCACCAAGTGTGGGGCCGCCTCCCTAGCGCAACAACTAGATCGACCTTCACATTGCTCGAAGGCGATCCAGACGAGTCGACGAACTCGCTGCCCGCACATCACCATGACGCCACCCAAAACCCACGCAAGGGCACGACCATGCCCCATAGGGTCGCTGCTGCATGGGAGATCAAGGCCGCCGCCTTGACAAAACACCACCGTCCAGAGCCGCCGCTCCGGCATCCGCCTCCCCCGACCACAACACCATCCTGCCCAGACTTCGCGAAACTGTTACACCGTGAGGGCCAACAACTCCAACGCGACGCTTGCAAGAAGGAAGCGACACATCCGTCGTCACTGCCGCTCCCACGGAGCTTAGGTTTTCACCCAAAGATGTTGTAACCGCTCGCGTTGGATGAAATCGAAACTCCACAAACGACGCAATCAAGATGGGAACACCACTGTTTTTACCCATTGTCCTCTACGACTACACGTCAACTTTCTATTTTTCATCTCCTCTAATTATCAACATTCATCTCTTCCAGCTCCGCCGATGCAAAGAATTAAAAGGCGTAGATGGATTCTCACCTCTCTTTATCTTAAGAAAAGCATCGGTCTTGCAAGTTGTTGTTCTGCTCCACAAAGTAGGCATTCGGGGACGACTCTTCTAAGCATTCAAATGCTTCCTTACAAACATCTCATATGTTCTACAACTGAGCAGGTATTGGTCCTCCGCAAGAATCAAGTCCTATGGAAGGTGACAATGCAAGGGCTTGCTTAGATAAAACAAGCCTACACCACGACTATCAACCTGGAGGGAATATCTAGTTCTACCATACCTATTTTTTGTATTTAAAAACCTTCTAGTCCCCTTAGATACCCTGGTAAGGAAAAGAGCGTGCCTGAAACTTGCTGCCTCAAACAACCATAGTTACATCATTTAGGAGGGTTTGTAATAAAAAGTTAGGGGGTTCATCGACCCAATTACACGAAAATTTCGAAATAAAACAGTTCCTAGCTATTTCATGAGCAGCAGAATTTGTATCTCTCCCACAATGTAAAAGTTCAACCTTCCCAATAGCTCCTGAGGTGGAAATGATGTCGGCATATACAACAGCGGCTTCATTCCAGATTCTACCTTCTCCCAAGCACAACTGGACTACTTCCATGTTATCTGACTCTGCTTCAATCCTGCTATAACCAAGAGAGTTAGCTAGCTTTAGACCATGAAGCATAGCTAGGGATTCTGCCATCACCACCGACGCCACATGCAGTATTAAAACAGACGCTGCAGGAACCTGCTCTCCGTCCGTACGACGGCGTCGCATCCACCAGATGTACCATGCCGCAACAGCCACAATTCTTGCACTTTAATTTTATCATATCCTGGTACTGGAACTCCTTCGGAATTGAGTATTGCTGCAAGCACCTCTGAACCTGAACGGTTGTCTCGTATTTCATTATTAACAAAAAATTTCACTCCAAGCATTCTCCATATAACTTCAACATCTGGGCATTTAAATACCATATGCAATATATCTTTTTTTTGTTGTGAAAAGGACATGGCATTAAAAGAAACATCAAACAGTACAGAACACCTCAACAAAAACGAAAATTACAACGAAATCATTGAGATGCCCTTCGTCTTCAACCTCCAGACCGTGTCGACGGCGCGCCGCCGCTGCCGCTCCACCGTGAGCCGGCCTGACGTTGTTGGTTGCGGACGGGAAGTCGCCGAACGGGTCTAGAAGACCACATCCGTCCCGGACACGAAGAAGAAGGAAGAACTGTCGATGAAGCTCTTTGACGATCCGGAGAACGCCACTACTAGAAGAAATCGTCAAGACCACACCACTCCCACAGGCTTCTCGAGGTCACCGCCGAGATGGGACTGAAACCGGGGAGACCTTATTGAAACGAGACGCCGCCGCCGCCATCTGAGCGCCGCCCCAACAAACCTTGACCCTAACACCCGAAAACGGAGCCCTCCCGACGACGAGGGCCGAGATCCACCGTGCCTCCATGGCCCGAAGGCCACAGAGGTAGGGCAGATCAGCGGCGGCCGCCGACGAGAGGCAGGGAAACCTAATCGCAGCCTGGGAGCTGACGTACAGGACGTACCGCTTCGCTGTTGTATAGTCGTGCATCGATCATATGCAATATATCTTCTGGTGCCACATTACAGATCGGACATCCCTATATGACGGCTAAATAGGATATGTTTTTTTTTAGAACACAGACCGAAAGGCCCGGCGATAAATTAATAGCGCCAGTCGGCGAGTAAGATACACAGTGCTGAACCCAGCATACAACACAACCCCGCACACACACAAGGCACAGAGACAACTAGGCGATTACAGATGAACCCCGAAGAACACCGCCACCGTCCACACAAGGTAGACAGGCTCCACAAGGAGGCCTCAAAGGGACGCCGAGGAGCCACGCTCAACAAGGGGCCACAAAGCGACGCACCGTGGAGATAAGGTGAGCACCGACGAGCACCGCCACTGGTCACAGAAGCTGCAGTCACAAAATCACCGAAGATCACCGCCACCGTCCACATCGGTAGACAGGCCCTCAACGGGCCGCCGAGGAGACTAGGACGCAAAGACGCCACTGGCCACAAAGCAGCCAGGCTCAACAAGGGGGCCACAGAGAGACGCCGGTGAGATAAGGTGAGCACCGACGATCACCGCCACTGACCACAGCAGCTGCAGACAAGGCACCAGGTAGCTCCGAACAAGAAACGCTGATGTGCAAAGGGAGTTGTAGGCTTTGCCGGAGAGAGCTCGGCGTGAGGATGCCCCGCAGCCAACACCTACCAACCTCCGGGAAGCAACCATCCGTGTGCTCCAAAGCGGCGTCTTCAAGAAGATTACGACGCAAATGCATCGCCGCCGCCCGATCCGAGGATCTGAGGTTTTCACCCGGAGCACGCAGGAGGACCAAGAGAGCCACAACGGTGCCTTCAGGAAGGGAACGGCGTCCGAGGACGTCGACACCCGCGGTCCGGGGATCCCGGGCAAAGGTTTCCCTTTGGCATAAACTCTAGGCCTCCCACCCAGGGCTTGGCGAGCCGCCGAAGACGACCGCCGCACCGCTGCCACGAGAAGTCGCTTATCAATCACCACGCCGCCCGCACGGCCACGGTCACCGACCAGCACCAGAACTGCCGGCACGCCCGTCAACCGACGCAGTTCCCACCGTCCAGGGTCGCCACCCCGGCGTCCAAACTCCCCGCACCACCCAACCAGGAGGGAAAAACGAGCACCACCGCGACGGCCAGGACCCGAACCTGACCCCGGAAGACGGCCTCACCGGCATCCTCAGCCACGCCACCACGCAAGACCCACGGCCCGTCCCGAGAGAATGACCCAACAGCCGCCCCCATGGCTACTGCCGGCGCCAGCTCCGGAAGGTGCGAGGTGAGCAGCAGAGAAGATCGTTGAGGGAGGAGCAGCGTCCTGCAGCCACCGCGGCTGCGCAGATCAACCGCAACAGAGGAGGGCGGATGGGCTTGCTAGGGCCCAGGGCCCCTGCCCCGGCCCGTGGCCGCGACGCCAGGCTCGTGCCCGCTGCCGATCCGCCCAGCCTCGTCTTCAATCGTCCCGGCGAAAGCAGCCCGAGCCGCCGCCGTTCAGATCCGCCACCACTTCGTCGGGGGAGGCCGCACACGCGCGGAGCCCGTGCTCCACCAGCTAGCTGCGCGAGGAGGGGGCCTCGCCGCCGCCGTCTACCGCACGGGCCCAGCCCGGCGGCGACCGCCGGCGGCGGCGAGGGAGGGAGAGGGGAAGGGGCGGTGGCTGGGCTAGGGTTGAGTCGCCTCCGGAGTCGCCCCGGAGAGCGACCCGGGAGGCAGATCTTTTTTTCCTTCGTTCCCCAATAGGATATGTTTTAGCGGAGAATTTCATGCATTATTCTCTAACAGAAAATCTTCACCTTTCCGGGTACTCTTAAATTTCATAAAATCTTCCATGTGGGATTGTTCAGAGGTGTACCTCGGATTAGTGATCGGCAGGTCACACCATTGAACTGGTGCTTCCATTCAATGTGATACGCCGAACGGACCGAGAACACACACGATCTTGTACCCTTCCAGCCCACAAAATCCTCAAACGCATTTAGGTTGAGAGGAATTTCAAGGATTCTTGCCACATCAATTGGATGGAAAATATTCCCAATAAGCTCATGGTCCCAACTTTCCGTGATCGGATCAATCAATTCAGATACCTTGCTCAAGATGCATTCTCCCCTTAGAGATATAATTTTCATGTCTGGGTTGTTAGGGATCCATGGATCCTTCCAAATGTCCACTGAATTTCCATTCCCAATACGCCAAATACATCCTCTTTTAAACATTTGGATTCCTGCCACGATGCTTTGCCAAGTAAACGATGAGCCAGCCTTTGGCCTGCCTTAAGGATATCCCCACTCGGGTAGTATTTTGCTCTCAAAACTAGTTCTACCTTTAGTTGCACTACATATTCTCTCGATCGACCCACACATCCTCTTCAATGAAACCTGCATGACGTCGCACGTTTTTTTCCCTGTACAATACCACCAAAATATTTTATGACACAAGTATAAAATGACATATTATATCGGATAGAGATAAAGATAGGGATCCCTATAAATCGAAATATATGGAAAAAGTGCACTTTTTAACTACTACTACTATTTATTATACTTTTAAAGGAAACATCGTTTTGGATTTTGACTGAATTGGTCGAAGCGTAGACGATATCAAATCCTTTCAGTGAAAAATTAATATAGGACTGGATATACACATTTTTTTTTCATAATAAATGGCACCGCTAAGAGAAAGCTGATGTTGCCCTATTGCTTGCCCCTAACATTAGCTGGACTTATATGTTACTAGTGGAATTGGCGCGGCGCACGCCGCGCCCTTGATGCTAATCTTTGTTGCCGAATTATTTTTTGCTTTGGTTGCATAATATATTTTGCAAGTAGAGCGGTAGCTTTGATTTGTAAAAATTTAGGGTGCAACAGCGTACAATGTAGTCCGTGTAATATATTTTGCAAGTACAGCGGTAGCTTTGATTTGTAAAAATTTAGGGGTGCAACAGCGTACAATGTAGTCCGTGTAATATATTTTGCAAGTACAGCGGTAGCTTTGATTTGTAAAAATTTAGGGGTGCAACAGCGTACAATGTAGTCCGTGTGAACAATGACAAATTTGTAGATCATAAGAAAATAACCGTCGGTATCAAGTAGAAGTTGTTCTTGCACTTCAACTGGAAATGATAAAATTCGTCAGAATTTGTCATCTGGAGTATCTCCAAAGTGTTAGCAATTTTAAATGTTCAAATATATATATATAGTTTATGTTTGTATGTTGCCATATTTAATCAAGGTACATAATCGGTGGAATACAGTACGTAAGTATTTCTTAAAATTGAATGTCACTTAATTAGAGGGAATACATTTAGGTTGTCTTTAAATAATTGTCAAGTCTAGATGTCCAAAAATGTTAACAAATATGGTTGTGTTGTGCCATAAATTTCTAATTTAGCTCCATAGTTAAAGAACGCATGATATGAGCGCTTAGTAATTGTAGCTTCATAATTATATAAAGTTTGTTTAGATTGTATCGAAATATTAACCAAATCGAAATGTTCCAATTTGTTGGCATTATGCTGTAAGTAGTCAGCATATATTTTTGTGAACGCGTTGATATAGCTTGGAGCGTCTACATTTTTTTCAGCAAATAAGAATGTCTAAACATGTTCCTGTTTTTTCAGTAATATTCAATTCAAGACTATAATGAGTGGAAATGCACGCCGGCGCGGCGCGCCCTTCGGTGGATTTTGGAGGCATTTGAGTGTTTTGAATACTCTTTTTTGAAATTTGGTTGTATTCAATAAATAGTCAATCCAGCATGTAGTAGTTTTGCAGTATTATTTAAATACCGTAAAACAGTACGCATAAAGTGTTATAAATTCTGTTAAGCATGTTCTATTTAGGATTTGATTTGTAGTTCAAATATACAGGTTTGGGATTTTTCTTAACAGCTATTTCCTAATATTTACATTTGTGGTACCTTTATGTTGATATTTTTGAGTATTGTGCATGTTTTATTTGTGATTGTTCTGATGAATGTTTTCAATTTTTGTCTAGTGGATCTAGCTGAAGTCACTGATTTCGCGGCTGCAGAATAGTTTAAATACCGTAAAACCGTATATGTAAAGCGTTTTAAATAATCGAAAGCACGTTCTATTTTAGAATTTGGCTTCTTTAAAATGAATCTGATTTGTAGTTCAAATATACAGGTTTGGGATTTTTCTTAACAACTATTTCCTAATATTTATATTTGTGGTACCTTTATGTTGATATTTCTGAGCCCATGATATAAATGGGTAATTGTATTTTGCATGTTTTCTGTGTGGTCGTCTTAATGAATGTTCTCAATTTTTGTTTGGTGGATATAGCTGAAGTCACTGATTTCGCGGTATCTAGTAGTTTTGTTGAATGGTTTAAATATCGTAAAACCGTGTATGTAAAGCGTTTTAACTTATATAAAGCACGTGCTATTTTATAATTTGGTTTATGAATATAGTGGTTCGGAAAATAATTTCGAAATAGCTATTTCTTATTATTTGCAGTTAGAGTATTTTTATTTCGATATATGCAAGTGCACGATATGAATGGGTAATTGTATTTAATGATCTACCAAAATCTGTTTAAGTAGTGTTGGTTTGTAGCAAATTGTTTTATTGGGTCTACTGTATTTAATGGTATTACTGATATTATTTATGTAGATTTTTATTTGAGTGCAGAGGAAAGTCATGAAATACATTTTTTTTTGAAATGTCGTAAATGTGTGAGTTGCAAATATTTAGCAAAGCTATGGCATAAGTAGTGAGTTTTTTCTATGTGCATGTTAATATATTTGTCACATATCACAAAGCAGCTAGAACGGTCATTTTGATTTTTACAATTTTTTGGAATTTGGAATGAATTGATTTGGAAATGTAGTTTAAAAATTACAAAAGGTTTCGGAAAAGAAAAAACAAAACGAAAGAACAGAAAAAAAAGCATGTTAATATATTTGTCACATATCACAAAGTATCTAGAACGGTCATTTTGATTTTTACAATTTTTTGGAATTTGGACAGAATTGATTTGGAGATGTAGTTTAAAAATTACAAAAGGTTTCGGAAAAGAAAAAACAAAACGGAAGAACAGAAAAAAAAAGGCCAACGGCCAAGCCCATCTGCCCGCCCCCGGCCCACTGTGACGTCACGCTGGCGTCAGTGCGGCCGGAGCGGGCGCGGCAGCGACGACGACGCCGGCGGCGCACGACGGCCACCCAGCACGCGCGGCTGCCCGCGTCCGACGCGCACGGAGGCAGGCGACCCGTAGGTGGCGGCGCCGCCCACTTTGGGTCGCCGGAGCGGCGCCGGCGGCCCGCGGAAGCGGCGAAGGGCAGCGCGGACGGCGGGCGCGATTCCGGCGGCGTCCGGCCGTCCCGGCGGCCGATCCACGGCGAGGAGGGAAAGGGAGCGGCGGCGGAGCCGCTCATGCCCGCCGATGCGAGGAGGAAAGGACGGTGCGGCGGTGGCGCACGTCCGCGGCGCCGGCGACGGCGCGGCCGCGCGGAAGAGAAGGAGGGGAAGGGGGGATGTGCCGACACTTTTCCAAAAAAGGACCTGTATTTTTCTGAAATTGCATCTGGGTCCTTTGCAGTGGTAAATTCTGGATTGCGGAGTAGTGTCTCGATTTATGAGGGGTCTTTTTGTAAAATGGTCACGCGGACACTCCTGGCCGTCCGATGGAGAGCGAACGGTGAGATAAGTCCCGGTTACTATTCTTTGAATAGTAACCGTGACGTGGAGCGTTCCTGAGGGAGCATTTTGCTCTCCCTTTATATAGTTAGGTAATTCCTCCGTCCACTAATAAGTGTCTCAAGTTGGTTCAAAATTGGAAGTATCTAGACATGTTTCATGTATAGATATATCCACTTTTTCCAAACTTGAGACACTTATTTTTGGACGGAGGGAGTACAATAAAGTTATCTGTAAGACTGAATTTTAGAAAGGAGAGCGGGTCCTCTAGAGCTATGTTAGGCTTTACCGATAAATACTCTCGTAAGTACTGTACTCTTTTATTTAATTAAGCACGAATATTTGTCGGCACTTCCGCATCAGGTCGTTTTCAGTGGTGTGCATGCAGTCTGTGTTGCTAGTTAGGTTGGGAGTGCACGCACTCGAGTCGGTCGTGTTTCACGATGGCGTACGAGGCATTTGTATTGGTTTTAGGGTGGTTTCCTGCAAATTAAGCAGACGACTCTCTCTCTTTTTTAAAATAAAATGAGACAATATTACCCATTTTGTTAGAAAATTAACAAGAAAAGGAATAACATACGGATCTACTCTTCCAGCAATATTCGTTCAAACCCAAAGCCAGGCTTTCTCTTTCAATCTTATCTAGGATGGTCAAACATTCGTTCCAAATCTCCCATGAAGTGGGTAAGGCGAGGGATGTCAAGGATTTGCAATTCGGGGCAAGGCCAGGAACGACGGCGAGGTGGGCTCGTCCTCTGGTCGCCGCTGTACTCCATCACCGCCGCCGTCTCCTTCCCCAACCCCATCGTCGACTCAATCTCTGACGCAGGCGCTCCCGACGCCTTTTTCCATCGCCGCCAGGCGCCAAGGCTGAAATTAAGGAGGGATGTTAGACAATACGTAATCACGTATGTAACATGTACGACTTCGGTAATGGAGCAGTACTCCACTTGTAAAACCTCGTGGAGGTTTTCCACCTATATAAACATGAACCACGAACCCAGGAGGGTGTCATTTTCGTCTTACAAGTTACAACTGACATTCAGCACGAATCTCCAACACAGTTGGACGTCCAGGATACGTCGGGGCGTCCAACACGTTGTGGGAAACTGGGAATGCATTTTCCGGCAGAAAATGCCGTTTTCTTTTGTTTTATGAGCAAGGATGCATGCAGATATCCATCCACCGGCTATTCTTTTCTCACTGCGATTTGCATATGAGCGGAGAGAACGAAAGCGCCCCAAATTAAGGATCCACCCTCTCCATGGAGCAGCTCCGTCAGGTGGGCGAGGCCCTCGGCGGCGTCGCCGCCCTCATGGCCTTCCACCACGAGCTCCGCGTCAACCCGCGCCAATGCCGCCTCCTCGCCGACGCATGCGCGCTCGCCTTCGACGCCGTCGTCGCCGAGGTGCGAGCCCGCCTCCGCTTCGACGACCGACTCGCTGGCAGGTGGCGGCCCCTCGAGTCCCCGCTTCGCGAGCTCCACCGCGCCGTCCGCGATTCCGAGCACTACATCCGCCACTGCCTCGGCGACACGCACCCCGGCGGTGGCTGGTGGGCGCGCGCTGCCGTGCTCACGCATAGCGCCGAGTGCGTCGAGCTGCACATGCACAGCCTCCTCTGGTGCGTCGCCGTCGTGCTCGAGGTCGTGGAGGTTGTTGCCGAGTCGTCCGACCCCGATGAGCTCGCCCGGCAGCGGGTGCTTTTCGCCCGGGACTACGTCAGAGATCTCCTTGATCCGGCCCTGTTCTGGCGAAGCAAGGTCGGCATGGCATACCTAGCCACGCAGGAGCTCGCCGGCCGGATGGACACGGCGTGGAAGGAGGACAGATTTCCATTATAAGTTTACTAGTTGAATGCCCGTGCGTTGCTACGGGTTAAATATTTTTATATCTTAGAAAATTTCGGTGCTCAAAATCAGTTTTTAGTTAAATTCCACAACATTGTTGTCGCTACCAGTTCCAGTTGCATTCCATATGCCTATGGAAACTCTAACTATCGACTTCGTACAAAAAATAGTCACCTCCTTTTCATGCATCATCACGCTCAGTGGTGTTGGATGGCGGAGGTACACAGCTTATATCTGAATCTGAATTTAAGAAAAATACCAACACAAAACACATAAATATAAGATGGTCAACACCACTGGCGGAGCTCCGTTGGGGCCGACCTGGGCCGTGGCCCGCCCAGGATTTTTGCTAAAACATCTACTCTTCCTACGTATCTATGGCCCAGTCCATTGGCACACCCAAGGGAGAAGTCTCAGGCAGGCCTGCAGCCTTGCAGAGATACAGCTCAACCAACGAGCTACTGTTAGCATGAGCCCAACAGAATAATAACCCAAGTAGACGCATGCTCTAGAAAATAATAGCCCAAGTAGCTAGCGAGCGATACATGCTGTTTTGACTTTTGGCCGCTTCGTCGATTTTCCAGAAACAAATGTCGTTGCTAGCTAGCTTTGCTAGTCAGGTTAGGTCCTGCTGTATCTTTTCTAGTCAAGCAGGTGTGAATTAATTTCTTCTCCAATTATTAGTTATCAGTTTAATAGCATGTTTTTCACTCATTTCCCTCCAAATTCTCAATTAGTTAACAAAATATCTGCTATATTTAGTCGGGCCCGCCCAGATGTTTCTCTGGAGCTCCGCCACTGGTCAACACCACGTACTATTGCTGAATTGGATAATAAGCATTCAATTGCATTGCATCCTGTCTTGTTGTCGTCGTTCGGATGCGTTTTGATTGTCATACCCTCCATCTCTTCTTGCAGCTGCCTAGCGTTCGTCTGAAGTTTTCAAGGTTTTTGATGTTCCTGTACCCTGCCGCTCTCTCCATGATAGCAATGGGAGCTCTCCGATGCACCAGGATCCTTGCACCCATGAACGATTGATAAATGGTCTCCTAATAATTATCAGAATTTTGAAAACAAAATTTCAGGCCGCCTAAGATATATTTGTTCAATAAATAGTATCCAGATGTTAATCTGAAGCATATTATATGCTAGTACCTGGTCTTGAAGAACATCACCGATCACAAACTCAAGAAAGTTATCACTGTTTGCTTCGTCGCCAACGCTTCTATTGTGCACGTCCTCGGGAAGGCGTAATGCAAAAACCACCAGTTACATACAGCCCATGGTAGCACTCACATGCCATTGCCGAACTGTGACACGAACTTCGCTGGCCCTGCAACAGAAAAATAAGGTAGAAAAAATCAGTACAGTTTTTATTGGATGAGATGAACAACATGAGCAAGGACCAAATGAATAAGCAGATGAGAAGAGCGACCAGCGTACTAACTAATGAATCATTTGAACAATCAAAGGTGACTGGGAGCTATGTTTCATTTTTTTCCTGTTTAGAGCGCTGCTGTATTTTGAAATGGTACAGTAAATATACCAATTAAGATTAGTTTGACAAAAGGTAACTTTATTAGCTCGAAGGAGATCATATTCCTGATTCATCTAGGAAATCAAATAGTTCATCCGTTGCATCTTTAACTTGAACAAGGCATCCGGCACTACTTAAGTGCCATTTAAAACCACCATGTGATCATTCTGTAGTATCGTCAAACCTTTTGCCCTCATTTTTCCACTGCATTTCTATTTTTTAGCCCCATGCATGCAGTCCCATATCCATCGTCGGCAGATGAGAATAGGTTCGGTTTTTTCCTTGGAAGAATTTTCGTACGGCTGAATATTTTTTTTAGCTTAGTAAGCACTGGGGGTCAATAAAATTAATAACTACAAGAAGAAATGGTTCACTGTTCTGTCAACAAATGCCTGTTACTATGCTTGCCATGTCAGCAAGACAGGCCACTCCCAAACCCATGTGTAAAGGTCTAGCCTCCACGACGCTGCTTGTGCCCTGGATGATCTGGAAGCACAGGAACGACTGCGTCTTCGACAGGGGGCCCCTCCACCCATGGCCCCTCCACCCATGGCTTGGTGACCAAGATAAAGGAAGAGGCAGCCCTCTGGGCACGCGCCGGCGCGCTAGGCTTGCGTGCAGCCATCCCATAGACTTGGGACGTGCACTGATTCAGTTGTTGCTCATGTAATCACCTCCTAGGAGGATTGTAACACTCTACCTATTCAATAAAACGAAACGCAAAAGTCTTTTGCGTTTTCACTATAAAAAAAACTATGCTTGCCATGTATGGTGGCGTAGTATGTGGATGAGGCAAGGAGATGAGACTTTGAGAAATTCCAGTCTGTAGCAAGCATATGGTTAACAACTGACTGACTTCCTTGACTAACTCGTTATATCACATATCCTCTACCCATTCTATAAAACCAGATCTTAGTTTATGGTAAACAAAAGATAACAATCAGTTTTACCCCTCAAGACATAACTGAACAATCAAGCATACATTACTTTGAAGATATGCACATATGTAGCCTTTTTCAAGACTGCATTTCAAATATAAAACATAGTGGGACATGATAACTAAAAAAGAAAGATAAGTGCCAGGTCTAGATCGTGGCAAGCAGATTGTACCATAAGTTTCATCATCTTCTCTCGTGCATTATCGTTTCTCATTCTCCTTTGCGACAACCACATTACAGCTTTCTGAGGGCAAACATTACAGCTTATGTGCAAACCGCATAAAAACCAGATGAAAATCAAGGTGAGTAACTCGCTGGAGACATCACACAACAGTATGGTTTGATGCAGAACATTGATGTTTGAGAGAGAACATGAGCTATTGGCCAAATATGTTGCTAAAATCAAGACTAAAATAGGAAAACATAAAACTTGCTACCAGAAACAGGCTTTGAGTTTATGGTATTTACAGAGACTACAAAGCACTTTTTTGCAGCCGATTACAGATGTTGTTGCATGCTTAGTATCATTGTCCAATTCAGAAAATAAATATATTTGAAGTTGAAATGCTCGCCTACAATTACACCAATTCACACCTTCAGCTTGCTCCTGATGCTCAGTTCGCTTTCTCTCGCTCTCCCTCCTCTTACAACATATAATCACAAAGGCATATACCCCAAAGAATTGGTTCTGTACAAATAAAACATATATAAGCATTGTAGCCTTGTAGGCTCTCCATATCCCATAGGGTCGAGTCTAAAAAGATACATCTAACATTCTAACCAGTCTGTTAAGTGCATGGCCTTACAAAGTTTCAGTATCATAGAAAAATGTCACATAGCAGTTCAACCTACAGTCAGAAACTCGGAAAAGTGATGCAAAAATTCGAGGGAAAAAATGAGGTATTTTGCATAGCACGGTTAAAATTTCCTAGAATAATTGTTGTATCGAATATCAGTGGACTGAAGAAAATTTGACAGAGCAAACGAAAACCGGAAAAGAAGAGGCTTGTTCAGACCAACGATGAACTCTTGGACAAACCAAGTCACGCACGCATCCAGCCGCCTCCTCCTACTGCTGGACATCGCATGCAACATCTTCTACCGTCCGTATGATGAATACGAGCCTCTAAACTGATGAACATATACCCTCTAAACTGCAAGTGGTTGCCGCTAGAGAGCAGGAAAACATCGAAAATAGAACATTAGTAAGAAGATACCACGATTGATGTATCAAAATATTATTTAACTCCGTAGCAACGCACGGGCTGATTCTTACTAATCGCACATGGGTGGGAGGCTGGCCATCTCTGTCTCTGCTTAAAAACAGCCGTAGCCAATTCACACCGATCCAATACATCGAGCGACGCCAATTCTTCAGAAAGTTGTCGCTGCCGCGGCCGAAAGCCCTAGCACCTAAGCTCAATCGCTCCAACACCTATGCTGCAGAGAGCAGATGGACGGACCATGGGGGATGGGACTGACTAACGCCGAATCCTCGATTGGCGGCCGCAGATCAGCGCGGCGTGAGGGTTTAGGAGCAGGGGAGGGAAGGAAAGGACCGACCTTGTTGTCGATGGCCTTGAGGAAGACCCCGTACATCCCCTCTCCGAGGACCTCGCGCTCCAGGTAGGTCTGCCACGCGCTTCGCGCCCGCGTCGTCGTTGCCGCCGCCGCCGCTCGACATGGGGCCACCAGCTGCGTGCCCTCCTAAGGCGGCAAGAGGAGAGGGTGGGGCGGGTCCTCGCGGAGCGCGCATGTTCCCGGCTGCAAAATGAGAGAAGCGAGGGCGCGGGCCGCGGGGGAGGTGGACGCGGTTTGTGCTGCCGCTGCCGTTCGGCGCCGGGGGAGAGATGAGAACGTCAGGGAAGGAAAGCGAGAGAATACCTCATTTTTCCCCTCGAAGTTTTGCATCACTTTTCCGAGTTTTTTCCCTCCGTCACTCCGTTCCTGTGATTGAATGGCCAGCGAGAGTCACGGGAAGTCGAAAACGTTTTGCGGTGTTCGTTGGGCCTAGGCCAGCTGGTCGATCGGGGGGGGGGGGGGGGGGGGGCGTATGGTTCGCTCGGTTACACGAACCACAACTCCCATTTAATAATAAAGATTTCTTGATCCCATGTGCGCATCGAAGCAACACACGACAATTGAAAAGATGATAGGGAGTGCTGTAAACTAATGTTGTAATGGTGGAAACAACAAAACTTGCCTCCAAATGTGTCTCTTGAAGTCACAATAAAACAAAATTCTCCCTCTCAGCAAAAGCAGAAAACTGTCCTGACGGCACAACATTTCTCAGCTGACACTATATATAGGACAGAATCTTCATACGCTCGGTGTCATCACCCAGTGGCTGAGGTCTCATGGTCCTGGGACTATACGTGGCCAATCCTGATAAAATCTTACTGTGGGCAAGTAGTCCAACGCTCCAGCTAGTTCGTCATATTTTTCAGAATCAAAAAACTATGTATGCAACCGTCAGTACAAAATAAAGATTTCTGAAAAATACAAGAACGCATGTCTTTCTATCGTTTGTCCAAAATAGATAGAAACGATTCTCAATGAGTAAACAAGAAAAATTTACCGTGCAAATAAATCATGGTGAAGGCAAGCTATCTTGCAGGTTGTAAGGGATCTAGAGATAACATAGTTAGCAAACTCATCTGTCACTAATTCTCTCAAGCGAGGAAACCAGACCAATTCAGCAACAATGGCAAAACTGCTCTCTAGACATGTTTCCACCACATTACTGCTAGAGTGCTAGATGCTATATCTTTGTCTTGAGAGTCTCACATAATTATGCCTGAAGCAGGATGCGACAATCACCAAACACGATGGATCTCTTAGTTTCAGGACATCCTGAACAATGTAGATAACCAGATCCCAAAACTACATATGGTGGTAGTAGAACCAGTAAATGATTTGAGACAACAAAATTCACAGAATATCCATCGAAAAACAAAGCATTGGTAAATACTATCTTGATCACATAATACAATTATGTAGAAAGAAGAGGTATACGATGTAAAGGAGAAGATCCAATATGTGGGTTGATGTTTGGAGGAGGTGGAGCAGTCTTGGAAGGAGAGATGCCATCGGCAATCCAGAGAGGAGACGCGTGGTATTGGAGGGGAGGCGACCCAATCCTTGACGCGTCCGCGCCCGGCGATGGCTGTCGTCACCTGTGAAGCCCTCTGCGTCGCCCTTGAGGCGTTGACCGTGGCCCAGGAGAGCTTGGGCTTGTGGGCGCGTCATGTGAGCGAGGAGCTCGTCGCGGGCGGGCGTGTCAATGGCGGCCTGGAGCCGGCGGTCATGCCGCAGGTCGGAACCCTACCTTGTGGCTCCCCGTGATAGAGGAAGAGGAATGAAATCGGGAAATCATTACGTAAATTTCGTTGGCCCACCTGTCGGCACGCGCGTGCAGTCAAGGGTGTTGGACGAAGAAAGTGAAGGAACGCGAAATGGCAGACTACGGAACCAATGTGCTTTTTAGATAGGAGAGATTTTGCTATGTTTCCGATTGCTGATTGAAAATTAATTGATTCTGCAGGTACGCTTGCCCTGAATTTGGATCCGGTAATTAATCAGCGACTTTAATTTCAGCGTGCGGGCAAAAAAGTGCGAGGGGGTGGACGGTATAGTTGGACGAAAGGTTTTTCTGTTGGCAGACTAAGGAACCAAACTCTTTTTTTTAGATAGGAGAGATAGCACATATGCCCGTGCGTTGCAACGGGATGAAGAACTTGCCATATGTTTCAAATTTAAGCAAATATGTCCCCCACATGTGCTCCAAGCTGAACTTGCCTAATAGAAGCATAGATTTAGAGAATATTAATAAATGGCTAGAAAATTAAATAGAAACACATTATACTATATATTCACAATCTAGGCATCAAACTTTCACTGAATGCTAAAATGCAAAAGTATTAGATACTTCGTGAAGAAATCGGAAGATTAATTTAGCGTGTATTGGGCTATTGGCAAGAAACATCACCCAACATCCAAATTATTTCCATAGGAAACCTCAATTAGTGACCTGGTTGTTCCGTGTTTGACTTGTTTTTTATGTAAGAACGCAGCTGAAGACAGTGTAGATCAAATCTCCTTCTCTCCCAGCAGCTTATAAAGTCGTCTATGGTATTGCTAAGCAATGGACATACAAAACTGATTTTACTTTATACACGTCAGACATTAGGGAACTGAGCGAACTTAAAAATAGATGAGGGGATCTAAAATGGTTGCTGTATCTGCAAACCACAAATTTATTTGGTTAATCAGAGATCATCAGTTCAAATGCAAAGCTTGTTATGTGCAGCAAAAATTAACAGTTCAGGTCGATCTGCAGAAACTGACCTCTGCACTGGTGATCGGTAGGCTGCTGAAAGCATGTTGCTGGTGCGGATGCGTCATGCGGCAATCTTCCCCAGTGCAGAACAGCTCGGCTACCGCTTGCCGGTGAGGATGCTGTTGGATAATTAGGCAATAATTACATGATTAATTTCAGAATATTAAATATGACTACAGCAGCTATTAACATGTGAAATACGAACACACTAGACGTACTAAACAATATGAACAGTAGCAGCAACATATACGCCAACATATCCATAGTAAACATGTAGTTCGGAATACGTCGCACGTACCGAACGTTTGTAGAGGAGGCAGCAGTCGATGCAGACAGGTTCACCGCGGCGAGATCAGCGGTGATGTTGTTGACGATGACGTTGGTGATGACGGGTCGAAGAAGACGACGCCTGCGGAGATGATCCGCAGCTCCGGCTGGAAGACGACCCGTGGTGGAAGCGGCGAGCAGTCGCGCGAAGCGCTTCCCAAAAACCTAATTCGCCCTCTCCCGTACAGGATCACAAAGGCGACTGGTTCCGGAGACCTGTTCTCCCAAACGCCGGTGCACGCCGGCGATCGGGATGGAGTAGACTACGATGGCGGCGCAAGCCACGAGGTGGCAAAACCTAGATTAGTTCGATATGTGACGGCGCACGCAGTGCAAGGCAATATATAGTGCGGCTCGGGAAACCCTAACGGGTACAACGTGGGGCTTCGGCTCGGCTCATTCCCGCAACCGCGGCGTGTCGTGACGAGACGGACGGACGGACGGCGGTGGAGAAGGAGGAGGAGTGCGCGGGAGAGAGCCTTCTGTTCTCAACTAGCACACCAAGTGTCACAACACTCCACCTTATAAGGTGATGTTTATCTCCTCCAACTAGCAATGTGGGACTAAACTTTAGCACCTCATTGCACCTCCAAAATTCTGCCATGCACATGGGCCAATTTGAGATTTCAGATTTGCTTATATGGGCTGCCCGCAATGGGCCCAATATTCTAACAATCCCCCACCAGATCGTTTCTTGTTTATATACCAGTGTTTCAGCAGAGACTGTTAAGTTGAACTTCTGCCTAGAGTTTTAAGCTACATCTACCAGCAACTTGAACAATGGATGAATCTTGAATTGCAAGTTTGGTGCCAATAGATTTCACTCAAAGTCATAACCAGTACGTCGCTGCCAGTAGCCTACCCCGCGGGTGGAGCATATGCGTCATACTCCCTGGTCTCTTCATGAGCTTACTAGAGATCACCCAAATCTCATAGACTGCGACGTTTAACAGTCGGACTCATATAGGTGTGTTCTTTCAAGGTCGCTCTGTAGGATAGCACCTTTGCTACGAATAGCCAACAGAAACACATTAAGTCATATTACCAACCTGCCTTGCAGAATTTGAGAGTTATGCATCTTCACACGGAGAGGGTTATAAAATAACTCTCCTCTATTAAACCACTAGCTTATTCTTCTCAGGTCCTAATTCACGGGATTTCCGATCACATAGGTTGGGTTACCACTATGGTGTAACGCTCACGGGTCTCAACCCCATCTCTCTCGATGCACTATCTATCACATTACGTGATAGTCCCTTAGTAAAGGGATCTGCCAGGTTTTTGTCAGTTTGAATATAACTAACAGTTATAACTCCAGAGTTTCTCATTTTCCTGACAGACTTTAAGCGTCTTTTAACGTGTCTTGATGACTTCGCATTATCCTTAGCACTGTTCACTTTCATGATAACCGTTTGGTTGTCACAGTTCATACGGATGGCGGTAAAGGTTTCTCAACCACCGGCAAGTCCATCAAGAGCTCACGCAGCCATTCTGCCTCAACAGAAGCTGTATCTAAAGCAGTAAGTTCTGCTTCCATGGTTGACCTCGTCAAAATGGTCTGTTTGCAAGACCTCCATGACACTGCGTCACCTCCAAGGATAAACGCATATCCACTTGTGGTGTAGAGCTCATCAACATCTGAGATCCAGTTCGAATCACAATATCCCTCAAACACCGCAGGGTGCCCTGAATAGTGAATCTCATAACTCATTGTACCATTCAGATAGCGCATGACCCTTTCAAGTGCATGCCAATGATCAATACCCGGGTTAGACATGAACCTGCTCAATTTGCTCACAGCAAAAGAGATATCAAGTCTCGTCGCGCTCGCAAGGTACATGAGTGAACCGATCACTTGAGAATATCTTAATTGAGCTCTCGTTTCCTTCTTGTTCTTTCTGATTGCCACACTGGGATCATAGGGTGTTGGAGAAGGCTTGCTGTCTATATAGCCAAAGCGGTTCAAGACCTTCTCAACATAGTGTGATTGCGTTAACGTAATCCCACTCTCATCCCTAATCAGCTTAATGTTCAGGATCACATCAGCTTGTTCCAGATCTTTCATATCAAAACTCTTTGACAGGAAAGACTTGACCTCATTTATCACCAAAAGAGATATCAAGTCTCGTCGCGCTCGCAAGGTACATGAGTGAACCGATCACTTGAGAATATCTTAATTGATCTCTCGTTTCCTTCTTATTCTTTTTGAGTGTCACACTGGGATCATAGGGTGTTGGAGAAGGCTTGTTGTCTATATAGCCAAAGCGGTTCAAGACCTTCTCAACATAGTGTGATTGCGTTAACGTAATCCCACTCTCATCCCTAATCAGCTTAATGTTCAGGATCACATCAGCTTGTCCCAGATCTTTCATATCAAAACTCTTTGACAGGAAAGACTTGACCTCATTTATCACCATCATGCTTGTTCCGAAAATAAGTATATCGTCAACATACAAACATAATATAACGCTATCGCCCCCACCATGGCGATAGTAAACGCACCTATCAGCCTCATTAATGACAAAGCCTGCAGACGTTAAAGTACTGTCAAACTTCTCATGCCATTGCTTAGGTGCTTGCTTCAGCCCATACAAAGATTTTAACAATTTGCACACCTTTCTCTCTTCACCTTTTACTACAAACCCATCAGGTTGATCCATATAGATCTCCTCTTCCAACTCTCCGTTAAGGAAAGTTGTCTTTACGTCCATTTGATGAACGATAAGACCATAGGAGGCAGCCGGGGAAAGTAGCACACGAATGGTGGTGAGTCTAGCAACAGGTGAATAGGTGTCAAAGTAATCTTCGCCTTCGCGCTGGGTGTAGCCCTTGGCCACATGCCGTGCCTTGTACTTTTCAATGGTACCGTCAGGCCTTATCTTCTTCTTGAACACCCACTTACAGCCCACATGTTTGCAACCGTAGGGTCGTTCAGATAATTCCCACGTTCCATTAGAAAGAATCGATTCCATCTCATTATGGACAGCTTCTTTCCAGTCATCAGCATCAGGAGATGCGAATGCCTCTGCAATGGACGTGGGAGTATTGTCCACAAGGTACACAATGAAATCATCACCAAAGGGTTTTTCAATCCTCTGTCACTTGCTCCTCTTGGGAGCTTCATTGTCATCCTTCTCAAGAACTTTCTCAACATGTGATTGTTCAAAATGATCATCAGATGTTGACGTGGGCCTACCTATCGGGTGCCCCACTATGAAGGTACCTGGTTCACGCAAAGACTAGGGCCCAACCGGTGACCTACTAGAAGATGATGCTCAAGGCCCACGAAGGGAGCCCAAGAAAATAGAGTACGCCCGAAGGCAGGCGAAGCCTAGGTCGGTAGAACCTACCATACTTGTAAACCTAGTCGGTTGCGCAATCCTGAGACCCAGCCTCCTTTATAAAGGCTGGAAGGGCCGCCGATCTAGGGACACGCTCATATTCCACCACCCAAAACCCTAGCGAGATCGAGAATCTCGCAGGGATCGCCATTGTAACACCTCCAAATAATCAATAACAGACAAGCTGGAAGTAGGGTATTATCCTCCGGGAGCCTGAACCAGGGTAAATCGCCTTGCTTGTCAGCCGTCGTAACTACCAGCACTCCAACTTCTCTCCCTCTCAATCAACCTGGGGTACTCGACCCTGGGATTTGCCGTGGCCACCCCACGTCAGATGTACTAGGTTCAATAAATATCTCAGAAGAAATTCTAGCAGTGCTATGCATATCCTTCATAGGAAACATGTTCTAAAAAATGTTGCATCACGAGATTCCAAAATAGTATCAACATGCATATCAGGGATCTCAGATTTAACCACTAAAAATCTATAGCAAATGCTCCGCTGAGCATAGCCTAGAAAGATGCAATCCACTGTCTTTGGTCCGAGTTTACGTTTCTTAGGAATTGGAACATTGACTTTCGCCAAACATCCCCAAGTGCGCAAATAAGAAAGTGATGGTTTTCTCCCAGACCACTCCTCGTAAGGTGTCTTTTCTTTATCCTTGTTAGGAACTCTATTCAGGACATGACACGAAGTCAACAAAGCCTCCCCCACCATGCCTTAGATAAACCAGCAGTGTCCAACATGGCATTCACCAAGTCGGTCAGCGTGCGGTTTTTCCTCTCGGCAACCCCGTTTGATTGGGGCGAATAGGGAGGCGTCCTCTCGTGAATAATACCGTGTTCCTGACAGAATTCATCAAATACGTTGGAGAAATACTCGCCACCACGATCCGACCTAAGACGTTTGATCTTTCTCTCTAATTGATTTTCTACTTCCGCTTTATAGATTTTAAAGTAGTCTAAAGCCTCATCTTTAGTTTGCAACAAATAAACATAACAGAACCTAGTAGCATCATCGATTAAAGTCATGAAATATCTCTTTTCACCTTTGTCAACACGCCATTCATTTCACATAGATCCGAATGTACGAGTTCTAGAGGTGCCAAGTTTCTCTCCTCGGCTGCCTTGTGAGGCTTTCGAGGTTGCTTAGATTGCACACAGCTATGGCACTTAGAACCTTTGGCAATGGCGAAAGCAGGAATTAAACTCATGGTGGAAAGTCTACTCATTAAACCAAAATTAACATGACATAAACGAGAGTGCCACACATTAGCATCCGAATCCACACTGCCACAAATATGGTTTACTGACTTATTACAAAAATCGACAATGAAAAGCGGAACAAGCCTCCACACTCATAACCTTTACCAATAAATTGTCCAAACTTTGACACTATTACTTTATTGGACTCAAAGACTACTTTAAACCCATCTCTGCATAGAAGGGAACCGCTAACGAGATTCTTGTTCATAGTAGGGACATGCTGCACGTTCCTCAGCTGCACGATCTTCCCGAAGTAAACTTCAGATCTACCGTGCCAACACCACGAACAGAAGCATGCGACCCATTCCCCATTAGGACGGATGAATCCCGAGCGACCTGATAAGAAGTGAACATAGAAATGTCAGCACACACATGAACATTAGCACCCGTATCAATCCACCAACATGGAGATTGAAATACTGAAAGTACCATCGGTAAATTACCGTACCCATCAGAATTGCTAGCGGTCACGACGTTGACATTCTTGGCCTTCTTCCCTTTCTTATCTGCACGATCTGGGCAGTCCACAGAGAAGTGGCCGAGCTCTCCACAGGTATAGCAACATAGCTCAGATTTGTTCAGCTTCTTCTTCTTCTTGAAGGAAGTAGTCTTGGAAGGCATATTGAAAGCAGGCTTGCCCTTCCCTTTGCTCTTGCTGTGGTGATGGTTTTTCTGCACCATGTTGGCGCTAGACTGACCTTCACCACCTCTCTCAGCAGTGTCCTTGGCCCGAGCTTTCTTCTCCTCAACATCAAGAGACGCTATCAGGTTTTCGACCGATATCTCTGTTCTCTTGTGTTTGAGAGCTGTGGCGAAGTTCCTCCATGAAGGAGGCAACTTTGCAATAATGCACCCAGCCACAAACTTGTCAGGTAAAGCACACTTGAGGAGTTCGAGCTCTCTCGCAGTGCACTGTATCTCATGAGCTTGTTCGACCACGCCACGGTTATTCACCATTTTGTAGTCGTGAAAACTCTCCATGATATACAACTCACTGCCTGCATCGGTTGCACCGAACTTAGCTTTCAGTGCATCCCAGAGCTCTTTGCCGTCTTCTATGTGCATATACATCACACAGACGACCATCAAGAACACTCAGAACGCAAACACGGAAGATAGTAGTGTCTTTCTTGAACTTATTCTGAGCTTCCTCAGATATAGTTCCTTCAGGAAGACCATTACTAACTTCCCACACTCCCATGGCCGAGAGCCAGAGCTGGCACTGAATCTGCCATCTCTTAAAGCCCATACCACCGGTGAACTTTTCCGGTTTCATTGCATCGGTATAACCAACCATAGTTGAATCACGAAATTGCCTACAATTAGGTTTTTGGATTGTTGGATAATTAGGCAATAATTTCATGATTAATTCCAGAATATTAAACATGACTACAGCAGCTACTAACATGTGAAATACGAACACACTAGATGTACTAAACAACATAAACAGTAGCAGCAACATATACGCCAACATATCCATAGTAAACATGTAGTTCGGAATACGTCGCACGTACCGAACGTTTGTAGAGGAGGCAGCAGTCGATGCAGACAGGTTCACCGCGGCGAGATCAGCGGTGATGTTGTTGACGATGATGTTGGTGATGACGGGTCGAAGAAGACGACGCCTGCGGAGACGATCCGCAGCTCCGTCTGGAAGACGACCCGTGGTGGAAGCGGCGAGCAGTCGCGTGAAGCGCTTCCCAAAAACCTAATTCGCCCTCTCCCGTACAGGATCACAAAGGCGACTGGTTCCGGAGACCTGCTCTCCCAAACGCCGGTGCACGCCGGCGATCGGGATGGAGTAGACTACGGTGGCGGCGCAAGGCACGAGGTGGCAAAACCTAGATTGGTTCGATATGTGACGGCGCACGCAGTGCAAGGCAATATATAGTGCGGCTCGGGAAACCCTAACGGGTACAACGTGGGCCAACCATGTCGCGCACACGTCCGAGTCGGATAGCAGCCCACGATCCGGGAGCGACCCGAACTGGCAAAACTATACGCGTATGCAAAAACTCGTTTTTCCCGAATAGCAAAAATATAGGCATCGGCTCGGCTCATTCCCGCAACCCGCGGCGTGTCGTGACGAGACGGACGGCGGCGGAGGAGGAGGAGTGCGCGGGAGAGAGCCTTCTGTTCTCAACTAGCACACCAAGTGTCACAACACTCCACCTTATAAGGTGGTGTTTGTCTCCTCCAACTAGCAATGTGGGACTAAACTTTAGCATCTCATTGCACCTCCAAAATTTTGCCATGCACATGCGCCAATTTGAGATTTCAGATTTGCTTATATGGGCTGCCCACAATGGGCCCAATATTCTAACAGATGCAGCATGCGCACTGCAGCGTCGGTGACCCCAACGGCGGGGCTCCCAGTCACGAATTTGAGGCACGACGTGAACGTGTTCATCAGCGACGTCGTCACCTGCTGCCCCCACACCGCCGCCGCCGCAACAGCATGGCCACGGACACCACCACATCTCATGCCGCCAGACGGTGGAAGTTCTCGTGCTCTTGAGACGGCCTCGCTAAAGCAGGGGAGATGTGGAGCATGCCGGGGCCGGGTCGACGAAGGCTGATGCGGCAACCGCGACGCTTTCAATTCTGTCACGATGGCTGGGGTGCGGGAGGAGAGCCGCCAGTTGGATTTCCATGGCGGCGTCCATTCACCACGGAAAGCTCGATTTCGAGCTTCGTTGGCGAGCGAACTCCGGCGAGATTAGGCGAATCGATTTGGTGGGATTTTTTCCAGGATTTATGTGGAAAATCGCACCAGCTAAGAGGGGCTATATAAGGGCGGATTTTCATGGAGAGAGGGCAAGGATCTAAATCTGATTTGATTACGTGATCGAGTTTGATATTAACTCGTCGTCTTAGTGCCGACTGGTGCAGGGAATCGAGGTAGGAGGCCCAACTCCGTTCGACACATGAGATTGACGAGTGAAAATAAAAATAACGAACCGGTACGACTTAGCGGGTGGCATGGTGGGTAAATACCTACAATTTCAGGAGCAATTCCAACTACGTACCACAAGAAACCATCCTTCATTTATATTATTATATCTATACCTAATAATAAAAGCATTAAGACTTCTTCTCGTACGTCATTTTTCTTTCCGATTTTACCCTCGCACCAAATCACATATTTACCCACCACTGCCACCCATAAGTCATATACCGATTCGTTTTTTCCGATTTTACCCTCCGACCAAATCACATATTTACCCACCACTGCCACCCATAAATCATATACCGATTCGTTTTTCTTTTATCTGCTAGATAAAATCACCCCGACGTCGCCGCAAGTTCCTCCCGCGCCTTGCCCTGTGCTCTGCCCTCCGCCGCCTGGTCTCCTTCCGTGAGCCGAGCCCGTCCTCACGCGGATCCCGCCATCGCTACCCGTATCCCCTGCTCCCTGCATCATCAGCAGTCGGCCAGGTTTCTACCGCATGAGTCTTGACCAACTTGTAGCGCGCTATTGTGGCCCGCCGTTTTCTTCTCCTTACTCTCTATTCTCTCGTTCCACCGCCCCAGAAGCTCGCTGACGCCCTCCAGCATCTGAGACGATTGGGAATCGAGTACATTGACGGCAAGAGGAGCGGATTTCCGGAAGGATGCGGCAGCGATGGGATCCATCCTTTCGGCTTTTTGGCGGAAGTGGCGATGGAGGGTGCCGGGGTGAGGGGGTCGCATGAAGAATCCGCGTTCATGCGGATCGACGGGGGAATTTGGGGTGCTGGGAGCCTGGGATGAATCGCGATGGGACACTTGGGGAAGACGAACAGGAAAAAACGGCGCGCTGCACCGAACCGCTCATGTGGGCTCAGTTCTCTTCCATCCCAATGGGCCCAAAGCAGCTTAATAGGCTGTCAGCTCATTCAGAAAAGATAGAGCACCGGCTGGGAAGCAGAAATCGCTATTTTGAAGCCGGATCAGTGGAGTTTGGGAAGCACTCGTGCGTTGCTCCATAGTAGAAGGATTACTGCTAAACTGAACTTTTCTCCCCCGGTAGTGCAAAGGGTGTTTTGCAATTTCTGGGAGTACTCTGAGACTACATAGATGTAGTGATGATTGTCTCTCCAAATTATATTGTACGGTAGATCTTCAGAGAAGTACGCTTAGCAACGTCTAATGTTCAGAGAATAATCCATGTACAAGTGCGGTAATGATCCGGAAGTACACTACACAAAGATCTGTATAGTGCGGTCTCAATAAGCACAAAAAGAAACAGTCCTGGGAGTACACACCTTAATGCTCAGAAAAAGTATCTCTCAGAGTATAGAACAAAAAAGTGAAACATTATGCAAGCAAGTACAAACTAATTAAAAAACATTGTACTTAAAAGTACAAAATACTTCAAAAAAAATCTATGCCCAAGGAAAATGAATTGAGGAACCATAAAATTAAAAAAAGAGGTACACTTGCAACTCTGTAGAAAATACATGTGTGCTTGCAAATAAGTACATGTGGAAGTGTTTGTTGTCGGGGCAGTGTGTTAATATCATGAAGTCGGTGGCCACGAGGGAGAGGAAGGCCATAGGAGTAGGAGGACAGTGTGGCCTCCGCCATGGGGATCGAGCTCGCAGTGTACAATCTTGCTGATATATGTAATTCTAAACAAAGAGAGCAACTAAAAAAAGCACATGGTATATTATTTAAGTTCAATAATTATGTGATTTGTTACTTTCTTCAAACTTCTTCTATATTTGTTTGCTCCAACTACAACATGCAACATGATTTTCGGTAGCTTCGTTATGTATGTTTATCATTTGAGATATCGGCGGTTATGAATGGATACAAAATGCTATTTACTTTGTCTGGAATAGAGAGGACTTATGGACTGATACCTCATCGGCTATTTCTTCCTTTTTCTACAAATTTCATAAAAGCAAATAATTGAAATTTTACTTAAAATTATTCATCTGAAGTTGTCATACATGTGATCAACACAAATGCTTAATAATAATTGTGTTGCTATACAATAAGCATATGCACAAAGATTGTTGGGTTTTTAGGTACGATTACATATCTATATTAATAAAAATCAACCCGTAGCAACGCACGGGCATTTTTCCTAGTATATATATATATAGGTATAGATAACAACAATTACTCTCTCAGGATAACATCTACTATTCCTCATCAATCATGGAAGATGCAATGAGTGTGGACCGTGTACACCAAGATCTACTTCCTGTTCAGATTTTAGGCAGATCCGTTCGTTCAGCTCTACTAACACCACTGTCTACAGTCGGCAGGCTTAAAGTCGCACTCTGGCTGAAAGAATGTGGAGCCCCGTCACCTGCCGAAAACTATACCTGCGGATATGGTCACACGATCACACCATAGTTCCTTTCCTTCGCTGCTACGACTCCCCGATCATCGTTCGTCGTTGCGCAGTGGCCTCTGGGCCACTTGGCAAAGCTCTCTGACTCTACCTGATCAACAGTGACATGGCGTTAACTTTGGAGAACCAGTATTTGTGATAGCTCCTGGATAGAGAAGGATCATGTGAATCTTTGCAACTGCTTCCAATGGACCACCCTGCACAGTCCATGCATTGGTCACCTGTCCAAGATGGCTAATGTTCATCATCATATCGCATGACTGTTTGAGTAGCATCCAAACACAGGCCTGCTTTATCATGGGACTCGGCAAAAAGAGAGAGATAACGGGAAAACATGTTTCCATCATATAGGCGAACAACATATTTTTCATCAGGTAGCAATGCCGACATCATATATATATATAAGTATATTAAACCACTAGTAAGTAGCTACTAAAGTTCGTTACAATATTGGTGATACAGTATTGGTGTATTAAACCACTAGTAAGTAACTACTCAAGTTCGTTACAATATTGGTGACACACACATCGTGAGTAACATCTTCGTGATATAGTGACGATAACATCTTCGTGTTACAGTTATTCGAGCTTATGAGTAAGTAGCTACTCATAAGCTCGATAGTGACGGTAACATCTCCGTGAGACTCGGTTATGTTTTGGTTTTGCTGGAAGGTGTGCCGCTGCAATAGGCTCTGGGCACCAGCTCCTCCAAGATCACGTTCACTGAAGATTGAGGTACATTCTCCTGGAACAAGAAACCATAATGTGAAGTTGGAATAAATGAAAAGGGGATGAACAAAATGTACACTGTTCTGAAAGTGATTTATTCATCATAAAAGGCAAGCAACTTTTAAGGTGGTGGGCCTGTAATGATTTGTCTTGCAACCTTTAGGAAAATATGCATGGTTGTGCAAGGAGTAATAGGCAGGGGGCCTTCCTCACTTCGGAGTGGAATGCAACGGACAGCTTCTGAAAAGGAACACCTTCACTGGTGTCCTTATCCTGCCTATTTCTCTCACAAGCACATGATTTTTAGTGTTGATTTTTTGGACGCATACTGCACAGCAGTGTCAGCATAAACATACCAATCTAAAGAATTTTCAGACCAGTAAATACTAGGTTGACCTACTCCAACGCCCTGCGAGGAATGTGCTTATCTGTTCTGTTACAAGTAGTTTACTTGATCAGGTAATGTTTTAACATGGGTGTTTATCCATATATTTCCTAAACCGGATCAGAAAGTGCCATGGTGGCCATAGTTATCTACTAGAAATTCCGCCTGCAGACTGCCTGTCATAACCATGGACATGTGATGTTGCCTGCAGTTTGAAATATTAGCATACAATTTTTTTTCTGGTGTATTTGCCATTTAGTTGAATTTGCACGTTGTTGATAGACAAATGAGAGTTGAATTGTCTCTCCACAATAGTCTCAATCAAGAGAGAGCAATAGAGCCCAAAATCAGGAAGAAATAGCACAAAAGTGCATCACCAGTTAGAAGTTGGAATGCACCTTTTAAACAAGACTCACATGCTAAAACACACCTAGTTTATCTCGATATGGAAATGGAACACGGCAGCGGTATATAGATAAGTTCCGAGATAGGCTATCTGCGGAGCTAGCCAAACTCCATACTTTGAGAAGAATGTTATTAGCAAACGATCGCATTAGTTATTCAAGACATAAGTCAATTCCAGCAAAATTCAAAGACAATGGATTCGACTTACATTTCAGGTCAATCATGAGACATATAATCTTTTTTTTTTGAAACTAGGCAAAAACTTTGCCTTCTATATTGATATAGGAGAAGCAAACATGAGACAGATAATCAAGGCCCACCCAGACACTGAAACGTGAGCCCAGAGAAGAAAACGGGAAGAACAAACTATAAAAGACATGCTGCAAACTAGAGGGGAAAAGATAATAGCTGTAGAAAGTATGAAATAATCAAATGACCAAAAGCTTCAAAATCAAGTGACTACATCCAGAAAAAACAACTGTTCTTGAACATACACCCAAGACTAGTTGTGCATAGCAGCATATGAAGAGGATGGGCGATGAGATTATGCATGTATGGAACAGTCATTAAGAGAGTATAAGGAGCTTCTTAAGTACCTGTGGCCGTCATTAGAACCGCCCCAAGAGTTGTTGTTGCTACTGCTAACGCTGGAGATGTTGTAGTGAGATCCTTGACCGCCTCCCTCATACTCAATCTGCTTCAGGTCCTTCTGCAGATCTTCATAGTGCCTCATCACATCCTCAACTGACTTCCCATCACCGACTGCTCGTGCCACATTCTGCCAGCGGTTTGGCGTGTCCTTGTCATATGTCGCCAGTGCCCTCTCAAAGACCTTGTTCTGTTTTTCTGTCCAAGATGAACCCAGTATCTCTCTGTTTTCTCCTCCCCGGCAAGGAGAAACGTTTCAAGAAAGGCTAGGGTAGTCAGTAATGGTTACTACTTATGTCTGCTCGTGTTTCTGTGGAACAAAGAGTGAGAGAGCTGTGCTATTTATATAGCGGAGGAAGCCCAGTTTTGGGTGGGGCTGGTTTGTGATAGCATGAGGCAATGGGTTGGCAAGCCTACATATGAGGGACCCCCGAGAGATTTCAGTTACTCAACACTAATCCGGTATGTATTAAATTTGGAGAGAGGAATTACAATCACCCACATTTGATGGGAGACTAGGTCTCGGCCCACAATCTTAATAGAGATCATTTTTCTTCTTTTTTTCTTTTTTTAAACCTTGCTTTAAGGGTGCATTTGGTACTTACCATAACTTTTCCTCAAACTCACATAAAAAAGCGGGCCGACTGCATTAGAAGGAGCACACTGAGAAGGCACAACAACTTACAAGGCCAACAAAACCAAACCAAAACAAAACTACAATGCAACCTAGACTAACAAAACCAAACAAAATGAAACTAGCAAAACAGCAAGCCTACATACAGCTACAAAGACGCAAAATGATCAGCAAGAAAAGGGGTCAGCGCAGGCCAAGCTACTGGTCAGGAGGCCTAGACTGTGCACAAATCATAACTAGTTGTACCTAAAATAATATTACAATGCACGGTAGTAAGATAATCCCTACAGGGTCATTTGTGCTTGTAACCACCAGGATAGCAGCATGCAACATCCTTATCGATATTATCAATTTGCAGAATATTTTGCCTAAAGGTGCTGTCCTATACCAATTTGCAGTCAATTGATTGGCTGTAAAAACTACGTACAGTTTGCACCATCACTTGTACCAATGATCTTGAGTAGCAGAGGATTTTTGGAACATAAGCCTTGAATGTAGTAAGTGCCTACCAATTTTTGGAACAAAAGTGGTTGTATGGGGTGTCTGCTCTTTCTTAAGCATGTAAATCTCTTCTTATCTATCAATGCATCGAAACGCAAAGCTTTTGCGTTTTCACGAAAAAAATGTAGCAAGTGCCTACCAATTTTTGCGTCTTAAATAAGGATCTTCAAATATGTATGTATGCATTCATGCCAATATCATACTCATTTCGGTAGTATTAGAACATTTACACTAAAAAGACACAAAAACTCGACCCTTGGGGGAAAGAAACCGGAAGTAATTGCTTTTTCTTGCTTTTTCGGCCAAGGGAAGGCCCCGATTGCTAGCTCCACCCACTACGGCGGCACGATTGGCAACCTGACACACAGGGGGAACAAACTTAGAGAGGGGCTTTTTGTTGTGAGAACCAGGGTTCAATGCTTGGTTGGCAGCCCCACCCCTGGAGATCTTACCACCACACATTCTCACACTCAAAAGGACAAGAGGATTGCAGATTCACTTGTGGAAGCCATATGTGGTGGGCTAGTCTTCACTATTAACTACGTTTCTTACTTTTGCACCTTCATTAGAGTTCTTTAATGGGGATGCCACCCAAACTAGTATAAATTAATACATATATACAGTACAGGAAAAAGAGCCATCAGTGGGTCAAAAGGATAGGAGCACTTAACTCTTCCTTCATATTTCTACTCGACTAATCTGTGATGGTATATGGATTCAGATGGACGGAGAAGAATGACATGCAAATCTGATGTATTATTCAACTGCGATATGTAGTCAAACAAATGTACCGATAAAAAAATAACAAGATCCCTCCCGAGTACCCCCGCTTTGAGAAAGATGACAGAACTGGACATATTATACAGTCAATTCTCATTTGCCAGAAACTGTCTGATCCAATAAAAATTGATTGACTAGATCTAGTTTATAATGAAATGGAATAACTAGATTTGGGATTCATGAGATAGCCTATTGTTATGTAAAAGGTCACATGTTCAGTTTCCATGGGTGAATGGTTGATGGTTTGTCGGGCTTACTGCAGAGCGTCTGTAGGTGGCTTTCAAGTCCGCCGTCATCTCCAATTGTCTACAGAAAAGAAGGATCCAAACAGCATAAGGTAAAGGACTCTTGTACTAGTCCTCTAGGAATAGCAAAAATTCTTTATACTTCTTGTTAAAGCTAAACCAATGGCACAACTGAAAAATTAAAGATAGTGGATATTGTGGGAAAGTAGTAAATCCATTAAGTAGGTTAATACCATGTCAATATTCTCCTAATAGCAAATGTGTCTTTCTTTACACAAACATCCCGCCAAAAATTTATTTAACAACTCGTTTCCTCAATTCTTAATAGTTGCTTCTTCTGGTAAAAGGAGTCAAGAGCATGCAGGAGCGCTGACTCCTTTTATGGTACCTTTTATTGGTCCCTATTCTCTTAATAGTTGCTTCATATTGGTACCTTTTATGCAATAATTCGGATGAAGGAGCCAAGTAATTTCCATTTTATTGCATAAAAGGTACCAATATGATCTCCATAAAGAAAAGGGAGCTATGCCCAAGCAAATATGATTTGACTTTTTACTCGAGGACAAGATTACGTAAGCCTGCATATCACTAACGTAGTTTACAAGAACTAAGAAGCAAATGGCAGTAAATGACGATATTTCTAATGCAACAGCTTCCCAGCATTTAGAATAAAGCACATACACCACTTCTCAAAAGGTACACACCATTCTTCTGTCTCTGAAGTTATTAACAAATTTGAAATTCGTATTCAAACTTAATTACTGTGAATGTTAGCACCAACAATTGGTTGTTGTTTTGTTGACAATTACAGTTATGTTACCTAGCAGTCTTGAGCTTCATTTTATTTAGTGGAATAACATTCTCACACCTGCCTTGTTCCAAATCTTGTAACAGAAAAGTGAACTTCAAAAGATGCTTCTGGCTTTAAGCTTTCCCCAGGTTGCAACGTCTAATCTTTACTGAGTAGAAAGTTCATGTAGTGTTGGACATACAAGGTCAGAACATAGCCTGTCAACCAGCCCTTACTACTGAACTCAAGCAAATAATACAGAGAGATAGTAGGAATAAAACGAAAATGCAGTAGCAATTTTGTATTAAAATGATAAATACTACTTCCTCTGTTCCTAAATATAAGATGTTTTAAATATATCAATATAGACTACATACGGACTAAGATGAGTGAATGTACACACTGAAACGTGTCTAGATACATACGAATTAAAAAAGCTAAGACATCTTATATTTCGGAACGGAGGGAGTACTAATTATATATTCATTGGCAGAAGCGTTGTTGTTCTCTTGCCTTCTTATGTTTTCTCTTTGGCTATTTAATAAAGCAACAAATCAGAAAGATGCCGCGAGCCTCAAAAGGCACTTTACTTTCAGAAAGTAATAACTATTTGCCAGACATTTTGTATATTTGTCCCATCTTGGTCCTCGTTACTTGTTTCAGTTAAGAGTATAGTATCAACTATGAAACACATTCATCTTATCCAGTATCCACACAATTGACTTGGCAGACATTGGAAGCTTTTAGTAGGAGAGATTTGTGAGGACGGAAAATGTCTAGTTCAAAAGTGGATTATCCTATTAAGGTACGGAACACCACTGCTCCTTTTGCATAAGTGACATCAGCAAACACTAAAGGTCTTTGCGCACATGCGGAATCTCCTATGTGATCTAATTCGAGTACTCATGATCCTAAGGTGTGGACAGGTGGATTCAAGGTGATGGAAAAGACCTCTACCAGGCTAGTAGCTAAGATTCTCGTAAAAGTGGGATATCGCATCTCTACCATGTATTCTAATGTCATGCCCTTACCTGGAAACACCAGATACCCTTTTTTCAGTCTTCAAAGGAATGTGATTGCTTTTAATTATTTTTCCTTTCTATGAAAGGTGGAGAGAACAATTGAAGCCTTTGAATATATCTGAATGGAACGTATGTTTGACTGAAAATTAACGATTCACTATACCTGTCAGTCTGCAATGACATGTGATATTCTGATGGACGGAGAAGAAAACAGTCAAAGTTTATGCTTGACTGCACCAAATTCCATGTGTTACATCGCATCAATGATTACATATAAAACAACCTACGCTCTTTTTAGACTAAACAAACATATGCTCTTTAAATGCTGGTCGGTAAAGGAAGGATTTACGGAAAGATCTTATAATCTTGTTAGATAGAATCATAGAATAGTAGCACTACCTCTGCTGGGAAATGTAGGTGTGTTTTTATCGTCCAGAATTGATCATTCACCAACAGTTAATCCACAAATACGTGAGTTGTGTAACATAAATTATACTGTTGATTAGTATTGAAAATATTTTCCAGCGATTGAGATTTTGCAAGTTGAAACTTTTAGAAAAGTATTGTATAAGAAACTGATTTCCTAATCTCTGACCCTCATCAACTAATACAGTAGATGGTTTCTCCGCAGACAAACATGGAATTTTTTGATGGTGATGTTATAAGAATAAAACAATCATCAAATATACGTAGCATCTTAAAGATTGGATTCTAAAATATAGATGCCAACTTGTTGGAAAGTAGGGAACCTCACAGAAAGGGTACCTGATAAGGGATCAGTGGCCTAGGAGCTAAAGGATGATTCCTTGACAAGATACGATAAAAAAACACTCTGAGAAGAGGTCAGGAAGAGGACATGAAGTAAAAAGACAAAATGGAATAAAATCTAGCTCATCTTAAAGCTATGATGTTCATCTGCGTGCAGAACATGTGGTTCAATCTTTTGTAGACGGCTAACTAGAACATAGCTTCATAACAATGACAGAATTAAACAATGGACAGGAATGACCCAAGAACACTAATTCCTGTCTTGCTGACTTGAGTATTTCAAATTCTAAGGTGCACATCAGGGATTGTAGAAAAAGAAAGCTGATTGAAATTGCAATTTTATGAATACCGTGTTACAACTTACACCTTTATGTTACTCCTAAGATCACAATTTTATGAAATGAACGTAACACTTATGAGTAAGACTCCATACTCTGCTATAATCCAGTTAGATGTTAGGAAACCAATGAAATGCGGGTTTTCAACTACCATCCAGACAAAAAACTTGTCATGTATTGAGTTATAACATGAATAAGCAGCATAAACGCATAACATATGACAGAAAATGCTGAAACCAAATAGTTAAGTAAGCATGGTCAAATGTCTCTTGTTAACAAGGACGAAAATTTAGGCATCGTTTCCTTCATATTGTTCACTATACCATACCAAGTAAATGATGCCACGGTTAGCAACGACCAATAAGATAAACTACATAGGTGGAGTTATGTGGTTTTCTTCCGGAGTTGTGAATGTAGAAAATGAACAATGGAATCAACCTCGTGAATAAAATTTGTAGTCAAGCATTATGAAATTGTCGCACTGACCTTGTTACGGGCATGCGGCATTCTGGGGTTTTATGTGGTAGTGCAGCGCCACCTCACAAATCGCAAGAGGAGCACTTGTGGTGACCACATCCCCTCACAGGCGTGCAAACAAACACCTGGCCTACGCGCGTACGAGCGTTGGAGGTGTCCTCACACGTCACCTCGCGTTTAGCTCGAACGGGCGAAGAAATCCACGGAGGATGCGAGGACGCCTCGCGCCTCCGGGTCGGCGCCGCCGCGCCGGGTTGCCCGGCCGTGCGCGCGCTGCATTCGAGGGGAGACGGCGGCGCGGGCGCAGAGGCCGCAGAGTTGGCGAGGAGTCGAGCCGGTTTCGCATCGGTCGATCGGCGGGGAGGATACATTCGGCCCAGCCGGACGGACCACGAGGTCAAACCCGTTAACAGGCCGGAGCCCTGGGCATTTTGCCGGGCCGCGTGCTTCGTCTAATAGCCCAAGCGAACTTCCGTTCGCGCATAGACTTTGCAATAGTTTTTTTTGCGCTAAGAAAAAAGACTTTGCAGTAATTTTTTTATTTTTTGAGAATTAGACTTGGTAGCAAGATTTTTTTTTGAAACGAGGCAAAAGATTTACCATTTATATTAAATAAAAAGAAGGTTTTAGAGTACATACAATCCTAAAACAAGGCCTAGGCTATTATAACCCGTCTACTCTCCCGGAATTACATACCCAAAAATCTAGCGCCGGCCGCACACCAAGCTCTCGCCTCCTCTTTGATTTTTGAGATGACCGCATTTCGCCGAAGACTCTCCCATAGCGTTAATTCCAAACTTACCACGAGACAAAGCATGATCAATTAGGCCATGGACTTCCTCTCCTCTCATTTTCAAGAGCCATCTTCATCCACCAAGCAGACAATGAACCTCATTTGAAGAGAAAATGCACGGCGATTCTTACAGTAGGTTGCAAAGTGGGCAATTCCCACAATTTGGCCAATCTCATTAGGACACTTATTTTCATGTTGACGAACTCGACCAACTAACCGCACCAACTGATGGCCGGATACGTGCTTGTCAAAATCTCACTCAACTCTAGCCTATTCTTTATCTATTGACTGTCAACGACCTACCTACATGAGTGGGCCGATGGGCCGCCACCTTGGCCCATGGCTTGCTTGGAGGCCATATGCAGAGGAGATAGGAAGGCATATATACCTACAGAGCAGCCACGCATGTACTCGGCTTGGAACGGAACGGAACGGATGGCCTCGGCCTGGAAGGCGAGGATAGGCTAGAGTGTGGCGTTGGTCATCTTCTTCCTCTAGATCTCTCCAAATCTCTGTAGTTCCTCGTGTGATCCCTCTGTAATTCGAATCAGATGTCTAATTGATTGATACAAGTAGTGAGACTCTTACATCTGGTATCAGAGACGAGTTTGGTGTTGTAGACGGAGTAATCGCTGGCACAGATGTAGGGGCGTCCTTGCTTGGGCATTCCGACGAGCAGATGGTGGGCGTTGGAGCAGTGTAGGTCTGAGCTGATGCTGCGGGAATTTGCAAATTCAGGGGATGGTATCCTGGCACATACTAAACGAGTGCTCATTCCATGGGATCCTGGAGGTTCAGTCCCTGTTCTTGATGCAGCCATTGGTGTCAACTGGAATAGCACTCCACAGCCATTCTTGCACTTGACATGGGATCCCGGTGGATCTACGCAACATCGGCTTGAGGGCAAGCCGAGTTTTAAGGAGGGGGGATTGTCAACGACCTACCTACATGAGTGGGCCGATGGGCTGCCACCTTGGCCCATGGCTTGCTTGGTGGCCATATGCAGAGGAGACAGGAAGGCATATATACCTACAGAGCAGCCACGCATGGACTCGGCTTGGAACGGAACGGAACGGACAGCCTCGGCCTGGAAGGCGAGGATAGGCTAGAGTGTGGCGTTGGTCATCTTCTTCCTCTAGATCTCTCCAAATCTCTGTAGTTCCTCGTGTGATCCCTCTGTAATTCGAATCAGATGTCTAATTGAGTGATACAAGTAGTGAGACTCTACCCAATCGAGTGTGAAGCACCCGACCCCTCCCTCTCGTTCCCCACCTACAGTAACCAGAGGCGATTTTTGGGCGTTCTCTCGCGCGTGCCAGCTCGCCGGCGGAGATCCGTCCGATTCCTCGCCTCCGCGGCCGCTCCGGCGGCGGGAGGTCGGGGGATCGACGGATCCCGCCGTGTACATAGCCTAGGTGTGCGTGGGTGTCCTGCCGGCGACGCTGAGGAGACGGCGGCGTGGTCGGAGAGGTTTCTGGCGGCGGCGGTTCCCTCCTCTGCTTTTGGCGCTCCGGCGGAGCTCCAGGGCAGATCCGCTGTCGCGGGCGCGGCCGCTGCTCTCCGGAGCCGCGGCGTGCCCTCCCTCGAGCCGGTGGCCGTGGTGGCGGCGCCGGTTCTTGCTTTTGGGGTTCGGCGGCCTCCGCTCCGGTGGATGGCCTTGCTCTTGCTTAACCCGTTTGGGAGTTTGCAGGCGGATCTTCCTTCCTCGTCAGTGGCTGCGGTGGAAGCTGGGTGGAGCTGTCGTTTCCGTCTCCGGCGCGAGACGGTGATGGCGGCGAGGTGGCAGTTCGAAGCCGATGTTCCTTCATCGTGCAGATCCTGGTGCTTGCGCCTGGTGGCTGATGCGGCTTTTCAACGCTGTTGTTCGAGCTGGCTCTTCTGGTGCGAGGTTGCGGTCGAGTTCTTCGTCTCCGGCGGCGTGCTGCTGGTGGTTGAAGACGGCGGCCTGCTCGGTGGTTCCGCTGCCGTTGCGTGTGAGTTTGATCTTGTCTCGTTTCGTGCGTGTGTGTGCTTGTTCTTGTTGAAATCTTGTACACGAACTCCCTGTCAAAAAAGTAGTGACTCTTACATTGACGATGAGAAGGAGAACCTTCGACCAACCTGCACAGCACCCAAAACAAACATAGATAAGTCGCATCTCAAAAAAAAGTCGCATCTTAAAAAAAACGTCGGGTTCACATATTATACGCGTGGTGGGTGGGTCGGCCCGCTCAGCAGTCAGCCCACCTCGGTGTTCCTTGTGCTGCTGAAATGTTCAGAGACGCGGATGCGATTACGTGAACTCGATTTGGTTCGCGTTTGATCGATTTCCTGACGTTTGTTAGGACTTTTTGACACCGCGCGGTGGGTAGTGATGGTTTCCCTGAGTCAGCTTGGGCCACCTTCGCATGGTTTACGACTTCTCTGAACATAGTACGTACTCTTGCGTGCCAACCACATATATTTTGGGTCACCCTTATGTTAGTCAATGCGCGTGTTTGGTGTAATTTGAAAGGATCCATGCATGGAGAATCGTACGTAGCAGGTGTAATATTGTACAAGAAGAAACGTAATAAGAGTCAAAATCTTCTCGTCTTAAGAAATGCATTTCACTTTTTGCTTTATCACCCTACTACATACCTACCACATTGAAATTAGAAGGCACGATAATCAAACTAATATATGAGTCATGTCTGTTGCATGTTATGCATGCATGTTTCTCTCGCCTTCCGCGTGTGTCGTCGGAATTTGGATCCTGAAAGATCTAGGCACACACACCTCCTATTAGTTTACCAGTTGACCTATCTTTGGTCGTGCTACACTATTATCCCAGACCCGATTTCAGGTTCTCCACTAGAACTGAGAACTTGCCCGTGGCAAGATGGTTAGGAGGGTGGTTGTACCCCCAGCCCACCAGAGTTCAAACCCCAGGTTTGACGCTGGTGTTTCTCATTTAGGCGGAATATTCTTCAGTGGGAGGCGACGTTCCCGTCGACAGCGAGGCGCCCGTGGTGACTTCGTCAATCTCAAGACCTGATCCGCCGGCTCAGTCTCTCGGAGGTGCTCATAGGGGTAGGGTGTGCGTGTGTGCGTTCATAGGGGTGAGTGTATGCGCGTGTATATGAGCGCTTGCGTTGTACTGTGTTTCTCAAAAAAAAAAAAAAAAAAAAAAGGTTCTCCACTAGAACCGTATCTTTCCCCGGCCGGACGGTCAAGCCAAGTCGCCGGCTAACGTACGTGCTGGCAGCGGTATGCCTTCGACGCGCTTCCGATTATTGATAAACAGCCGCACACACTGTGAACTCTGAAGTCTGAACTGTTGGCGAGGATGTGGTTGTACTCACGTTCTTGTTTGCTCTTGGATTTTGGAACCTGAAATTGAGAACCTCCTCCACCACAGCCGTATCTATCTTTCCCGGTACGTACGGTCAAGCCATAGTCGTCCGTCCTCGCGCTACCACGCACATTCGTACGTGCAGCTGCCGCTGCAATTCTTTCTTTCGTTCCGACAAGGACTCGGCCGCGCGCTGCGTATAAAACTTCCACGGCGACCGATCGAATCTCCTGGCGCGCTGCTAAAAAAATATCGAGACATTTTCTAAGAGCCTGGCGGTCGATCGATGTGTTGAACGACCCGGCCGGCCCGGGGCAGCATTGCAACGACGACGTGTGCGCCCGGTTGCTGCTGCTGCTGAGGTCAGCTGTTGTGAAGGCAAGTTGGAGTACCGTAGTACGTTATGCCCCTGCGTTATGACATGCGCCAGACCGAGCCCGGTCACTCACCTGAGCTGACCTGGACAAGGAACGACGGTAGATACCGGCCGGCCGCCGGGTCGCCGACGAGGTCAGCCGTTCTGAAGTTTCAACGTGATTCGATCTCAAGCGTTGTCGTATGTCTGCGATCCCGATCGACCGTCGCTATGCGCCAATCGCAAACGACAACGGACGCCCACGTCTCCGAGCCGGATCAAAGTAAAACTAAGACCCGTCACCGTACCAGTGAATAATGAATGTATGGCCAGCCGGCGAGGGAGTATATCGGCGCTCGTCAACTTACCGGCCGGCACAGACCTCGAACGGGTGATTGACGTTTGATTTTCAGTGGCGGATGTAGAAGTAAATGGTTTGGGGTGCCACACTCAGTATTCATTGCATAAAGAGTAAAACGCACCTGGAGTCTATCAAGTTGCATGGTTAGAGCGGATTGGTCACCTACTGGGAAACTGCTAACTATTGGTCACTAACTTGTGCAAATGTTGCACGTTAGTCATTCCGTCACTCCCACCGTTAAAATGCTGACGTGGACGCTATTTTTTTACAAAAAAGACCTTAACCTTCCGGAAATTCACATTCGCACCCGCGCTCATATGCTACAGTGATTTTCGGGAAAATAAAAAAAAATAGTAAAACTTTTCAAAAAAAATGGAAAAAAAATCACAGGCAAACATGAGTATGGTACGCACACCCGTGTAAAATTTCGTCATGAAATGACATTGTGAACGCCCAGTGAAAAAAAAACAAATCTCTGACCGAAATCAGATCCAAAAATTTGAATTTTCAGATCTGTGATTTTCGGGAAAATAAAAAAAATAGTAAAACTTTTCAAAAAAATCCGAAAAATATCACGGGTGTGCGTACCATACTCATGTTTGCCTGTGATTTTTTTCAGATTTTTTTGAAAAGTTTTACTATTTTTTTTATTTTCCCGAAATCACTGTAGCATATGAGCTCGGGTGCAAATGTGAATTTCCGGAAGGTTAAGGTCTTTTTTGTAAAAAAAATATCGTCCACGTCAGCATTTTAACGGTGGGAGTGACGGAATGACTAACGTGCGACATTTGCACAAGTTAGTGACCAATAGTTAGCATTTTCCCAGTAGGTGACCAATCCGCCCCAACCATGCAACTTGATAGACTCCATGTGCGTTTTACTCTTGCATAAATATCATTTGCGTATTTTTTAACACATGTAATACACATAAAAATAGACTAAATTGGTATACAAAATCTGCAATTTTTTAGGCGGTGCCATGGCACCAATAGCACCCCCACTAGATCCGCCCCTGTTGATTTCAATATATGGATAGCGACGATAAGATGATGGCCCACCTGTTTATGGAAGAAGAAGCCGTTATCGTCGCCGAGGAAGAGGAGAATTTAACGATTCTTGCTTGTATTCAAATAATTTGATTCGTAGTTTCCAAAATATTTGAATGAGAAAAAAAAAAACGGTTGGTAGGCCTAATGAGAAACCAGAGGGAGAGTGGGGAGAGACGCCCACAATACGAGACATCGCGCCGGACGGATCCAATAACATCCGTTGATGCAATTTGGGCGGGGAGAATGGAGATGCTCATGTGTCGTGTGATCTCGAAGATATAATTGCGCGACGCCGTCCCACGGAATGTTCCGGACTGGCTCTGCAGACGCACATGCATGCACAGCCGTCTTATATCAGAGTGGCGATCATGAGCGCACACACGTATCCGATGGATTGAGGTCAACCGTCGTGGGTGCGCCCCCACCAGCTAGCAACCGTTCCTCCTACGCAAAGCGGCCCTCGTAACGTGTCGTCCGTTCCGATGCACATATATAAAACGTTTGTATCATGATAGGCACGCGTCCCGCGCTGCACGAATGCGCCATCATAGCCTCATCAGAAGCCCCGGGGTGGGCGGCCGGTTATCACGATCAGATACACTACGAGCTTGGCTTTGTTACGTGGCCAATCGCGCGCGCGCGGCCACATATCTACCTAGCCGGCCAGATCCAAAACGCACTCTCGAAAGGCACCCCCACTTATTTGCATGATAATATACCCCGACGGGCGGACGGAGGCGCACGGGGGACACGAGCGGAGCTTGACGGAGAATGTACCCAGTGGCGATCGAGAGTGAGCGAGCGATCCGCCGGCCGGGCATGTCGGGGCAGGTGGGCCCGCCGTTGCGTTTCTTTCCCAAGGAAACAAAGCTAGCAGTACAAGAGTACTCCTTGACGCATGAGAGCAAACCGCCCACGCCCTGTTGTTGATGCTCATCTCAAAAGGTGGTTTCTTGATGACCGGATCAATCAACCATTAATTCACCGGGTGTGATCGATCGACAGTGTGCACGCGTGATGTGTCATCGATAATGCATCGTGACTCGTGAGTTCATGACTCATGAATGATGGATGAATCGACAGACAGACGCAAAGAATGCCCTCTGTACTGCTGAAATTTTAATTCTAATCAATTGTTGGAGCACTTGATTTTCGTTAGATGCATGGCAGTCCAAGTATTCCACAAATATTGAAATGTGCTTAGGGGGACACGTAGAAAACCGTAGAATGCAAAAAAGAAGACCCTACTCTTCAAACACAAGTGAACTCTGTCCCATGTCACGAAGGTGGACGGATTCAGCCGAGATGATATGGCGTGTGGGTGAAATCCTAGATCGTCGGCTTTCGCAGTCCGACGGCTTGTCCCGCGTGAAATCCTGGCCATCGGTCCACGGGAACCGACGTCCATGATTTCACCCGCCCGCCATATCATGTTGTAACCCTACTTTTCCACTCAAGGATGTGAACTTGTGGTGCAATGGTTGACCTGACTTTAAAAAATACTTACACTAAAACTTATAAAAGATGCTTACAATAATCTAGCACGAAACTTAATGTATGTCGTTTGCGATTTTCTCCTGCCTAAGTCAGACACCCGGAGCAGTCTGATATCTCGACATTGATTCATGACCGTGTGGCTAGGATCATGATTAGATCAGACAACACTAACGACTTAGACATAAAAAAACAACTCACTCGACCAAGGTGTAGAGATTTTCTTTCTTTCTTTATGAGATGAGTTGCCGTGTAAAGTTTTATTCACATGATTCATGGCCCTACTTATGAATAAGACGACTCGCTTCTGTTCCAAAATATATTTTACATATATGACATAAAAGTGTTGTCATTGGACTCGATTCGGAAGGTTCCTTTTGTTGACATAATATATTTTACATACATGAAATGATGGTTGAAGCGAGACGCAAAGAATATCCTCTGCAAGCTGAATTTTTTTGGGGAATTGGCAGGAGCACTTAATACTCGTTAACATAGTTGACATGCTTTTAGGAATTAGGGGGACACATAGAAACCCGTAGAAGCAAAAAAAAAAAAAAAACACACACACTCTTCAAAGACAAGTGAACCCTGTCCCAATGCACAAAGGTCAATCTTTGCTGGTTGATGTGAGTACGTATCTAGTGTACTCAAAGTTGTGGAATTGTGCTGCAATGGTGGACCTGACTTAAAAACCTTACGCTAGAACTTATAAAAAGGTGCATATAATAATTGAGCACACAAGTAGAACATATAGTTAATTACTATTTCAACATTTTGAAGTTTAAAATCTATCTATGACTCAAGAAACAAAGGACGTATAATCCTATAATCGTATTTTTTTTAAATCAAGCCATGAATTGAGCAAGTTAATACCATAGTTGAATATGAGTTGCCCTGTAAAGTTTTCTTGCATGATTATTGGCCCTAAATGGGAATAGGACGACTCCATCCGTTCCACAATAAATTTTTTTTTTGAAAGCCTGCGTACAATCAGAAAGTACTGCATACACCGTATGAAGTAAAAGAACAAAGTACAGAAAGCCATACGCAGGGGAACAGAACCAGATCAAGCACCAGCAACTCCACCGGCGATGAAGACGAAGACCGCCGACCTCCTTCTAGCCACGGCCCGAGGGCACCTCCTTCCTTGAAGATCGCCGCAGAGCCCGTCCGCCGCGCAGCGGCGGAGCTTATGCCGATGAACGAGCACGGCGAGCACCACCACCACCTTGCCGCAGCCGTCTTCATCCCCAGTGCCGGCAGAAGCCGCGAGGCTCGCCCAGCCCTGAGTTCCAGCCTCCGGGTCCTCCAACGAAGCTCCACAGCGTGGAGATCGACCTCCCCGCCGGCCGGCAAGGAGGAGGAAGAACCGGAAGAAACCGAGAGATCCGAAGATCCCGGCCGCCAAAAGCCGCACGCGCCACGCCGGAGCTCCGTGGAGCACCGCCGCAGAAGGGGAAGCGCGCCGACCCCCACCTAGGCACCGACACCATCGCCACCTCCACGACGCCGCCAGCGGGTTCCTACCACACCCTACACTATGTACAGGCCGGGATCCGGGGATCCTCCACCCTCCCGCCGCCGGAGCGACGCCGGAGAGGGGAGAATCCCGCGAATCGCCGGCGAGCGAGGTGGATGGACGGGAAGTTCTCAAAAATCGCCTCTGTCTTTAGACTCAGTTTCTATGGTTCTTTGAACAAAAAATGGTCGACAACAATGTATTTTATATGTATGGCATAAAAACAATGTCATTAGACTCAGTTTCTAAGGTTCTTTTAGTTATAATTTTGTGTTACAAAATTTACATACCAGGTGAGCAATTGTTGGTGGATGGCTTGTCTTAACGAAATGTACGCAAGGTCGTACTTTGGACAGGGAGCACTGCTAGCTTCTTTGGAAGCCGGACCTTTCTAGAAGCTGGCCACAAACCGTCTAGGAGGGGCCTTTACTTCAAGATGAAAGCCTGCTCATTCCTCCAAATATGCCGGAAGAGAAGACAGCCTTAACCAAAGACTCCGTACCGTACGTATGAAGTTATATAAGCTCCTTATTAAGCAAAGACCCGGTATGAACACCTCATCAGGTTCGGATAAGTTTAGGAAAAGTCTTGTAATCACCCGGGGATCGTGCGCTTCCCGTCCTCCGGCTTCTCCTTGCGACGCGTGTCCCCACGTGGCTACGGGAAAACGAGACCCTCGGTCCACCCATGTGATGCGTTCTTATCTCTTCTTCCCCTCCCGAGCGATGAGCTGCATCTCGCTCCTCCCGAGCCATGGCAGCGCCGCGCTCCGCCCCTTCCTGATCCCCACAGCAGCCAGCTCCCCCACCTCCATGGCCGCCGGCTCTCCCACCAGAACCAGCATCGGCCCTCCCACGCTCGTCGCCATCGATCCCCGCCGCCACGAGCTATCTCCCAACCACCACGCCGCCATCACCACCACGCTAGCACGCCGACCTCGCCCAGCCACCACGCCGCCATGGCCCAGATCTGCGGGGAGCAGAGGAGACTCCAGGCTCGTGCGTGCTGGAGGCGAACTAGCTCCGGCGCGAGAGGCCGTCGACATCCCGCGTCCCGTCCACGCAGGGTCGGCTTCCCTGTGTGTCGCCGCCTTCGGGAGGGTTCCCGTGCGTGCCACCGCCGCCGGGATGCCTTCTCCGCGCCTCGGACGCCTCCACGGCCCGGCCCCCGCGCACCTCCTCGGCGAGGTCGCCGACCCCGTGCGTCTCCCTGGCCCGGCCACCGCCGCCGCGTGCCTCCTCGGTGAGGTCGCCGCCCCCGCTCGCCCCCACGGCAAGACCTCCGCCCCTACCTGCGTATTCTTCCCGGCCAACGGCGCCGCTCTCCCAACAGTGGAGGTGCTGCTATGGGGGGAAGCGATGCTGCAAGTAGCGAGCGGCGCCCGAAGCCGAGATTCATACTCTGCAGAGAGCATGAGCATGAGCTGCAGAGGACTGGTGCCGGAGCTGCAGAAGGTAGGCGCCGGAGTTGCAAGGCACCAAGGCCATAGCGATGGAGCTACAGGAAGGGCGGCGTTGCTGAGAGCACTCACGGGAGGTGCTTACGGCGGCGATGCTGCCATCGTCGTCACGTGGTGCTGCCATGGCACGGTGCTGCCAGCATGGTCAGTCGGTGCTACCTGCGGCAGCTGCCCAGCAAGAGGACTAGAGGAGTGCAGCTAAGCTGCTGCCCACCGGAGTCAGGTGCTGCGAGCTGATGCTGCCGTTGCTACCAACGTTTGGTGGATTTGCATCATAGAAGATCTTTTTCTACAACCGTTTTTGGATTTTGCATCATACGAAGAACTATGCTACAGACGTTGTTTTTTGCAACCTTTTTCCTTTGGTGCAAATGTTTGAAAGTTTCGTAGCAAATTTATTTCATTTTTTATGCAAATCTTTAGAGCGTTTGTAGCAATCTTTGTGCTGCCGAGTAGCAATTTTTCTTTTGCTGCCGAAGAAGCCGGCGATGCTACCGTCGGTGTGCAACGTTGCTACCAACGGTGCACAGCGATGCTACCGATGGTAGCCGACGATGCTCCTGACAGCACGCGGCATTGCTTGCTACCGACGGTAGCTGACGATGCTCCCGACAGCGTGCGACGTTGCTACCGACGTTAGCCGGCGAAGCTGCGGCGGCGTTTTTTTCGGCGACCTTCTCCGGCGGCGTGTGCATGTTGGTTTCATGCGGGTGAGTGGCCCGTGCCTGGTTTGCATGTGTGTTGGTCCCGTGCGTGCTTGGTTACATGTGCGCGGTCCCGGGCTTGCTTTTGCATGTGCGCGTGCATGTGCACGGTCCCATAGACACGTGTCGATCATAGGAGGCGGGGATCGGAGACGCCTCGTATAGCCACATGCTCGCTCCCGAGACCCCTCCCGGGGCGACGGCCACGACGGCCACTCCGGCCGACGCGGCGGCCACCATAGCCACCCCCACCCGGTCGAAGACCCTCACAAGGCTCGCCTCCAATATCCTTCTGGACTCCACCACTCGCTTCTCTTGGGCTGACGTGGAGGATGAGATCGAGAGCGTCGATTTCGTGCCAAATTCGCAGGATTCAGATCTAGATGCGGTGCCGGATTCGCGGGAGATGGAAGTTATGGAGGATGGGGAGCTGTCTCCGGTGATCAGATCGGCTGACCGCTACGTCCCTCCGCAGCGGCGTGGCGGAGGATCTGCTGTCTCCATGGCGAGCTCGTCTACTACCAAGAGGACAAGATCTTAGCCGGCCATTGATGAGGGCGCGGCTGTCGTGCGTGGGGGCCGACGACCGCCTTCCCCTCCGCCAGGCCCCCCACCCCGCGGTCAACCTCGGCCATTCTCTTCGGTTGGTGGAGGTTCAGCACCAACGGCCTCTGCCTCGCCTTCAAGACCTCGGAGCAGCACTGCAGGGAGAAATGACAGAGATTTCAAGACGACGCCTGCCGCGCCGCGCGGACAAGATGGATGGGAGCTCGTCCGTCCACCGCATTGGTGGCGACGGGACGCGGGTGGAGCTCGAGATGGCCGGCCTACGGGCGACGGGGAGCGGGCTAGGGCCAGCCTAGCGCGGCACCAGCTCCTTCTTCGGAAGATGCGGGAGAGATGTTTTCGGTGTCTCAGCCACCGCCACTTCGCCATTGATTACCGTGACCCCAAGGTCTGCTGGAAGTGCCACAAGCCTGGCCACCTTGCCGGCGGTTGCAGCGAGCCACCAGCCTCCCCACTGCCCACCTCCAAGAAGCGTTTCAGCTCGGCCGTCGTCTCGCCGCTCCGCTCCTTCCGCGACGTGGTCATGGCGCCGAAGGACCTCGTGGACAGGCCAAAAGAGGACGAGATCTTCGTCATGGTGAGCCCGGAGCGGGACGTGAGCCTACGATGCTACAGGGAGGGTGTGTATGGCGCTCTCTCGGAGGAGAACGAGCGGGCCGGCCAGATGTTGCTGGTTGTTCTGGGAGAGGTTGGAGACCCAATGTGCGATGGGGGGCATGTCAGCACAGATGAGGATGCTGAGGTTGCTAATGCGGATGCAGCAGGTGCCTTGCCTCGCCGAGCTGGCTAGGGAGGTGGTGTTGATGGACGAAGAGGAGGGCAATGCCGTTCCCGGTGCGGGCTCCGCCCTGTTGTCCGATCAGGGGGAACATGATGGGGAGAAGGAGGCCGGGCAGCAGTTTGAGATGGACACCGTCTCACCAGTGCAGATTGGCCCTGGACAACAGGACGTGGAGGTGGGTGCACCTCTGTGTCCCTTGTCGGGCTTCCTCGCTCGGATCACGGTGCCGCTCGAGGCCACCATTTTGGTCACGCCGGCCACGACATTGGCCCCCGAGATGGAGGTGGAAGCGCCGTCTGTGTGGAGGAGCGGTAGGCTAGCAAAGCTACACCCGGGAGGCGCCAACATCGAGCAGCTGGCCAAGGATGTCGTGGCGCGCCATCTCGGCTCGCGGCCTGAGGAGGCAAGCACTTCGGAGCGTCAGCGGCAGGAATACTTGGCCCTGTATGATGGACCCCTCACGGACCAGGCGGCGGCGGCCATTGACGACCTCGTCCTCTTCATGAAGAAGCCCAAGAAGAAGAATACGTTAGGGGCTGGGATGGTGCGGCAGATGCCGCCGGGGGTGGCCTAGTTGCTGATGTTTCTGATGCTTGGGCACTCCTCCTTGCCGATGCTGCAAGGAGGGGTTCGCGTGCACGAGCTGGTGCACCGCGCAGCTACTAGGAGGGGTTGTATTGCTGATCGACGCAGGTTTCTGTCATGGCGAGCTCTGGCGAGGTTTGCACCTGAGTCTACGAGAGCAGCTAGCATGGCCTTCTTCCACTCGATATGGTGGTTATGGAAGGAGAGGAACCGGAGGACCTTCCGCGGTATGGAGATCTCGTTTACGGAGGTGGCGGTTTTGGTGCGGGAAGAGATGACGTTGCGGGATTTCGCCCACACGTAGGACCCTGAAGATTAGATTTTTGTTTTATTTGGTTGTAGGGATTTTTCCCTAACTCAAAATTCTGTACATAAACCTCTATTCTGTCTAATCGGATAGCGGATACGACCGCTTTAACCCCCAAAAAAAAAGTTTATTACTCCCTGACCAGTTTCTATTCAGTTTCAACGCGTAGCCTAACCTTCCTGACAATCATCAGCCCGCGTGCGGCGCGGAGCGGGTGGCGAACCGCCGAACGTAGGTGGCACGCGGAGCCGCGTCGCACTCGCCGCTTTGCGCTGTGGGACCCCCTCTGGTGCTGGTCTTCCGGTACACCGCGCGCGCGCACACCACAGGCAGCGTACGTGTCGCGGCTTCATGGGAAGGTGGTGGCCGGGCGCAGGCGCAGCCACCAAGAATCGCCGTCTCCCTCCCTACCGAGCCGATCGACGGAGACAGGAGGAGCTGGTGGTGGCGCCATCGCCGGAGGGCCCCGCAAACCGCTCATGGCCAAGAGACGGCGACCGGCGCTTGGGTCAGGGTGGAGAAAATTTTGACACGAGCCCGAGCGAAGAATATTAATACTAGCGCGAGTGCGCGCGCGGTGCAGGTGCAGGTGATGGTGGTGGTGCGCCTGTCGTCTCCCCCATCATTTCCACGATTCCTTTCCTTTCTCTCCCCGCTCCCGTCTTCCCAGCGCCGCCTTTATCCGCCCGGCTCTATAGACCAGAGTAGACTGGTCCGATTCTCCGAGAGAGAAACCATTCCACAATCTTCCTCGATCCCTCCCCTTCGCGGCCGTCCTCAGAGAGTCAGAGGTTCCCTACCTCCATTCCCCCCGCCTATCCGTCCATGGCTCGGTGAGCCAGAGAAAGGGCGTTCTCAGGTTTGTCTGGTCCCTCCCTGCCTCGGCTCTACGAATCTTTCTTGCGGCGTCTGGTTGACTGGTTCGCCCTGTGGTTTGTTTGCAGGAGGGTTCATCCCCTTTGGTTCCTGTTCGAAGGGGCAAGAACACGGAGGTTCGTTCCTTCCTCCGCGCAACAGGCGCAGGGAGTCACGCCAGTCGCCCAGCAGGTTGGTTGCCTTCGTCTCCTTCCAAGTTTGATTCCCTCTGTTCATTCCGCCGCTGCTCATGCTTGATTGGAGACCTCTCTATCCTGGCTCTGTTGTTTGCGCTCCCCTCGTAATTGTCTGGAGGATTGGTGCCATTTCCATGAACAAATTACCAACAAGCCTGTCCTGCTCTTCCTTTACTGGGACAGAACAGAACAGAACCCCGTTCATTTATGTTTTCAGTTATCTTTGTCTGGTCCACACCTTGATGCAGAAAGGGGCTAATTCCTGTCCATTATTTCTCTTCCACCTTCCTTTCTTTCCCTTGTATGGATGGTCGGTGAGGCTGGGGTTTATGCCTCGTCATAGGGTAACAACTCTGTCATATTGGCATGATGCAGTAATAATAATATGATAGAGCAACTGATTCGTTGTGTGGATCCTGTAAACCTCAAAAAGTATCTTTCTTCTGTGTTTATGCTTCTCGCGGCAGGCTTAGCACTTGCAAGATGCACGTATGCTTGGCTGATACGACTGCGAGTTTGTCAAGTACCAATTGGCACACAATCTGAGACTTGGAATATAACTTGTTTCTTTATTCGTCTTGCTCTTATCCTGTCATTTGATTTCTTCAACCGTCTGTATGGGGTGAAGATATGAAATTGTCTAAATAGAGTAATAGTCTATATTCAACTCAAAACACCTTTTTATTGTATTGTATTGTATTTTATTTCATTTTATTTTATTCTTGGCTGACGGTTGTTGAAATAACAAGAGACCGGTTGCAGACCACTTTGTTGACTTTCAGTAATGGTGGTTGTTCAAGGCGTATTTTTGACCAATCATTTGACTTTTGCCTATGCTAGGAGACTGGGATTTGGGTTAGGGCCATATCCTATCTGTTCTTAATGGTATACCTTGGTTTCTTGATGATAAACCACTGTTCGAAAAAAGCATTTCTCACATGCACAAATTGAATTATATCCGATCTTAACAACTTAACATTTCTTCAGTATCATGATATAGTTGGATTTCCTGAATTATCTCACAGCATTTTCATGACACTAGTACCTTGTGTGTTGAACAGTTCAAGATTGGCACGCACTCTTCGTGGATGGAGAACATGGGTTTATCACGCCGTAATTCTTACCCAAAGGTGAATTACCTCTCCATTTTTACAACCATTTTATTCAAGCATGTAGCATTCGGTTTTATGCCACTATCATGCAAGAGGAAAAACTCTTCACATATGGTGGGGAAATCATACTGTTTTTCATGTGCTATCTCAGTCATACAACAGTGTCATCCATTTTATCGTCTTGTACCTAATTTTTGTTTATGTTTCTGAATTAATTGTTTTGCTTTGTTAGGTTCACAACTCATTGTGCAGTGAGCTGACAATGATGCTAGATAAAGTATCCTCCATTCTTCCATCAATTGAAGCAGCTCGACCAGGATGTAGAGCAGGAATACAGGAACTGTGCAATCTATACAATGTAGTGAGAAAGGAAAACTCATAAATCAGCACTGCATCGAATGTAGTAAGCTCTACTTGGTATGTTATTCCTGTCTTGATGGGAAACTTAAGATTCTAATATGCTAAATTCATTATTGATTTCCTGACCTTTGTTGTGATTGTTTGATGTTTTTAAGAAGGAATATTTGATAATTTTGGTTATTTATCTTTCAGGCTATTACAGGAGAGGCAATTTTATCACGGTGTGAAAGGGTCAGAGACTCACTTAAGCGAAGCCTCTTCCTGATTCAGAATATGGTCCCAACAGTATTAGCTAATCAGGTTAGTTTATTTAGTTTGTGTTTTTTACTCTATTTTTTCTTTTGGTGCCATAAACTCAAGAAGTACATGATCGGCTTTTCTCATATACAGTAGTTGTTAATCTTCGTAGGTCACCATTAAACTGTTTTTTAGGAGGTTATCCAAACATATACTTTAATTCAACATATTCTCTGGAAAGGGGCAATTTAACATAATTTGTAGAAGGGTCATAATATGCTTCTTTTAAGCAAATATTCTGTGGGAAAGTTATAGGATAAATTGATATCCGTAGGCCCTATCGGTATTGCGTGTCATACCATTTCAAACATTATTATGATAATCTTCACTATTATTTTGCTTTGGTTGATTGTTTGTGGGAAAATTATAGGATGCATAAATATCCTATAAGTATTGCTTATCATACAATTTCTGGTATTCGTATTAGCATCTTCACTATTATTTTGCTTTGGTTGATTATTTTGATTTGATTGTTTATTTACAACTTTGCTATGATACACAGATTGCTGAGGTCCATAATGATCTTCGAGATGTAAAATTTGCTGTTGATCCACTGGAAGAAGAGGCAGGCAAAGCCATTTTAGAGATGCTTCGGCAGTCTGATGCAACTGAAGAACTTGAACTTCAGACATTCGTGCAGGCAGCTTCAAAGTTAAACCTGACATCTCCTAAAGCTATCTTAATTGAAAGAAGAGCAATCAAGAAACTGCTTGATAAGATTAGTGGTACTGATCCAAAAAAGGAGCAGGTTCTTAAGTTCTTAATGTATCTTGTTAAGAAGTATGGAAAGAACATCAAACCAGACACTGGCGAGCGGAGTGAAAATTTGCAATCTGAAAATCAGTCCAGTCCAAGTTTAAGTTTCGCTACAGCGATGGCAGTACTCCAGGAAAATGCTACACAACAACAGACTTACAAAGATATGAGTATCAGAGTAGTATGTCTGGAGAAACCACACCACCTGCAGAGTTCTGTTGCCCAATATCAGCAAAGCTAATGCATGATCCTGTCATAATAACATCTGGACAAACTTATGAAAGAGAATATATTGAGAAATGGTTCAGTGAGGGATACAATACTTGTCCCAGGACACAGATAAAGCTAGAAAACTTCGCAATGATTCCAAATACCTGCATGAGGGATCTCATTTGCAATTGGTGCAAAGAGCATGGTTTCACAATCTCAGATTTTCTTCCAAACAAAGATGCCTACAGTTATTTCCCAGAGCAATTAAATGGTTACTCTATGTCCAGCTTGCACAATGTTTCAGTACCTCTAATCGCTGGAAATGCCAGGAATTTTGCGATTGACCACAGCCTATCATCAACCGCGTTTTCTGATGCCAGTTATGTCTCAGATTCCTCCCATGTAAAGGACATGGAGGAGCCGAAGGATAGTTTTTCTCGGTTCTCTTGGAGTGCAGACTATCATAAGTATATGTCATTCCAATACTTCAACCAGGGCATGTTCCTGAGGTTCTTTTGCGAACTGTCCGAGCTCCCACTAGAAATACAAGGCAGTTCCATTAAGGATCTGAAGAACATTCTTGACGATGATAATGAGGTTTCATGTGCTATGGTGTCCAATGGGTTTGTAGAAGCATTCCTCGAATTCTTGAGAAATGATAGCAGCAGCTACAGTATGCAAGGTCAACAAGCTGGATTACATTTTTTTCGTGCGTTCCTTTCCAATAGCAGGTAAGAGAATCTTCTCTGACTCATCCGTATCTTGCTTTCATTATTCTTGAAGTAGTTGTTTGCTCTGGGTGGGGTAATTAGTAATCCTAAGGCCTGACGATAGCACATTCTAAAAGACACTTGTGTTTGTGTTGCAGAACTATGATTCCATCCATGAATGAAGAAGCATTCCATCTGATCACATCCTTTCTCAGTTCTGAGTTAAAAACTGAAGCGTTGTTGGTGCTCTATGAACTGGTTCGTCACCTGAATCATCGTCAATCCCGTCAGATGGCCTCTGTCGTCACTCCTGCAGTTCTCGAAATACTGGCATCTGAAGATATCGAGGGCCTTGAACTTCCCTTGAAGATTATCTGCGATCTTTCGCCGATGCTGATGTAAAGTCAGACCTAATTTCACTGGGAATAATCTCAAAGCTGGTTCCGATTTTGACTGAAGGAAGCTTCGTTGAGTGTTGCTTGAAGATTCTGCGGAACTTATGCGATGTGGAAGGAGCTACTGCGCTTATTACCAGAACTGATCGGTGTCTTGGTTCCGTTGCTGAATATCTGGACACAGGAAGCCCTAAAGAACGCGAACTTGCAGCGATAATCCTTCTAGCAATATGTTCCCGTAGTACAGAGGACTGTTCACATGTGATGAGGGAGGGTGTAATCCCTGCCCTCGTGGACTTGTCAGTGAATGGAATCGATGAAGCGAAAACTTGTTCATTCAAGCTGCTAAATCTTCTGAGGGATCTGAGGCAAGGTGACCAACTCAGCAATTCATGTTCACAAGAACTGGCTGTCGCGGATGTGGTAGAGGATCCTCCTGAGAGCCCAATTCACAAACAGCAAATATCAAAGTCATCTGGTTTTTTCCAGAGAAAGATGAACATTTTCTCAAAACCTCGGTCCCTGACGCTGTTTTGAAAACTTAGAAGGTAGACTCTGCAGCACTAACTGTTCTTTCTTTCTTTTTTGGGCATAGATGGTATGTATGCCCGAATGAAATGCTTGGTGAGATGATCTTTATCATCCTCATGCCTTTCAGTAAATATTGGTTAGAAGTTATGAATCTTGCAGATTGCAGCTGTTTTGCATGTTTCTGTGTGTAAAAGGTTAATAGGACAGTATATAGTTCCATATTTTTGTGGCAAGAAGTTTTGCCTTCCTGTACCCTTAGTGTCCACGGTCTCTGGAAACCCCCATAAGAAGATTTTTATTTACCTCACCGGGGGAAGTGGTTCATGCTCGTACTGTCATTTTTTCATTATGCCCTGGGATAGGGACGGTAGTCAATTACTGGTGACTGATATTTTTTCATCAAAGGGGTCCCCCAGCTTCATTAACGAAACTTAAGATTGGCTACAAGGTTAAGCTTTTTCCAAACAGTATATTACATCAACGCCATAACAAGCTGATGTAATATAAAACTAGCTAAACAGGGAGCAAAACTCAAATTACAGTAGGAAATAAAGATAAGAAAACGTCCAGAACCACAACAGCGACCTAGCTCAAGCAGGGCCTAAGTAATTTTACATTTGAACGCCCTACTAATCTTTCCGAAGCTTTGCTTAACTTTCATCGAAATGTTAGTCAAAGTCTTACACCATCTGATTTGCATCGTGATTTAGTTGCAAGTTGGGGTTTTTTTCTCCAAATATGGCCCCTTGAACTTATCTCACTTCTTGCCCCTCCCCAAAACTATTTCAAAATCTGACCTCCGAGATCGACGCTAGAGAGGATGGAGCCGATACTAGACCAAGTCCTCAAAAAATCATGGGACCTAAACAGGGTTCAACGCCAAAAGAGATGACGCCAAACTGCACAAATTCGGCTCCATCCTCTTCGGCGCCTACACCAAGAGGATATATTTGAAAATAGTTTTGAGAAAGGGTCATAAATGTGTTAAGTTTCTCAAAAGGGCCAGATTTGTCAAAAAGAAAATACCAAGTTAGATTGTAACTGAGACTTTTTTCGGTTGCAAGTGGTGTCGCAAATGAGACAATATCTTGAACAATTAGATTTATTTTGTGATTCGTGATAAGCATGAGTTGCAACATGGTCTGCGACTGAAATTTGATGATGTGTTGATTCTCATTCAACCGAGAATTAGTAACACCTGGCTTCACAAATTGAGAAGCCAACACGGTCTTTACCGGAGTTGTACGCCCTGTGTTGGCGAAGTGTTTGTCGTACCAGGGGATACATATGTACACACAAGCGGATTATCTCACTTCTTCAGGCTTACCTTTGGGCCGGTTGTGATAAGGTTACGGGAGAGAAGGGCAAGGTAAATTGGGAGACCGTGTGTCGTCCGACAAATCTTGGGGCAAAAAATTCGCTTCACGCTCCGTATGCATTGGCTTTGACTTCATTGGGTGGACGACACCAAAGATTAGATTTGGCTTGGGAGCCCTTGTAATGATAAAGATAGAGATCTCTTTGCGGCGGCCACGGTGCTCACGGTTGGGGATGAAACGAAAGCTTTGTTTTGGAAATCTTTTTGGTTGATGGGTCAACGACCAATGGACATTGCCCCTATGCTTTTCAATATTGCCAGAAGAAAGAATTGCACCATTATGAAGGCCCTCGAAAACAATGCTTGGGTGAATTGGCTTGATACTCAAGGTGGGTTCGGTTTTGACCACCTCAATCAATTTGTCACCCTTTGAGAAATGCTCTCACATGTCACGCTCACTCCCAACACTCCCGACTCAATCCGATGGAAATTCACTAATGATGGAAACTATTCTGCCTCCTCCGCCTACAAGATACAATTTGAAGGTCTCATTGCCACCAATATGAACAAAGTTGTTTGGAAAACCTAGGCCCCCTGAAATGCAAAGTCTTTGCTTGGCTAGTATTGCCAAACATAATTTGGACATCGGACCGGCTTCAACGAAGAGGATGGCAAAGTTGTGGAAATTGTCCTCTTTGTAATCAAGTTCTCGGCGGTGCATCTTCTCTTCAAATGTCGCTATGCCAAGCATGTTTGGTCTTCTATCCTATCGTGGTGTGGCTTTCATGGTACGTCCCCCAACTCATGGAATAATTTTGCAAATGTCAAAGAGTGGTGGACCGCTATGGCTTCCGATAAGGGTAGGCCTCGCAAAGCTTTGGCGTCGCTAACCATGCTTGTCTCATGGGAGATTTGGAAAGAATGAAATGCACGGGTCTTCCGTCATCATGCTTCCCCCGCCAATGTTGTCATTGCAAAAATTAAAGAGGACTCGATATAGTGGGGAAGGGCCGGGGCTTCTTCTCTAAGTAATGTAATGCCGGGAGACTAGGCTTTTGTGCAAAGTCCTAGGGCATGTCCTAGGCAATCTTATGAATCTCTAAAACTTCTTCTCTTAATGAAAATTGCAAATCTTTTGCCTTGTTCAAAAAAAAGTTACCATTTGTCAGCTGGAGGCGTTTTCCACACTCATCAAAAAATAATTTGGCCAGCATCGCGATCATACGAAATGCAATCATGCCACCTCTTTTGCACTTCCATATTTGCCTTACTTTCCACAATTCCACCGGTTGTTGAGCGGCCGGATGCTCTGAATTCGTCTGTAGCCAGTGCTCGAATGATCGCTTATCTGTTCGTGTTCCCTTTTACGTCAGGATCATGCCAGTTTCACGCACCATTAGCTGCTCGGGAGGCTAGCACAGGTGTAGTTCATCAACTCTGAACCTGGTACGTGCATGCATCTATGCTGCTCGAACTGGTGGCTGTCACAGCCTCTCAACTTCGATTTCGTCCTGTCTCCGTTCCTGAATGTCCCCCTTTCGCTTTCAGCGCCATTAATTTCATGTCACACTCTCGATCATTTCCCGCTGATGTCCCTCACAGTTATGGACATATGGTCGTCCAATCAGGCAACCCTCTCTCACCCAGTTGATGGATGGATGGATGGATTGATCATGAATTCATGATAAACGTACGGGTGTTCTTTCCATATTGCCATCTTGTTTCTTCCTTCCTTCGTTGCAATACAAAGGCAGCTACCATCAGGATCAGCTGATCGCCTTCATCCTGTCACCAGGGGACGATGAAACTGCAGTTAGAAGGAGATACAGTTCCTTGTATGTTGTGGAACACTGCCTTTTTCGACGTCTGTCCGCCAGCCGGGACACTCGCCTGTGCCTCTTGACCGCCTGCTCCAAACCTCCAGCTGCCCTACCCAGTGCGGTGCAGTACGACGATATGAGCCTCTCTTCTGAAAACTGCAACTTGCAGCTGTATAGATAGTAGTCATATTAGTGGCGGTTTCGTCAATGTTTATAGTACTGTAATGGCACAGCCACCGCCGTAATTAGCCTCCCGTTCCGCGCCGGTTTTCTTTTCTCTTCCTGTTCACTTCAATCTCGCGGTGAAGCAGGTACAACTAGCCGAAATTTATCAACCCGAGCCCTCTCTATTCAGAGTTCTGAAACAGTCCAACGAAAAAAAACTTCAGAGTTCAGAGTGGCGTACACTGCACATCGGCAGCCGGCAGGCTTTCAATCAGCGCTACTCTTTCTTGACCCTGCTCTGCCCCCGGCTATTGGGTCAAGATTCTGCAATAATTCCCGCTCGTTCCCGGCGATAGCTGAGCGCAGAACGAACGATGACACGACAGATCCTCGTGTAAATTAAGCCCACTATGGGTTTGGTTGCCGCCTCTTTTCCTCCACTCCTCTCGGACTCCCGTGGCAGTGCGTGCAGCCTTGCATTCCTCTCATTCTTCCATGGCCAAGTTCAGCGCACCGTACTTGCCAACCCAGAGAAACATCCTTTTCCTTGCCGCGTGCGCGGCGAACACGCTCGCTTTCGTGTTCGGCAACGGTGGCTACTAGCTAGCCAGCACTGATGGAGGAGTGTGGGTGAGTGGAGACACGTTCTGTCCTCACGGACATTCGTTCTGTTAAGTGAAAAATGTGAATTTCTCATGGACGGGAGGTTGCTACGTGGGTGCAGGATAAGGTTTTTAGTGGCCTGTGCTCTGCGAACGATGGCCGACACCGCATGGAGAAAGTTTTTTTTTTTCGATGAACCAAAAATTGCTGATGGATCGTCTACAGCGCTGAGAATGACTTACATGTTAACATGACCACAAATTTGGCTTTGAAATTAGACTGGTACATTACCTGCTGCTTGGAAAGCGCTAGTCAATGGGGAGAGGAAAGATCAGACCTCCAGGAAGACATGGATGGATGGGTAGCCGGTGGTGTGTGGTTGGGTACGCAGGAGATGAATCCTGGTATTCATGAGGGACTAGTTTATCATCAACTACTTGCTACCGATCGAAGTTTCTAGTATTAAAAATACACCTCAACATCGTTAGTTTTCAGACTGAAACACGCTAGATTAAGATAATGCAATCAGATGACTTGTTTATTCCCCGAGGCAATCATTTGAACGTACCCTGTAATTGGAATTCTCCTTGAATTTTCATTTCTCCTGAAATCCAGTAATGTTTACTTAGATTTTCTTTGCGAGGAATGTTTACTTAGGTTGTTTCTCTGCTGAAAATCCGAATGGAGCCCTTGCATGGGGGCCATTTGAACCGGAATGCTAAACCTACATTGCTAAATCTATTTTCCTTTTCAGATGCTTGACTTCCTGTTCCCGATGTCTGTGACATTCTACCTTGCCCTTATCTTCACAGCTGTGTAAAGACGGAAGGCATCCGACAGAAGGGAATGGAAGGGAGAACCACCCGAAAAGGATTCCTACCAGATATCTGTTCTTCTCTCAGGGGACCTATCCATCATTCTGGGCCCCTACCTCTTGGAAGCCAACAAACTTGATAAAGAACAGATGCTACTTCACCCTATGATTGATTATTATTACTCCTTGTATGTTTGTCATACTTAGCCGTGTGCATAATTGGGTGCGTAAGATCAATCTTTACTATCTTTCCTATTTTATATATTCGGGTTGTGATTTGGGATTGATCGAGAAGTTAATATTTACAACAAATGAGCAATTTTCAAGTCTTAAAATCATCTTCCGAATGGAAACACATGGATGAATGCCTCGAGAAGAGGTTAAATAGTCATTGGTCATGTCTCGCCTTAACTTTGGTGTGGTGACCCTGATCCCCAAGATAGTGGGGGCCACGGACATTCGCCAATTTAGACCGATCACGGTCCTCAACGTCATCCATAGGATCTTTTCTAAGGTGTGCGCGACTAGGCTAGCTCCTGTTATGGAACGCCTAACACACCCGTACCAGTTCGCATTCTTTAAGGGGCGGTATATCCATAATGGAATCTTAGCACTTCATGAGATCATTCATGAGGTTAAGTCTCAGCGCCAGAAGGGCGTGTTTCTTAAGCTAGATTTCCAAAAGGCATACGACCGCTTGGACTGGGCATTTATCCGCTTGGCGTTGGAGCGGAAAGGATTTGATGATCGGATGATATGTTGGATCATGCAGATAGTTATGAGTGGCAACACCGCCATTAACATAAATGGGGAAGTGGGTCCCTATTTTAGGCCGACATGTGGGGTTAGACAGGGGGATCCTATCTCCCCCTTGCTCTTCAACTCTGCGGTTGACATCCTTGCAGAGGTCTTAGAGAGAGCTAAGACTTTTGGCCACATAGCCGGTGTGGTTGGACATCTTGTCTCAGGGGTGGTGTGACGCATCTTCAGTATGCTGATGAAACCATGATTATGGTGGAGGGATCCGAACTTGACATTATCAATCTCAAGTTCCTTCTCCTCTGCTTTGAGGCCATGTCGGGCCTCAAGATTAACTTTGATAAAAGTGAGGTCGTAATCTTGGGTTATTCAGCTGAGGACCAACAACGGATTGCGGACAACTTAAACTGTAGGTTGGCCACATTCCTAGTGACTTATCTGGGATGCCGGTCTGAGATACTCGGATCCTTGTAAAGGATCTGGACCCGCTAGTTGAGCGGGTCAAGTCGAAGGCCGCGCCGTGGCAGGGGAGGTTTACTTCCAAGGGAGCAAGACCACTCTCATTGATTCTTGCCTCTCTAGTCTCCCCATGTTTATGATGGGGTTATACATACTGCCAGAAGGAGTGCAGCTTTGATAGGGAGTTGTCCCGTTTCTTCTCAGGCGGCTAACGGACGACAAAAGTATCATATGGTGAAATGGGCAGACCTTTGCGCCCCCAAGGAGCTTGGGGGCATAGGTATTTTGGCCTCCCGTCACATGAATGAGGCTCTAATGTTGAAGTGGGTATGGAGGATCCTGAGGGGAGATGGGGGACTTTGGCTTCAACTAGTGAAGGCCAAATACCTACGTGGTTGTCCTCTCATGGCCTGTGAGAGGAAGGAGGGTTCTCAGTTTTGGAGATCTCTTCAAGCCATCAAACATGAGATCCGGCTTGGGGCCACCTTCTCCGTAGGCGACGGAGAGAGTACCTTGTTTTGGCTGGATTCATGGCTTGGTGAACGATCACTCAGGCATGAGTTCCCTGAGCTCTTTGCTATCTGTTCTGACCCAATGATCTTGGTGGCGGACGCGGCCCATGACAGACGCTGGAACATTAGGTTCCGCCGCACCTTTGGCCTGGTGGAGGCCAACCAGTGGGAGAGCTTGTTGGCATCCCTTCCAGACTCTCTTTCGGACGCCCCGGACAGTGTTTCTTGGGCCCTCTCGCCCTCGAAATGCTTTTTGGTTGGTTCGGTTTACTGGGCCCTATTTAGAGGACCCGTGTTCTCTTGGACCTCCCACTTGCGGAAGGCTCCAATGCCATTGAAGATTAAGATCTTTACATGGCAGTTGTTGCGAGACCGCCTCCCATCGGGTGTGGAGGTGGCCAAGCGATTTGGCCCAGGGGACGGTACTTGTCCCTTATGCGCGGTCTCCGAGTCGGGGACCCATATTCTTTTCTCTTGCCCCGCAGCTCGCTTCTTGTGGAGCTTTCTGGCGGAGGCGCTTGGGCCTGAGTGGCAGGCCCAAGACCTTGCTGAGTTTCTAGAAGTGCAGGCAAACCGTACTGGTAAGAGGAGGCGCCTCTTCTGGTTAGTGTTTGCCGCGATGACCTGGACACTTTGGACTATACGTAACAAGATGGTTATCGAGCGTGTCTTTCTGAGGCGTGCTTCTGACTCTGTTTTCAAATTCTTGGCATTCTTGCAGCTGTGGCATCTGCTCTGTAGACAGCGGGACAAGGAGCGGCTGGATGGCTTGATCGAGAGACTTCTGATGGCGGCACGCCTTCTATCTGCGTCATCCAGCCATTGAGCTACTCCCGTGCGGAGTTGTATCTCTTCGTTTTAGCTTTGGGCGCTTTTGTGCTGTGGCCCCAGCGGACTTGTTGTTTTTTCTTTTTTGAACTTGTTACTGGATCCTTGTATGCTTATGGGTGGTTGCATTATTTATAAAGCGGGGCGAAAGCCTGTTTCGAGGAGAAGAGGTTAAATAGTTGGAAAGAAAAATTACTATTATTAGTCGGCGAAAGACTCGTTCTCATTAATATAGTACTAAGAAATATGTTACTTTGTATAATCGCATTATTCGAGCAACAAAGAGGAGTACTTCATAGATTGGATTGCTTCCGATTGAGAATATTTTTGCCAGCGATAATGAAAAAAATTGACTTGCTAGATCGTCCAAAAGATTAATGATCTTGGTATTCAAGAGCTGCAGGTTAGAAAGTCAACCATTCTGGGTAAATGGCCTTTAAGTTCTTACCAAGGATTGGATCGATCAAACTCTTCTGAGAAGTAAGTATATAGGCTCAAAGATATTGTCTCGGGTTTATTGGAAACCGGGCACTCACATGTATGAGTTGGTCAAAATACCGTGAATAAACACTTTTTCTATTTTGGATCATTTACTATCTTGAAAGTTAGGTTCTAATAGGATAAGTGGCTAGGGGATGCCCCTCTCAGCTGACAATACCCATCTCTTTATAAGATAATTGATCACAAAAGCGATACAATCGATATGGTTATGGAATATTTCCACCAAAACGTGAAGTGGGACTTAGTCGGACTTCGGCTTGTGGCTTGTAATGTTCTTTTTTGGACGATTGGCCCAGGTCCATTTAACTCAAGAAAATGACGAATTCCGATAGAACCTACATAAAAATGGTTAATTTTTTATGTACATTCCAAGTAAAAATACACTTGTTATTTAGAAGTGTTAGTAGATAATGATAATAAAATATGAGAACGAAGGTGGTGTCTTTGTAAAGTTGTAAGCCTTACTAAGGATAAATTTCAAATCCCAACTCGCAAGGAAGCTTAGAGTGACGGCCAGAACGAAACGCTTCGCTAGCTCGCTCGTTCCGCTCGCCCCCGCGGGCAACGGGACAGGCCGCCGGGCACCGCTCGTCCAACGCTCCTCCTCCCCAACTCCCTCCCCGCCGCCGCCGGCGAGGGCCGCCGGGCGTCGCCCACGCGGTGCCGGCGGCGGTCTACCCGCGCGCTTGGAGGAGTTTCCGAGGATTCGCGGGGATTTGCGGGGAGTGTCCGGCCGACGGTGGTGCAGCTCGGTCGGCGGCATTCCGGCACATGCCGGATGGCGGCGGATGCGAGCTTGGCCGGCGGCGCCCTCCAGCCCCAGATCTGGGCCCTTTGGGCCCGATTTGGGTAAGGGTGGGTCGGCTCGGGCTCCGTTATGCCGCCTCCGGTTGGACTGAAGAGCACTTCGTGATGGGGATGACGACTATGGCGGCCATGTCTGCTGCAGCGCGACGGCGGGAGCTTCACGGGCCCGATCTGGGCTCGGCCGGGCAGAGTGGCCCGGTGTGCTCCTGCTGTTGCGTCCGGTCTGCTACTGCCTTTGGTGGTGGAGGTTGTGCCCTCCCACGGGCTGCGGTGTTGTCGTCCACTATCTACGGTTCTTTTCGGTCCGGCCGGCCTCGCAGCGTTTGCCATGGTGAGACATCGTGGATGACTTCAAGACTGTTGGCATATGTTTGTGGACGGTGTGCTAGGTGGAGTTGACGGTTTGGCCGGAGTGTGGAGTGCCGGGGGTCGGGAGAAATCCCTGTCGGTTCTTACCGGCACCGACATGGTGACGCCTCCGGGCGCCGACATCCTTCTTGAAGGGCGTCGGGTGTACCCCTGCCCCACTCCCATCCGTGTACCGGGAGAAATCCCAGGATCAGTCCGGGCAGCAGCTTCGTCATCGTCGCATTCCTTCCTAGAGGTGTAGCTTGGTACGGGGCATTCCGGCGGCACGGGAGCGTGGTGGGAATTCTCCGGTGGGCGCAACAGTTGCAGATCATCTTCGCTTTCGTCGATCTAGCGTTGTTGTCATTTTTTCTCTTTCCTTTCTTTTGTTTTCCTTTTGGGCGTGATTGTGTTGTTTGCCCCAGCGATCTCGGTTGTATTGGTTGGTTGCTATATTTATATAGCGGGGCATAAGCCTATTTTGAGGAAGCTTAGAGTGTTTTTTTTATCATAACTAGACTATCATACACATGTTTTTTTCAATTGCAAGTTTGCCCATTTTATACGGTTAGTCATCCAAGTGTCTTCTAAATTATACCTACCTGATAGTGTTACAAACATCATTGGTGACTGGTTGTGTGGCATAGATCACAACTATAGAATTTTCATTAGGGTAAGAGCGATTGTCCTAATATAGTTGAATGACTATGTGAAAGGATCGTATGACACCTAGAGGGGTGGGGGGTGAATAGGTGCTACTTCAATTTTAGTACTTTTTAAATTTAGGCTTGACACAAAAGGTAAATTCTCTAGATATGCAACTATGGTGAATTTACCTATATGACAAGCTAGCAACTAAGCAAGGTACACTAAGTAAAGACGGTAAACAAGGATAGAACTAACCGAAGTAAAAGCACGCGGAGACACGGATGTAATCCCGAGTTCCTCCTTTTTAGGGGAGCACGTCTCGTTGGAGAGGTGTGAGCTACCACGAAGGTCAAAACTCAACCGCCACAAAGGCGTACGCACCTTCTTCTCCGATGAACCGCACCACAAAGGTTTGGTTCACCTTCCACTATCGGAATCCTTCAAGGCGGAATCCAGAGCCCTTAGAACAACGATCCGGGGCACAACCCACAAGAGGATTGGGGGCTCCCGAACAGCTACAAATCTGTCACAAAGACAACAAGTGAGTACAATAAGAGGCTAGGTTTTCCCAATGGAAATCCTAGCAAAGGGTCCCTCAAGTGAATGAGGGGGAAATGAAGAACGGCTTGGTGAAGATGTAGATCCGGGGCTTCTCCTTCAATCCTCCAAGTATCAACGAGTTTGGGTGGAGGGATTGGGAGATCTATCAAATCTTGAGCTTGCAATCAATGGTGTTCTTCAATGTGGTCAAGCTAGTTGTCCAAAGGTTGGTGAAGAGGCATTTATAGTCCCCTTCAAAATATGGCCGTTGAAGGGGTAAGTGTCGACGCAGGAAGCAGGGCCGGCCTGAGGGCCGGCAGGGCAGCCGTGACACCCGGCCTGGGAACTAGTCTGGGCCGGCCTGGGGGCCGGCCTGGGCTGGCTGGGGGCTGGCCGAGCCGCCGACCAAATCGGCCTGGGAGCCGGCCTGGGCCGGCCTGGAGGTCGGCTGGGGGCCAGAGCCAACCGGCCTTGGTGCCAGCCTGGGCTAGACGGAACCAGCCAGGGAGCCGGCCTGGGCCAGCCTGGGGGCCGGCAGGCAACCCGTGGCAACCGGCCTGGGGGCCAGCCTCCCTGCTGCGCGCCTTCTCCCTTCACCTCTAAAATCCGACAACTACTTTTCTTCCATTTTTGCATAGAGAGAGATCCACTAGTATCTTTTGATATAGATGGTCATATTTCCTGTAGACACTTAGCGGTGTGTTAAATTCTTCCAAGTGTTGTGATCAAACATTAAAATAGGATTAACGGATTTTGTCCTTTTAATCTCCCCCTTTTTGATGTTTGATGACAACACAAGGATTTGCAAAAAGGTATCTCATTTAAGCATGGCAAAGTTTTTGAGGGAAGCTCCCCCTTAAACTTATAAGCCAACAAGGTATACAAGTATTATAAGCTCAAATGACAACTTGAAGCAAGCACAATATAGAGACTGTGTGAGTAAGGGATATGTGACAATTCTCACCATAGACATAATGAGTGTGTAGAGCAATTTTCTCACCATAGGCTTCAAATAGATATAATCTTGGAATAAAATCACCTTGTAATGGACTCCAAAGTAATAGAAGATAAACCGGGGAAGTCCTTACAATAACATAAAGGGGGGTCCATAATATTCTTACAATAACCATGACATGAGTTCCAAAGTACATCACAAATAGAGTTCACTTAAAAACTTAAACAAGTTCGATGCAAAAGGAAAACGGGAAATATGAAAACGCAAATGGATGCAATGCAATGCAAATCCACGGAGATCTCTCTCCCCCTTTGGCATCAAGACACCAAAAAGGGAGAAAGTGAAGTGAAGGTCCATGATCACTCATCTTCATCCTCATCATAGTCCTCGTCATCCTCAGCATCATGAGCAGCTGGACCGGAGCTAGACTGACCGGGGTCGCCTTGCCAATATGGAGCAAGAGAGGAGGCATCATCACCAAACCAATAAGTGTACTTGTTCTGGGCCATGTAGGTGTTCTCTGAGACTTCAGCTGAGCTGTCTGGATAGGAAAGATTAAGCTGGGTCATGATGGCACGTTGATTGCGGTGTAGACCTTCTGCTTGTGATAAGCTTGTACTCGGATTTGCGTTTGTGCGCAAAGAAGCAGTTCATCCTTTTGAGAGCTTGAACTAAGCCACCTTTCTTCTCTTCCTCATCATCTTCTTCATCAGAATCTCCTCAGGAGCATCACTAGGAGGCGGCCAAACAGGATCACCCTCGGGCATAGGACGAAGACCAACAAGATCAGGATAAAACAACTCATACTGACTAACCACATCATCAGGCAACTTGGTGTTGAAGAGAGTCTGCAGAAGCGGACCATAACAGGGAACCTTGCCTTTGACAACCACAATTTGCATCTCGTTCCAAAGATAATCAAGCACATCAATCTGCTTCTTCATGAGATAAAGATCATAGATGTGATGAAGGCAATTGACCATCCGGTCACGAACCAAACCCTTCTCTCCAAACTTGATGGCAAGACAGTTTCTCAAAATTTTGTGAACAATTCTCCAGAAAGGATACATATGAACTGTGTGAGGAATCTTCCACGAAGGCCGCTCTGAGGAGGATAACAATGGCGAATCCCCGTCTCAGCTGGAATGAGCTTAGAGAGATGGAGACGAACATAGCAAGGTGCAACGGGCAATTCCTCAAGACCAAACAGTGCCCCAAACTCGGCCAAAGACGTTGAACACACATATCTGCACTCATCCATGTCAAGGTTCTCTTACCATGCACAGTGGAGAAATGAACAGTAGCATAGAATTGCTGAAGCAAATCAGGAGAATATGGAGTGCAAACAGTCATGAGCTTAGAGATTTGATGAAAATCCATCATATCCATCACATCAGGCCATGTATCTCTAGCTTGGACAAGGTTGAAATAATCCACGGGAACATGAGCATTCTTTTTTACTACAATGCGTTGATGAAATATTTGCTGGTGCATCTTGCAATAGAATCTACTATCATCTAGGCATGTGGGCTGACCAAAGGCATAAGGGTTGAAAGACAAACGATCTCTCTTGAATTCACTAGGTTTCACCTTGACCCAAGACGCACGTACCGGTTCCGCGGGATTGACAGGAGGCTGAGCAGATTTCTTGGCAGCTTTCTTGCTTGTAGAACCCTTGACCCCAGCAGTTTCTTGAGTTTCTTGGCCTTGGGCATGGAGGAAGAGCCCGCATTGAGATCATCAACAATGTCCTCCAGCCCATCAAAGGTCTTGCTAGACTTGCCGGCCCTGCTAGATTGAGGAACCTCCTCTTCCCACTCATCATCCCACTGGTCCATCTTCAACTTGAGAGGATCTCCAAGAAAAACCAACAATGGAGGATATCTCCCCAAAACAGCCACCAATGGAGAAGCTATATGGATGGGGTGGAAGATCGGGGAAGTTGCTTCAGATCCGTGGAGAGAAAGGAGGAGGGAGAGGTTCAAAGTGTGGGGGAGGAGGAGGAGCTCGAGGTGGGGGAGGAACCGGCCATGGAGGAGGGCATCACGGGGAAGGGGAAGAAGAAAACTATTCGGGATGGAGAGGCACGCGCGACATAAAGAAGCGGCACGCCGGCCCTGGAGCCGGCCTCGGCCGGGCGGGAGGCCGGGCGGAAGCCCGAGAGGACCGGCCCTGGAACCGGCCTAGGCCGGGTGGGCGGCCGGGCGACGCGTCGAGCCAGCCGGCCTTGGCCGGGCTGACGGCCGGGCGACGACCCGAGCCGGCCGGCCCTGGAGCCGGGCTGGGGGCCGGTTCAGGTGCTGAGCTGAGCTTCTCCGGATGCCGAACAACTTTCTGTCGATGACGATTTTGAACCCCGAAATCCTTGCATCTTCAAGAATACCACTGCTGAGAAATCCGTCTTCAAGAATATCCAATGAGCAACCTTTGAGTAATCCGGGGAGATGCGAAAATGAAGAAAGAAAACTTCACACATCCAATGGGAAAAAAAAACTCCAAATAAGCAACATTGGATGATTCAAAAGATGATAAACAACGAATATGCATCAACAACTCACGGAAGAACCAACTCTTCAAGGAGAAGAGGGCGGTGGCCTAGGCCACCATATATGAGTGTGTGGTGTGACACCGCGAAGATATATCTTGGGTTCACGGCCACTACTCATCATTGAAGCTCACAATTCATAGAAACGAATAAGATAAGCAAATGATTTCTTAATGTCGGCATAATGGGGGGAGGGATAGTCCAATGATTAGGACCGCACTCCCCCTATGTCCATGCCTACACCTAAACCAAATACATAGTCAAAACATAGGTGTGTATGCAAGATGGTCAAGTCAAGCTCCTAGAATCCACGATATTTAGCTCATGCCTCAAGAAGGTGAATCTTGCTTCATCAAGTGGCTTCGTGAATATGTCGGCAAGTTGATCTTTGGTTGGAATATAGCCAAGCTCAATATCACCACGAGCAATATGATCCCGAATAAAATGATGACGAATCTCAATATGCTTCGTTCTTGAGTGTTGCACCGGATTGTGGCCAATCTTGATAGCACTTTCATTGTCACACAAAAGAGGCACTTTGTCACAATTGACACCGTATTCCTTTAAAGTTTGCCTCATCCATAACAATTGAGTGCATGCACTAGCGGCCGCCACATACTCGGCTTCGGCGGAGGAGAGAGATATGCAATTTTGCTTCTTAGAAGACCAACTCACCAAGGACCTACCAAGAAATTGGCATGCCCCGGAAGTTGATTTCCTATCATCCTTGCAACCGGCCCAATCCGAATCCGTGTACCCGGCAAGAGAGAAATTAGTGCCCTTTGGGTACCACAAACCAAACCTTGGGGTATCAACCAAATATCGAAGGATTCTATTGACCGCCACCATGTGGCTTTCTTTAGGAGCGGCTTGATACCTTGCACACACCCCTACACTCAACACAATATCGGGTCTAGATGCACAAAGATAAAGCAAAGAACCAATCATAGAGCGATAAAGTTTTTGATCAACATCGATACCGTCGGGTTAAGTTCAAGATGGCATTTGGTGTCCATGGGAAACCGCTTGCCCTTAGCATTGTGCATATTGAACCTCTTGAGCATGTCTTGGGTATATTTGGTTTGAGAGATGAAAGTCCCTTCATTCAATTGCTTGATCTCAAAACCGAGAAAGAACTTCAATTCGCCCATCATAGACATCTCGAACCTATCGGTCATAAGCTTTGAAAATTCATCATTGAAAGCTTTGTTAGATGAGCCAAATATAATATCATCAACATAAAGTTGGCATATGAAAAGCTCCCCTTTGACCCTCTTGGTAAAGAGTGGGATCGATTTGCCCCAATTCAAATCCACGGTCTAGCAATAGCTCTCTTAGGTGCTTGTTTGAGACCATAGAGCGCCTTATCAAGCTTGTAGACATGGTTAGGGAATTTAGGGTCCTCGAAACCCGGTGGTTGCTTAACATATACCAACTCCTTTAAAGGACCATTAAGAAAGGCACTTTTCACATCCATTTGTTGCAATTTAAAGTTATGATGTGATGCATATGCAAGAAGGATACGGATGGACTCAAGGCGAGCCACGGGTGCATAAGTCTCTCCAAAATCAATGCCTTCAACTTGAGAGTACCCTTGTGCAACCAATCTTGCCTTGTTCTCACAACCATTCCATCATCTTGCTTGTTCTTGAATATCCACTTTGTGCCTATAACATTGCGGCAATCTTTTGGCTTCTCAACTAGATTCCACACTTTGTTGCGCTTGAAGTTATTGAGTTCATCATGCATAGCTTCTAACCAATCCGGATCTTCAAGAGCTTCAAACACTTTCTTTGGTTCCACCATGGAAATATGAGCTTGATGTTCACTAAAGCTTGCCAATTGCCTTCTTGTGGTAACACCTCTCTTGTGGTCACCAAGGATGTTTTCTAGACGGTGACTCTTTATTTAAAGTCTTTTCAACTCTTGCTTTACGACGGGCTTCGATATCTCTATTGCATCTTGGAGGTATCTCTTGATCATCTTGATCATTTGAGTCCCCGTCTTGACCGGAATGTTGACCTTGATCATCTTGAAGCACATCTTCAACAATGAAGGAGAGGGTTGATCTTGGTCATGACCTTGGCTAGCATCAACAATAGGAGAACTTGGTTCTTGCATAGCAACTTGGTCAACATGAGGAGGGTCTTGAACTTGTTCTTGGGGTGGTGCATCATTTGCTTCCATGATAGGCGCCGTTTCAACTTGTGATGAAGAGGCCTCCACTTGAATGGAGCTTGGACTTGCTTGAGGAGACTCGTAATGAATCTCAACGGGACGATGGAAACCAATGCCCATTCTTCTTATAGCATCTTGAGGCTCTTCATTATCTACATCACAAACATGAAATTGCGCCACTTGGGAGCCGTCATTCTCATCGAACCTCACATCACAAGATTCTATGACTTTCCCAACGGTTTTGTCATAGACTCTATAGGTGTGAGATTCGGCACCGTACCCAACAAAAACACCCTCTAAAGCTTTAGATTCAAATTTAGACAAACGAACACTTTTGTTCTTATAGAAACACTTACAACCAAATACTCGGTAGTAGGAGACATTGGGCTTGTTGCCGGTGAGCATCTCATAAGATGTAAACTTCTTGCCAACGCGAAAGAATAGCCGGTTAGATGAATGACACGCCGTGGAGATAGCCTCGGCCCATAAGAATAGCGGAGACTTAAACTCCGCCAACATAGACCTTGCCATATCCATGAGAGTCCGGTTCTTCCTTTCGGCTACACCATTTTGTTGAGGGGTATATGCAGCGGAATATTGATGACGAATCCCCTCTTCACTAAGAAACTCATTTAAGGTGTAGTTCTTGAACTCGGAGCCATTATCACTCCTAATGACCAATATAGGGACATTGTGTTGGCGTTGAACTTCATTGGAAAAGTCGATGACGGCTTGTTGGGTCTCATCCTTCGTCTTGAAGAAATAAACCCAAGTAAATCTTGAATAGTCATCAACAATCACCAAACAATATTTCTTCCCACCAAGACTAGGTTGAGGCACGGCACCAAAGAGATCAACATGAAGAAGTTCCAATATCCTCTTTGATGAAATGATGGTCTTGCTTGGATGGGGAGAATCATGCATCTTTCCTTCAACACAAGCCCTACAAAGACGATCTCTAGAAAAAGAAACATTGTCTTTTAGTCCAAGAATGTGGCCACCCTTGTGAAGACTTTGCAAAGTTCTCATGTTGACATGGGACAAGCGGCGATGCCACAACCATCCCACGTCGGCCTTTCCGAATAGGCATATTGCTTGAGTGTTGGTAGACCCCGAAAAGTCCACCACGAACAACTCATTTTCAACATACCCAACGAACATGACCTTTAGAGTCTTGCTCCTCAAGAGTACCACCATATCAATAGTAAAATGGACATCAAAATTCATCTTATTAAGTGCACGAACGGACATAAGATTGTAACCGAGGGACTCGACAAGCATGACATTTACAAGGGTGATATCCTTTGCAACTACCACCTTGCCGAGACCCGTTACCTCCGCTTTTGATTTATCACCATAGGAGACGGATGCTTGATTTATATTTGGTCCCAACTCCGTCATGATCTCTTGCTTCCGGTCATATGACTAGTGCATCCACTATCAACCACCCATTTAGACCCACCGGAAGCATAGTCCTACAAGAAATCATTGCTTGGTTTTAGGTACCCATTTCTCAATGGGTCCTCTTTTGTTAGCAACAAGGGTCTTAGGAACCCAAATAGAATAAGCAATGTAACCATCATAAGGACCAACATATTTTGCATAAACATCCCCATAATAATCAACATAAAGAATGTAGTTGGGATTGTTATGCCCCGCAAAGTCACTACGAGTGGTCTTGCCCCTAGTGGCATTACCACCCGCAATGGAAGTCTTGGCTTGTGCGGGCTTGGCATTGGTGTTGCTCTTCTTCTTCTTTGCCTTGGCCACATAACCAAGGCCCTCCTTCCCTTTGTGTGGCTTTTGCTCAAAAATTTGAGCAACAACCTTTTCTTTACCTTTAGGAATAGAGGTCTTGGCACTAGTGGCCTTGGCAAGCTCAACCTTCAACCTAGCATTTTCCTCAATAACATTTGCATGATCACAAGAGGGAGTAGAGGTGCTAGGTGAGTTAGATTTAGAAAGTTGAGTTTGAAGTTGCTCATGAGACTTGACTAGAAGAGAGTGGGTACTTTCCAAGGCCTTGTGAGCCTTGTTAAGTTTCTCCACATCCTCAAGGAGTCTAGCATTAGCAACCACAAACTCGGCTTTCTCCTTTTTAATCACTTTATATTTAGCAAAGACATGTCTCTATCCTTAATGATTTTAGCAATTATTTCATCATTTTTATCATCAAGAGACTCAATTCTTTCCTCAAGAGAGTTCTATATTCACTCTCTTCTTCAAGAGAAGCATTCAAGGATTCTATGGAAGCATTCAAGGATGCTATGGTGAGAGAATCCTCTCTCTCAATTTTTCCCTTGTCATCAAGGATTTCTTCGGCCGCATCAAGTTGTCTCAAGAGAGACTCAACATATGCCTTAGTTTCACCTTGCAAGTTAGCCACAATAGTATCGGAAGCAACAAGTTCTTTCTTAATCACAAGACTAGTTTTATCATCTATTTCATGCATAGTCTTGGGAGTAGAAGATGATACCTCGGTGACGTGAGCCATGAGGCAACGAGCGGTGTTGATGGAGAGGTTCTCATTGGGGGATTCGAAGAGAGAAGGAGGTGGAGTTGATACAATGGCCAAAGCGGCCACCTCACGAGTGGGTTCTTCTTCTTCTTCGGAATCCTCGGAAGGATACTCTTCTTGAGTCATCAACACAATTCTTGGTGCTTTCTTGAAGAATGGCTTCCTCTTGACAAAAGGCTTCTTTTGTATCATGTTTGATTCCCTTGAGGACAAGCCTTCCACCGTTTTGCTCTCTATTCTCATATGGACAATCTTGATGAAGTGATGCTTGTTATGACAATTGTAGCAAGTCTTTATCCTATTAGCAAACTCCTTCTTCCCACTTGGATTGTTTGTTCGATCAAGTTGAGCCTTTGCCTTGGCCGGGTCATTCCAAAATGTCCTTGTTGCAAGAGCTATGTGACCATGGAGGGCTGGTTCAAGTTCATCGGGAGGAAGGTTGTTCGGGCATGCTTCAACTCATCATGTTCATCAAGGCACACAACCTTGGCCTTCAAAGCAAGAGAGGGACCTTGCTTCATTCCCATGGCCCTAGCACGGTTGTCTAGAGCATTCTTGGTGGCAACCTTGGAGGCTTGCATAACTTCATTGGATGTCATCTCAAGGTAGTTGAATTTTCCTTGTATGGCCTTCAAGTCAACGGGCTCGAAGGGCATGAGAGCATTCACATACTTCCTCTTGATCCAAGCATCATCCACATAGGTTGCCCCAACATTATGAAAGGCTTTGGCAAGAATGTTGAGTCTTCCATACATCTCTCATGAGTTTCATTATCAAGCATGTAGAAACCTTCGGCTCATTGCTCAAGCATCAATCTATTCCTCTTCATGCTTTCATTTCCAAGAAATGCCACCTCAAGGCACTTCCAAGCTTCTTTGGCGGTGGAGACGTTTTGAATGTGATGAAGACCACTTTCTCCAACGGCAAGTTCAATCATGTGGAGAGCGGAAGCATTGAGTTGTTTCTCGGCCACCTCTCTTCTTGTCAAGTTGTTAGGATTCACGGCCTTGTATCCCTCTTGAATGATCCTCCAAAGCTCGATAGAGGAACTGTTGATATGAGATTTCATTAAGTGTTGCCAAGTAGCAAAAGCCAATGCATTAAGTTTAGGAGGTGGACCCAAAGGGTTTATGCGAGTATGATGGATAGGTGGGTCGGGAGAGTACACAAAGGGAACCCCATGGTACTCCGGCTTCCCACCTTCGGGAGTGGTGGTAGATGTGGAAGATTTCTTAGGGTCGGTTTCTTTATCTTCAACCCCTTTCTTTTCCTCTTTTCCCTCCTCGGTATCACCGTCATGGGAGGTAGCGGAGTCTCTAGTGGGGTGGTCTCCTTAGGAACCTTGCCACTTGCGAGTTGTGTGATCAACTCACGCATCTCGGCAAATTTGGTATCCATGGACGATATCAAAGATGTCTCCATCAATTTGAGATCGGCCATGGATGCCGTAGTGGCTTGGTCATCCACGGGATCACCTCACTTCGTGTCATACTTCTCTTAGGCGGTTAAGCCCAACAAGAGAGCCGAGGCTCTGATACCAATTGAAAGGATCGTATGACACCTAGAGGGGGGGGTGAATAGGTGCTACTTCAATTTTAGTACTTTTTAAATTAGGCTTGACACAAAAGGTAAATTCTCTAGATATGCAACTATGGTGAATTTACCTATATGACAAGCTAGCAACTAACAAGTACACTAAGTAAAGACGGTAAACAAGGATAGAAGTAACCGAAGTGAAAGCACGCGGAGACACGGATGTAATCCCGAGTTCCTCCTTTTTAGGGGAGTACGTCTCGTTGGAGAGGTGTGAGCTACCACGAAGGTCAAAACTCAACCGCCACAAAGGCGGACGCACCTTCTTCTCCGATGAACCGCACCACAAAGGTTTGGTTCACCTTCCACTATCGGAATCCTTCAAGGCGGAATCCGGAGCCCTTACAACAACGATCCGGGGCACAACCCACAAGAGGATTGGGGGCTCCCGAACAGCTACAAATCTGTCACAAAGACAACAAGTGAGTACAATAAGAGGCTAGGTTTTCCCAATGGAAATCCTAGCAAAGGGTCCCTCAAGTGAATGAGGGGGAAATGAAGAACGGCTTGGTGAAGATGTAGATCCGGGGCTTCTCCTTCAATCCTCCAAGTATCAACGAGTTTGGGTGGAGGGATTGGGAGATCTATCAAATCTTGAGCTTGCAATCAATGGTGTTCTTCAATGTGGTCAAGCTAGTTGTCCAAAGTTGGTGAAGAGGCATTTATAGTCCCCTTCAAAATATGGCCGTTGAAGGGGTAAGTGTCGACGCATGAAGCGGGGCCGGCCTGGGCCGGCGTGAGGGCCGGCAGGGCAGCCGTGACACCCGGCTTGGGAACCAGCCTGGGCCGGCCTGGGCTGGCTGGGGGCTGGCCGAGCCACCGACCAAACCGGCCTGGGAGCCGGCCTGGGCCGGCCTGGAGGTCGGCTGGGGGCCAGAGCCAACCGGCCTTGGTGCCAGCCTGGGCTGGCCTGGGGGCCAGCCGGGCCACCGACGGAACCGGCCAGGGAGCCGGCCTGGGGGCCGGCAGGCAAACCGTGGCAACTAGCCTGGGGCCAGCCTGGGCCGGCCTGGGGGCCGGCCTCCCTGCTGCGCGCCTTCTCCCTTCACCTCTAAAACCCGACAACTACTTTTCTTCCATTTTTGCATAGAGAGAGATCCACTAGTATCTTTTGATATAGATGGTCATATTTCCTGTAGACACTTAGCGGTGTGTTAAATTCTTCCAAGTGTTGTGATCAAACATTAAAACAGGATTAACGGATTTTGTCCTTTCACTATGTAGAAATGATTTGTTTTTTAAGGGTACTAATTCTTCTCCTTTGTAGATTACCAGTGTAGCAATTTTCTCCTTTGTAGATTATTTCTTATGATTAAAATGGATCGGAATGCATGGGTTCACTTAATCTACCTCTCTCTCTCTCTCTCTCTCTCTCTCTCTCTCTCGTGAACATGATGCCACACAACTTGCACTATAAAGTACTACCTACTAGATATTCCGTAAAAAAAAAAGTACTACCTACTAGATAATACTCATTATGTATACATATTTGGCCTGGATGCATGCATTTAGTGTGTAATCATTATGTATACAATAGTTGTATGTAGGAACATATAATCTTACATATTCGCTGCTTCTGGGACGACACATTCTAGGGTCAAGAGTTGCAAGGTTCACAACTTTAGATGTCAAAACGTACAACTTTTCAGTTGTACAATTCGAAAACTGAAGTATTGCATGTTTTTAGAATGGATACCTACCAATTTTTGTTGGATAAGAGATTGTCGGCTTAGAAGTAAGAATTGCATGATTGACTTAGGAATGGACACTGGGAATGTGATTAGGCTCACCATCTGTGTCATGTTAATATATAGACAAATAAATTATACAAGTGATTTACAAGAGATATTCACATGATACACTTCCTAATCCAAACTGATTTTGTTAATCTTAACACCCCCTCAATCTGAACTACTATCAACAAGGTTCGGACTGTACTTGAAATGGTTTAGCATCTGACAAGTGGCGGGTTTTGTGAATATATTGGCTATTTCTCGTCTAGAAGTGTAACAAACATTCGAAGCACCTGCGACTACTATCTCACTTACAAGTGAAAGTCAATCTCATGTGCTTCGTACACACGTGAAACACATGATTATGCGTTAGGTATGTAGCTCCAAGAGGTGGACATGTTTGCGAGACACGGAGATCCTAAGAATTGAAATCCACCCAAATCGCCTCTTTTTTTAGAAAAGAGAATTTTATTAATCCCAGCCTCTGCATCGAGTGATGCACACAGCCGATTATTACAAAGTTTCAGTTTAAAGTACTCAAGTTTACATCTCAGGAATCACAAAAGATTGAGACATGCCTCAACCGACAAAGACAAAAGAAGCACAACTACGAAAGTCGACTAATATGCTGTCACGTATGTCGGGAGAAAAAATCATGTGCCACCAGTAGAAGTCTCGTGCACCCAGCCACCATAAGGTCCCGCTGGTCCGAAGGAAGCAGGAAAGCCCATAATTGGATCCAGTGCACCGCCATATGGATAACCTGTAGAACATGGAAATTATCTTTTCTGTTAAAAACAAGATTGTTCCTACAATTCCAAATAGACCAACATATAGCAGAAACGCCGATACGAATCCTATCTTTGGTCTTTTTATCCATCCCGTTCAACCAATTCCCAAACATGTTTGTGGCATTGGTAGGAGGAGGGATATTATTTGTACAGAAAAAAAACACGCCACACCAGTTTTGCAAAAGGGCAGGAGATGAAAAGATGTTCGATACTCTCATCATTTCCACAAAAAGAACAATGAGAGCTTCCATGCTAGTTTTTCTTTGCTAGATTATCTTTAGTGAGCAAGACTCGTCTATTAAGGAACAACATGAAGATTTTTATTTTGAGCGGTATTTTTAGCTTCCAAAGATCTTTTTGTAAAAATCTAGTATGTCCATTCATTAAATCCTCATACATAGATTTTACAGTAAAAATTCCATTCTGTGTCAATTTCCATTTAAAACTATCGGGAACATCAGACAATGTAACATCCATTAATCTAAGGCATAACTGAGACCACATATCCCACTTATCCCCAACAAGAGCCCTTCTAAAACCCAAGTTTAAAGGAGGCGCATTGTGAAGCACATCATGAACCGAGACACCCAAATCGCCTCTACTGATCCGTTTGACAAGGATTTATATTCATGTTTGGTACTAGATCCCCTGATGATCGGCGATCCACGGGGGATATGCGGTGTTCTTTGGATCTAACCTGATCGCCCGAAGTGCTCGCAAACAAGCTACAGTGTCTCGCAGTAGTACTGAAGCTGAATACAAGGTTGTTGCCAATGCCTTAGCTGAGCTCATCTGGGTGCACTCTTTCCTACGAGAGTTGCGAATATCGCAACCTCAGTCTCTTATTCTTTGGTGTGATAACATCGGTGCTACTTATCTGTCATCCAACCCAGTTTAACATGACCGAACAAAGCACGTCGAAGTTGACTATCATTTTGTGAGGGAACGCACTGCACAGAAGCTTCTTCAGATCAAGTTCATCTCATCAAAGGATCAACTTGCCGACATCTTCACTAAGCCACTATCCTTGCCTTTGTTTCAAGGTTGTAGGCACAATCTTAACCTGTTAGATGTTAGATGACACAGTTAAGATTGAGGGAGGGTGTTAGACTGTATATAGACCTAGCTTCTGTATTGTATTTGTACGTATGTACACTATAAATATAAAGCTGAGGCCACACCAATTGGTGTCGAGACATTCCCCAAACCTATTGTTTCACAGCTCTCGAGACCATTGGTTGGTTCTTAGAACCCCAAGAGATGAGATCTTGTCCAACAAGGATGGCAAATCCTCTCGTGGACCAGCGGTACATTATCAACAGACCTAGTTCAATCGGCGTCAATTAAGATGTTGACTCATGTTGCTGAGGACTTCCAATAACAAAAGCATGTCCCTAGAGTCCCTTCGAAATAGCGAAAAATTCACTTGAGAACTTCCCAATGTACATCGGTGCGCTGAGCCATAAACTGGCTGACTTTATTCATCGCACATGATATGTCCAGGAAAGTGAGAGTCAAATACTGCAACCCACCAACCAAACTATGATGCCGGAAAGCATCATTATACCTAGTGAATTGCCAGAATCTTTTGGAAAACACTCAGTAATTACCATGGGAGTGGAAGTAGGATTGCACATATTCATATATTAACATGATGCAAAAGATCAAGAGTATACCTTGCGGCCTATCACTGATACCCCCTCATAATTTTAAGCACCTTCGAAGCTAAGAAAATACTCCTTCCGCTTGAAATTCTTGATCGGGAAGATGGCCGAGAGAGGCTGGACTAAACTTTCAACAACTTGTGAATTAGAGCCCGCGATCATTATAGCATCAACATACACTGGCACATAGATATGAATACAATTATGGGAGAAATAAACAAGGAGGCGTCAACCTTCGATGAGGTAAAACCAAGATCATGAGGGCGAGAGATCAGATGGAAATTGGATAACTATAACACTCAAAGTAGTTGTTAATTTGATTTATAGGATTGAATCCTATATATATTTTCTTAAAGATTTATGTGTACTAAAATTCATAGGATTGTTATGTCCACGAAAACCTCTTGGGAAGTATCCTATGAGTTTCCGGTGATGCAATTAAAGAAACCAAAATCTTGTATGATTCGAATAGTCATGACATCGTCATCCACCATTTTTCCTATTTTTGCGTTTTCAGAATCCTGCGAATCAAATAAACCCTCATTGTTTTCATATCGTACCAAGGGAAAGACCAGATGCATAAATTCCCATGCATACGATGATACTGTGACACAGAGCATGCATGCATTGACAGAATATGAAACAAAAATTCATGTATTTTTTAGAACAAGCAATATCATCTATTTGAGAGCGAATCATTGTAGACTTCTCTAGAATTAGCTTTTTTACTTACACCTACGCTAGAAATTACTTACTCTGGAAACTTCTATCAAGATATTTTAGACTATACATTGCAGATCTCTCTGCCAAGATATTTAAGAATATTATAGTGATCGCTAACACATAGCATTATATAAGCTCTAACTCTAAGCCGAGTAACCGTGGAGGCATATTCCCCTTTTCAACTTTAATCGGATCAAGAGGATCTGGTTAACAAAGAGGTTATTAAAAGGAAATGTATCCTAAATTAATAATAACTAACATAGCTATCCTAAAAATATGGTTCGAATTGAACAAAATAATTGCAATGATAGAGGCTATTTTACTGCCATATTAATTGATATTGTTACAAGGTTATTTTTAGCTGTAATGGAAATATCGGTATACGAGTTTGGATAGTAGAATTTGATGAAGTGGATTAATAAAATAAAAATGTAGTGAATGTGGTTAATTTTTCTAAGTGTAAAAAGGAAATGGACTAGCTACTACCCCATGTACACAAAATGAGCAATAAATAAGTAAAAAATGTAATTAATTTTGCTAAGTGTAATGGGAACATATATTAGTGTTAGTCGTATATTGACAGAATAAGTTATAACGAAGTAAAAAATGTTGTAAATTTTGCTAAGTGTAATACAAATACGTATTGTTTCCAATCATATGTTGATTGAATGAGTTATAAAGAAATAACAAATGTGTTTAATTTTGCTAAGCGTAAAAAACTCTGCATAAATCTCTAATAAAATGAGAATTGAATGGAGCATCAACGTGTACGCATCATGTCAGGCTATACACGACGCGCTGACAAGGTTAAAATACAAAGAGACCGAGCTGAAGTGATAACAATACTTAATGTGGTCGATTATCTTTACTGTATGTATCAAATCATTGATGCTTAGCTAGTATTATTTTTAAAGCAGTAACAAAATATTTTACATATTCATTTAATGAGTGAGTTAAAAAAGAAAATCATACATTTGCAGTTAACATTTCATAGTCCCTTGCACGAGCCGCCATCCGAAAATTGGATGATCTTGATTAGGATTATATACAGGAGGATCGGTCGCATAGTGTTGGCTTTTCTAAAAATTCTTGAGTTGAGTTTATCCTGAATCGCCCATGAGAAAAGCATCTCGAGGGTAGCGAATTCCTTCTTATGCTATGCCAAGGATCTCAGAGCTCGTCTTATGACGCTGCACTCCAAATGACCAGGTCCATGTTGTAGATACCTAGTCGTGATTTTACAGACGCTGCATTCCAAATGACCAGGTCCATGTTGTAGATACCTAATCGTGATTTTACAGTGGTCCATAGGCGCACTGAATACCGACACTAGTTAAAAGATGAGCGGACGACTCTGAATCACGCTTGACCCATTTCTCATTGAGGAGTTATAGTTTATCACCGGTCCCAATTCAATTTAATAAGATAGCAATTTGCTAAACGAAACTGGAATGGCAGTAAAAAATATTGTTTTTGTGATCAAGACGAAACAATACAACACTTATTTATAACATTTCCATTCGCAAAAATGGTTTGGCGTATTGTGTTGGAGATATGCCCTAGAGGCAATTAATAAAGTGATTTTATTTGTCATATCTCAATTGTTCATAATATGTTTTAAATACCATGCTATAACTGTATTACGCGGAAACATTAATACACGTGTGGTATGAAAACAACCAGGTCCCTAGTAGTAGGCTCTATTTAACTAGTTCGTTGGACAACAGATGATCAAGATTTCCTGATCATGGATAATTACGTCGGTTGACAACGGAGTCATGTCATTAGGTGAATGATGTGATGGACATATCCAAAATATAGAAACGTAGTGTTCATACCTTCGACTGTGAGATCATATCAAATCTCTGCTTCTGGAAGATGCGGCTGATTGCATCAAACGGCATGTCTTATATAGCGTGACAATAAAGATGACACTTTCGGGTATCGGAAGGAAGCAGTAGAAGCGAGTGATCAAGAGCGAAAATTGCCAGTCCACATAGCAGGATAGATACTCTGGGCCCACTCGGTGAGATTACATCAATGAGATTGCAAGCATGTGACTAGGTCACGGGGATGTAATATCACGGACGAGTAAAGATAGATTTGTCAGTGATGAGGTCATGCTCGGTACATGATACCAGAGAACGACGCTCGGACAATCTAAGTATCGCTAGGCAAGAGGATGAGACTGGACGTCTAAAGGTTCGAACGATAAAAGTCATTCGTGGACGCACAGGGGCTATCATGGGTATCCAGATCCCGCTGTTAGTCATTGATCGGAGAACGTGTCTCGATCATGTCTGGAGTGATCCCGAACCGTAGGGTAACACACTTAAGGGTAGGTGACGATTTGATTGGATATAAAAGAGATAGAAACCGGGAAGTCCGAAAGTGTTCCGAAACTTGTCCGATGTTGATAGGAGGCAACGAAATATGTTTTCGCCGAATGAATTAAATAATATGTATTTAATATTAATAAGTGTTATTAGTGATTAAATATATTTTTTATTTAATTAAATTCGAATTTAAAAGGCATTAAAACCTAAATGGGCCTTAGAGGCCCATTAGGGGAAAATTCCCTAAAAGAAAAGGAAAAGAAAAGAAAAAGGGAGGAGGGCCAGCCACCCTGGGTGGGCCGAATGGGGCCCACCAGGGCCGGCGGCTGCCCTCCTTGGCCGGCCAACCATGTGGGGTTTAGTCCCACATGGCTTAGCCAAGGGAGAAGGTCTCCCCCCCCCTCTCCTTTAAATAGGGACCCCCCCCCCCCCCATGCCTTGGAGATTCATCCCTTCTTCCTTCTTCTCTCCTACCTTGAGCGTGGTTCCGTTTCTGGAGCTGCGTACGAGGAGGGAAGTCTCTCTACCTTACGCACACCGCCGTGCTTCGAGATCCAATCTTCTACTTCCGCTGCTCTGCTGGATCTGGAGTTCGGAGGTCGTCATCTACACCGCATGTGTGTGGAACTGCGAGGCGCTACTACGTGGCGCTGGGAGTACGACTACTTCCTCTACACGACCTTGAGGTCGGCTTCGTCGGCTTCATCGGCAACGTTTGTGCGGGAACGTAATCCCGCTTTCGGTCTACAAGGGTATGTACTCCGTCCTCCTTCGTATAGTATATCTGCATAGTTAGATCTTGGCTAGTTTATGGTTATCGTCGGTAGGAAATTTTTTGTTTTCTGTCTTCTATTCCCAACAGTGGTATCAGAGTCGATCTATGCGTAGATATTTCTATACGGTTAGAACACATGTTGAATGTGGGCATCGATTCTACATTTGTTACCCTCTCGCGTGTACTTGTTTATATCGCGGCATTGTGGGATGAAGCGGCCCGGACCGACTTTACGCGTACTCTTACGCGAGACTGGTTCCACACTTGGCATACGGCTTGTACCGTATATGTGGCTGGCGGGTGTCTGTATCTCCTACAATAGTTGATATTGCATTTACAATGGAGGGCCCCGAAAGGGGTGTAATAGAGACAATTGTCTTATCGCTGTTGTGGTTGTATTCGTAGGTAAGAAACGGTTCTTGTGCGAAAGCCCTAGCAGCCACGTAAAATATGCAAAAGATAAAGTAGAAAGCGTCTAACTTTATTTTGCAGGGCCAATGTGATATGGTCAAGGTAGGTTTATTAAATTGTTTATAAAACTGTTGGCGCGAAGGAGACCATCGGCGCGGAAGAGACCATATCATGTCGCATTACATTTCATTCTAGATGTTATGTAGATTGTGTGCATGCGGTAGAAATATAAGATGATCCCTCCTAAAACCATGTAGTGTTCTCCTATAGCGTGCACCACCGAAAGTTCTCCGTTACGAGGCAGGCCGTGACGATCGGGTGTCAGACGTATCTGCGTTCGCATAAGGTGGGTGTAAGCCACGTTGCACAAGCAATACGCTATAGGTTATAATGGCGAGCCTAGCATGTACAGACATGGCCTCGGAACACAGCGATCGAAAGGTTAAGCATGAGTCACATAGTTGTTGTGATTGACATAAACGATGTCTACCTTTGAAGCTATGCTATCGGCCGTGACGATCGGGGATAGTGTATCGAATGAGGATCATGTAATCACTAAGACGATGCGAGGGATACTCGTCTTGAGTGGGAGTTCTAGTAGTTTTACTTTGAAAACTTAGTTTTATTTTGAAAACTAGAACCCATATTTTATTATGAACAAAAGTCTTTATGCTTTGCAAAACCTTTGTAGATGATAACCTCTTCTATAGCCCTGTTAGACTTAGGCGCATTCCTGCGTTTTGAGAAACTTAAAAGAGATGGGTCCAAACTTCATAGTTTTATACCATAGCTTGAGGATACTCCTTGTTTCAAACCTTTTAGCTCTATACGATACAAAACCCGCTAGGAGATAAAACCGGAGATTCCATTGACAAAAGATAATTCAGATTATCAAGTTTTGTGCGGATAATTTCATCATAATCCAGTGTATGCTATGATCTCTGCCGTTGAGAATGAACTGTGGGTGCGTGTTGACAGACCGTGAATGGTCGCTGAGATTGATGATCTGTATTCACCGTAAATCAGACTTTCTTCTCAACTAGGATGGAAGAGAACACTCGCATTAGAAGAGCATGTGGCAGTCATACCTGATGACATTGGTCATACCGGATGACATTGGTCATACTAGATGACATTGGTCATATTTGATGACATTGAGACGCCTCGCTCAACTCGATGACAACGTTGCCAGGTGCAAATAGTTTGTCATAGACTATGTCATGAAAGGGGAATCATTCACCTTCATGAATTCTTGATTACATTGCAGAATCTAGAAGATGAAGCAGATCGCCGGAAAGTCATCAATGATGATGGTATATATATGATATACACATTATAAATGTTTTGACGTAAACAACGTACTCACTGCAGTGACTAAGTTGTGATACTAGTCATGTTTTATGAAAACAAGATTTTCTGCTTAAGTAGCTTGGAAGGATGAGGAGACAATGTGTGTTGATGATGGCAAGCAAACATGTTGTGATAGCCATAGACACTCTCTCTCAACATCCACCATTTGGATTAATTTGGATTTGAACAAATATTCCTTTTGATCGCTTGTGAGCATGATCATTATAAGTGTCTTTCTCTTGCGAGACAATCATTCATATTTGTTAGTGACAAATCGTTTTCCTACATTTATGAGCGATATAATGATCATACACCGATCGTGAATGGAATGTTCATATGTGAATCTAAATGTTAGTAGTTCATACATTTATAATATTCATGCCAAAGGATACAAACTTAGTAATGACACCACATTTATGTGGCACTCACGTTTTGAATCATGTCAAAGTTATAAGCATAAAGAAGCTCCATTCTGATGGATCTATGAGTCTTTGGATTTTGATCTTCTGACACTTGCAAGATAACTAAGACACCGTTTTCAGGAAACAGGCGTATAACTTATTGAAATATCATACATAATTGATGTGTGTGGATCAATGAAGTATTTCAACGTGTAGTGGAAATCATTATTTAGTAAACTTTACCAAAGATTGATTTAAGTAGATGTATGGGCATCCGCTTAATGAAATGCTGGTCTGAATAGTTTGATAAATTCAAATAAAGTTCAGAAGTAAAGTAGGAAAGTAAACTTAACAAGATAATCAATTTCCTACGATATAGATCGAGGGAACGAGGATTTGAGTTATGAGTTTGGCATATCATTGGAAGACTTGTGAAAAGAGTTCCACAAATTACGCCGTATGGAACATCACAATGTTATGGTGTGTTAGAACGTCGTAATCACACGATATTGGATTGTGTTATTAATTATATCTCTTATCGAATTGTTGTGATCATTAGAGTCGTATGGTAGGAACAGAACATTCACTTTAGATAGTAGGGAAACCATCTAAATCCATGGAGGCAATACCATATGAATTATGGCATGGCTTTTAGCCTAGATTGTCGTTCTGGTATTTTAGTGTTTCGATACGATTAAACCTAAAATGGATAAATCTTTGTAGTGTACCTAAAAGAATTAGTTGGGTACGTGTCTCACGACAAAAGGGTAAAATTGTTGCCGGAATATAACTTACTCAAGAAACAGGTTCTTGTCCGAAGGTATAAGTGAGAAAGAAAGTAGAGCAGGACGGAGTTAATGAACTTCCTCTCCAGACATCAGAGTGACGCAAAGGAAACTGTTTCGGTACCGGAAACTGTTCCGATATCATCCTCCATAGATGAAAGAAAGCTAATGATAATGATCATGATGCTCTAAGCTCATACTAAGATCGTAGGCATACGAGAATAGTTTCCGCACCATGTGCTACGACTATCTTGTTATGAAATGTCATGTTTATGGAACGTGAAAGTACCTACGAACTACAAAGAAGCGATGGTGGACCTAAGTCCGAGAAATGGCTATGAGCCATATATAATCCGAGATAAAATCCATGTACAATAACTAAGTAATGACTTAGGTATATTTTATTAATGGCATTCAGGCCATTGAAAGTAAATGGAATTTTATGATAAATAGACGCTGACGGAAAGACAACCGTCTATAAGGATCGATTTGTCACAAAACTGTTTTGACAAATTCAAAAGTTGACCGCAACGAGATTGTGTCTCAAGTGGCGATGCCTAAGTTTATTTAGGATTGTTCTAGCAATTATTATCAATTAAGAAATTGATGGATGGATGGATGAAGAAAACCGTGTTCCCTAATGGCAACATTAAGGAAGAGTTGTAACCGGTACAACAAGTAGGTTTGGTTGATCCTAAGGATGCTAGACATGTATGCAAACTTTAGTTGTCCATTCATGGGCTGAAGCAAGCATATCGGAGCTGGAATTTTCATTTTGATAATGTGATCAAAGGATTTTGGAGTTGTCCAAAATAGTTGAAAAAACCTGCAGTTACAAGAAGTGAGTGGGAGCTAAGTAGCTTTTCTTGAATGGCATATTTGAGTGGGAGCTAAAAAGAAATTCGCTTGTCTTATATGTGGAAGGCATATTTGAGTGGGAGCTAGGTGTCATTCCAGACTTTATATGTAATGACATATTGAGAATGATACAGATCCTCTAGTAAAGTATGAATGATTATTTAAGTGATTAAATTTTCTATGAATGAAGTTTATAGTATTAGGCTTTAAATCTATAATTCGTATAGATCATAAGGGGCTTAGTAACATTAGGTCGGAATATTTTTCTAGGTCAAGATTCTGAAATGTTTCAGAATAGAACAAGCAAAGAAAAGGATTCTTACTTGTATGACTAGGTAAAATATTATCTTGGCATTTCAGCGATAGTTATTGAAAGAAAAAGATAGGTAAAATATATTTTTTATTTAATTAAATTCGAATTTAAAAGGCATTAAAACCTAAATAAAAATTCCCTAAAAGAAAAGGAAAAGAAAAAAAAGGGGAGGAGGGCCAGCCACCCTGGGTGGGCCGAATGGGCCCACCAGGGCCGGCGGCTGCCCTCCTTGGCCGGCCAACCATGTGGGGTTTAGTCCCACATGGCTTAGCCAAGGGAGAAGGTCTCCCCCCCTCTCCTTTAAATAGGGACCCCCCCCCCCCTCACACATGCCTTAGAGATTCATCCCTTCTTCCTTCTCTCTTACCTTGACCGTGGTTCCGTTTCTGGAGCTGCGTATGAGGAGGGAAGTCTCTCTACCTTACGCACACCGCCGTGCTTCGAGATCCAATCTTCTACTTCCGCTGCTCTGCTGGATCTGGAGCTCGGAGGTCGTCATCTACACCGCATGTGTGTGGAACTGCGAGGCGCTACTACGTGGCGCTGGGAGTACGACTACTTCCTCTACACAACCTTAAGGTCGGCTTCGTCGGCTTCATCGGCAACGTTTGTGCGGGAACGTAATCCCGCTTTCGGTCTACAAGGGTATGTACTCCGTCCTCCTTCGTATAGTATATCTGCATAGTTAGATCTTGGCTAGTTTATGGTTATCGTCGGTAGGAAAAATTTTGTTTTCTGTCTTCGATTCCCAATATATTGTTCATATGGCTCTTAATTTAACACCTCCTAATAATATTTCGCACATGTTTGGGAATTGGTTGGGGGACGTCTCCAAAAAGGATAAAGTACCGATCCGAGTTGGAGTTTGTGCTTTGCTTTGGGCCATATGGAACATAAGAAATGATTATATTTTTAACAATGCAAAATCTTGTTCCTTCCTGCAGGTTATATCAATGGCTACGCACTGGATCCGTATGTGGTCTTACCTACAATCAACGGAGAAGCGTCCCGCGATGGTTTCTGGGGGCAACCGACTGGATATGGTTACACGGGACTTGTACACTCAGTTCAACTGGCGTTCTGATTTTAGGATAACAGGTTAATGCAGCGCCATTCATGTTTGTCTTTCCTTTTTAGATGGCTCATTCATGTTTTGACTTTGCGTGATCCATGAATTTTTGTAATGACTGAATCTTAATAAGTTAATAAAGACCGCATGCATCATTTCGATGCAGAGGCTGGGACTTCCCCTTTTCGAAAAAAAGCAATTTGCATTTTGAGGGAGCCCAACTTTCTTCCAAATACTTGCCGGCAACTTAGCTAAAACATAATGATGGCTACACTCTGATTTACATTGATCCTAGTCAGATATAACTAAAGCAAAGGGTTATTATGTTGCCAAGTCGAGGTTGCAATTTGCATATGAGGACAAAAAGTAAATTTCGGCGTCCACAATGATGAAGGTAAGGTGATCCGCACCACTAAACAGGGGAGGATGATGATGATAGTCGATCTGAGAAGCAAACCAGCTGTGTGCACAGCAGTAATCCAGTCTGTTTCAATCAGATCGCTCGATCGATCGGGTGATAGTGCTGCATGCTGGATCTACGAACGATAGCAACTCCACATCTTTGGTGACGCTTTTGAGCGATTGATAGGCTAACAAGAGTTGGTGACACAGACTCAACAATTGAACACATATAATGTATCTCCCTAATGCTGGCTCATCTCTTTCAGCACCTCCTCCTTAATGCTCCAGCTAGTTCTTCCATGTCGTGTTAACTTTAGACATATGGTTTGTTTTCTCCGTCTTTCTTCTCTATACAGAGTTGATCTTGAAGAGGGATATGCATGCCCCAGGAATGGGACAAGGGGTGGAGCGACTGGGCATGTGGGGGTGTCTGCTCAGCGGTGGTTTTCAGGGCCCTGTTGGCCGCACCGGCAGAGATCCCCTCTGCCCCGCCTCCCGCCGGCAGCGACAAATACAAGACAAGCCACACACAACCCCAGCCGCAGTGCGTGCATGGGCCTGACCAACAGCCCATCCATCCATGCATGCACGCATCGATCGACCAGCAATTGACACGAGCTCGCTCGCTAGTACACAGTAGATCGGTAAGAGCATCTCTAGGATACCTAAAAACTGCTCAAATCACACCTTTGGGTGAGTGTGTCTTCACGGATTGGTGGTCGCTGGTGTTGCAGACCACCCCGTCAGCTGTGTAAAAGAACCCCGTCGTTGATCATGCTCACGGCGTGCTGGATCTAGAAGTACCAGAATGCGGTTGTCTTTGACAATGCGCGTCCCTCGGTGGGCTCCATAGTCGACACGATCAAAGGTCGAGCCGCGCGAGTGGACGAACGCGGGAGCCCAGAGACTTCTCCAACTTCTCCTCTAGATAGGATGGGTTGAGTTTTATGGTGGGTTTGGTTCTTCCTAGGACTTATACATAAAAAAAATCTATCAATGTATCGAAACGCAAGGCTTTTGTGTTTTCGTAAAAAAAAAACTCAAATCCAAGTTTCGACACTTGGAATAGATCCCGTTAAAAAGATAAATTGAAAAATAATTTCGATCTCCCCGGATATTATCACCTACATATTCAAACAACCAGGTTTGGGAGTGAACTCAAACGAGTCAACACTCTTGTGCTGACGCTGACAACCCCTGAGCTCAATTCCACTACGAGAAGACTCGATTTCAGCGTCAATCTTTGATTCCCGACGAGGAGGGATGATTCCAACAAATTTCCTATGAGGTTCAAAGCACCTCCTAAGGAGCACCTCTCCCCCATGGGAGCACCTCCACGGGTTGAGGCTGGGGAGGTCGGCGCTAGGAGAGCCAGGTGAGGGCCCAAACCGGGCGGGGGCGGCGATGGGAGCGGAGCGACTCGTTCGGCAACCCACAGTCCGTACGTAAAAGATAGACTCTTTGAGAGAGAGATGAAGAAAAGGAAAAAACCTTTACTATATAAAAGTGTTCCGAACGGAGCTTTGCTATACCGTAAAATCATTTAATTTTGGTGCAACTGAAAATGTGTTTTCCAGTTTCAATTTATCCGGCAGTGCTCTAACAACATCTCCTCACAGTCACAGCTGATTCAGTCGCATGCACACCTGCAATCATGCACACAAAACTTGCACGCATCGATCTATCTGCCCCGATGGATCTCCTCCTTGATTTCTTGTGCTTGACCTGGCCGTGCCCGTGTCTGCCACAAGAAGAGAGGTAGGAAACCTGTTTGCGGGTACGTTGCAGTGAGGGACTGCAGCAGGGCCGACATGCAGTAAACAGGGTACAGGCTTGGCGATATGCGATGATCGATCGATGATGGGGATATATCTAAAGTACCGTACGTATGGGGCTAGATCACACACGTAGTCCTGGTTACTGCTCGCGGTCGATCTCGCGCCTGTGTGTGTGTGGTGTGGGCGCTGGCCGCGTACATGATCTCGCGGCGCACGAGGGTTTAACTTAGGTGGGTCTTGATGCTTTCCCACCTGTCAAATTGTTACCGCGGGTGCGTGCGTGTGGTTTACTCTTGATAAAGAAAACGAGTAAGTTTAAGTTACTGGAAATAACCAGGCCACAAAAAAAACAACGGAATTATTTTTTGAAGTTTAACAACGGAATTATGCATGCATGCGTACGCATCCACGCAATGTAGTGCAATCACGATACCTCAACAGTGCCACTGTAGGGTACTATTGCAAGTCTCATCGATCTATCAGAAGAGGACTGATGATCGCGAATTAAGCTGACGTGCATGTGTACTGATCATCGTATTAGCTACGTCGCAAAGTGCGATTCCGACAGTAATGGCCAAAGGGTTGTTATCAATAATCCGGTGATCTCGTCTCCTAATGCCGTACGTGTACACGTGGCGGGTGTGGTGTGGCGGGGCCAAGTGCAGGCGGAGAAGATAGAGTTGTCTCCATGCGCGGTTATTGCATTGCAGCAGGAATAATCTTCTGTTCATGCGGTAGGGCGTCCATGCGCAATCTGGACTGTCGGATTCAGCTGTCCGACAGCCAGGATTTAGCGTTGACCCAGCACATTTTCAACGCTAAATCCTGGCCGTCGGATAGCTGAATCCGACGGTTCAGATTGCGCATGGGCGCCCTACTGCATGAGCAAAATCCACGTTCATTGCAGCAGCTGTCACCTCCCCTGTCGTCCTTTTGTAGCCTCGGTCAAAATTCAGAGAGATACATCTCGTTTCAGTAGATGCATAAAAGATCCTTGCTTAGTTGTTCATTTTTTTCTGCAGAGAAGAGAAGGATTAAATCACATCACGAAGACACATCCGGCCTGCAAGCATTTGGGACTAAGCGCAACTAGAGAAAGGTGATCCCATGATCATTTAAAGAACAAAAGAGTCTAACCGAGTTGACTGATTTTTCAAAACCTCTCAATCAGCTCAAAACTAAAAAAAACAATCGGTTGACAAATAAAAATCAAATAGAGAACTTGCCTGTGGCAAGATGGTTAGGTGGGTGGTTGTACCCCCAGCCCACCAGAGTTCAAACCCTAGGTTTGACGCTGGTGTTTCTCATTTAAGGTGGAATATTCTTCAGTGGGAGGCGACGTTCCCATCGACAACGAGGCGCCCGTGGTGACTTCGTCGATCTCAAGACTCGACCCGCCGACTCAGTCTCTCGGAGGTGCTCATAGGGGTAGGGTGTGTGTGCGTGCGTTCATAGGGGTGAGTGCGTACACGTGTATATGAGCGCTTGCGTTGTACCGTGTTTCGCAAAAAAAAACAAAAAAAATCAAATATATAATTGTGAGCTACAAAACCATAAGTTGCAGTGTTACTAGTGTAGATTAATAGGTGAAACTGCAGAGCAAATAAGAATATTAGACCCGGTTGACGAACAAAATTAAATACTCAGTAAAAGAATTAAACGACTATGTAGAACAGTACAGATATAGTAATTACTAATTTTAGAATGTGCAACTGATGTAGATTAAAAGTGCTAACTGCAGATCAGATAAAAAGGTCGACAGGTAGCAAAGCAGCAAAAATGAAGCTGACGAATGAAAGGAACTAGCTACCGATTTATGCATAAACGGAGGGCCTAACTGTGACCTCCTAGCCACTGCAAATGCCAGCTACAAACACAGGGACCCGGCCTGCCTTTACCCAACCCTACCTCACATGATCACACCTAAAGGGCCAAATCCAATCTCGCAGCAAAAGTACGATTACTACAGAAATGCGCCTACGCATCCACCTATCATCCTCTTCTATATATATGGATTAGGAAAAATTTCAGGATGCGCCAACGAGGACGGGGAGAAAGGGACACACAAGTCCTACGCCGCCTTGCCTTGGTTGCTTATCTTCAAAGATCCATTCACACACACATACGCCTAGAGTTTGTTGCACTACACCCAAGAAGAATCAAACCAAACTTTCGTCTCAAATTAATCATCATCCCTAGCTCCTTCGTACGCCTCGACCGATCTTAGCACCTCTGCTAACTAATGGCGCACTGCGGCGGCGGCCCGGCGTTGCGGAGGGTCCAGCAGCAGCAGGAGACGTCGCCCGTCGTGGAGAGCCATTACCAGGGTTTGCTCGACGACGACGACAAGTACGGCGCCTTGTGCGGCGCCTTCGGGTACCTGCAGCAGCAGGAGTGGCCGGACCTCAGCAGCGCGTGCTTCGCCGGCTTCGGCGCGCCGCCGGGTACGGTGGCACAGGAGGAGGCCAGCAACGGCGGCAATTCTTTCTCCTGCAGCGTCAGCGCCAGCAGCGGCGACAGCTCCAGGAAGAGAAAACCAGACGCGCATCCCGACGCAAAGGTGAAAGATTCATGCGAGCGTACGGTGTCGAACAGCCGTGTGTACCACTCCGGTACTTGTGCACAGCTACTGTCCTTACTGACATGAGTATGTTGTGTTTGCAGAAGACTCTGTCTCAGGGTGATTGCAAGAGGGCGAGAGGGAAGCAGCAGCAGCAGCTGTGTGATCCTGATCAGAATGCAGGAGCAGCAGGGAAAGGAAAGCCGGAGAGGCTCAGGCCGTGCACCAGGAAGAAGCCGGAGGTGTCCACCGCCGGACAGAGGACCGACTACATCCACGTCAGAGCCCGCCGTGGGCAGGCCACGGACAGCCACAGCCTCGCCGAACGGGTACTACTCAAGCCACAGCTCCCCGCAAAAACCTTGTGGTATATATCGCCGGTCTCGCCGCCGCGACAACTGACGACGTGATTGAATATCTGAATTGGACGCGCAGGTGAGGAGGGAGCGGATCAGCGAGCGGATGAGGTACCTGCAGGAGCTGGTGCCCGGGTGCAACAAGGTCACCGGCAAGGCCGGCATGCTTGACGAGATCATCAACTACGTCCAGTCCCTGCAGAAGCAAGTTGAGGTACGTTGGCTCGGTGTTCATCAGACAGAATAATGTGCCCATCAGAGGCTTATTGTTGTTGCCCGTGGCCGGTGCAGTTCCTGTCCATGAAGATCGCGGCCTCCAACCCGGTGGTGAACTTCAACATCGTGGAGGACCTCTTCGGCGGCAGGCGGCTGAACCACCAGGCGTGCGGCCCTGCCATGACGCTGCCGGTGCACGGGCAGCTGGACACGCCCTGCCTACAGATGAGCGCCATGCAGCAGATGCAACAGCCGCCAGCGGCTGGGTTTGGGCTGGAGATGCTCGTCGGCAACCAGTACCCGCAGGCACAGAGCGCGGCTGCCACGCCGGTGTCGGTGTCGGCCGGCGCTTCGGTCGACTCATGTCTCGATGTAGGTGTCCACTGCAAATCAGTTTCGTCATTTCCAGAGTATATATGGTTGTTCATGCCGTTCTGAACTTCTTTTTTTCTGAATTTTGTTGCAGGTGAATGGAGCCGCTGCTTGGGACATTGGCTCCCAGAATTTGTTCACTGGGTTTGATGCACAGTTTCAGTCAGTACAAAGTGAGTAGCTGCTTGTGTGGATCAAAGCTTGCAGGGTTACTTGTTATAATTCTCGTATCAAAGAACACGAATACAGACAGTTAGTGAAGGAAAAAAAGGAAATAAGATCATGTTACAGTTTTTTAGAGTTTCAGAGTAGTAGTCATTCACAGAGTTATGGCCAAAAAACGACCACCTTAAATAATACTCCCTCCGTTCCAATTTAATTGACTTGCTATGCACAATTGGAACGGAGGGAGTACTTATGGTTACTGAATTTGGGTACACTGGAAGATGAATAGGTGTACTTTGTTAAGCATATTAATTTTTTTAATAAGTTGCTCCATTGGTCCTGTAATAATCCAATGCACTTCCTTGTAGCATATAATGCAGTATTAAGACTGCAGAAGTGAAGAGTCTGTTTTGTACTCTTTAAAAGTCGGATAAACATTTTCCCTGAATCCGCTGTTACTTTCCCTTGCAGGTGATTGTTTGCTAGACAACCTCAAAATGGAAATGTAAACAGGATTAATTCTCGTCCCTGGAGTTTTAACTACAGCAATACTTGTGGCTGAAGATTCTTTATTCATAGCAACTGTACTAATGCAGTATTCTGTCAGCAATGAAAATAGAAGTACATGTGTGTGAAGTTTTGTCTTTGTCTTGCTAGTCTACCAATTCATAAGCGGTACAAAATCCTTCAATACGGAGCTACACGATGGGTTCAGATTACAGATAAAGCACTTACAATATAATCTCACTATCTTGTTAAGAAAAATATCAACACTTGCAAACAAATCGATAACAATATGCACACATCTTATGACATAAAATTACATTAAACTCATTCGCAATAAACAATTACATTAAAATGAAAGTGCAACACCAAACCAATGCACCTCTGTCTCCTACTTGCCCTCCATCCTTAAAGCACAGACTGTTCACCAGCTTCTGCAAAGACATAATTAAACCTTACTTGTACTCAAAGTAAAACATAATTCGTCCACCCGTCATCACTGACAATAACTTCTGAACAAGAGTAAGTGCACTCTGATCTCCTCGAGCAAGGTATATTATTTCAGAATTTTCATGAGTACTACTCATATCTAGTATCTCTTAAACCATCAAATACGTTCTGCCATGAAAAGGCAAAAAAAGCGCTGAGGCGGACTTGTAGAGGAACGACAAAATCATTTGACTGTAATTGTTGTGGCAAAATAATTCGCATAACTAGATGCTGCTGGAAATTATCCACGTGCATCCGACAATCCATGTCAATATCAAGACTTGGCACTAGCACTTGTATCTGGTAGCAGTCTTTATTTTTGCAATGTTTGTGAATTATCAAGACTTAAGAACTTGAACTAACCTTTGCCTGGGACAATGATAACTGGTGCTGCTTTACAGTTGTGGAAGCAATACTCGCTGACACTTCCCTGCAACACACTGCAGTAAAAATGACAAAGTTACATATGGACTTGATAGTAAAATCTTGAACTTACGTGGGGCAATAAATTTTGACCACACGTCAAATTGTAGAAACAAAGAAACAAAATACTCCCTCCGCTGCGACACTTATCATGCATCGGAGCTAGTAGAACATTTCTTAGTGCCAGTTGTGATTTCAAAACAAGTAATCAAGCATATTCTCTGAAAGAGCACTCTAGTTAATATTCTTTTCGTGCATTAAGTGAAGAACAACTGGGCACAAAACCCCAAGAAGGCTTTTTTTTGGCTCTACTAGTCAGCCAGGGCTGATTCTCGAAACACTGAATTAGATCATGAGCTTAGCGATCTGTGTTCCAAAACAAGATCCATAAACTGAAGTAGCAACACTCGTATGGTGAATGTGAGAAAATTTATATAATGACAAATCAAGTATGACCTGCAATTGAGCTATTTAATTATGCCAATATTCCAAAGAAGACATGTTAATCGAACAAGAACAACAAAAGGACTTTGGCAATACACCTTTGATGGACTCCCATTTGCAAACCTTATCATGATGGAATAATAGTAGAATTATGACTTCGAATGACCAGATATTTTGTACTTACAAATTTGACCAAGACAATGAACTACAAAGCTAACTATCAGTATCAGGTTCAGGTCATCAGGTTTTGAAAGGTCGCCACAATTGGAATAGAACTGTGGTTTAGGAGTCAGATACCTCTGAACAAGGCTTCTACCACGTGTGCCAAGAATGACGGCTGCTGGCTTCAGTCGCTCTGCTTCTCGGCAAATAACCTGTCCAGCATCCCCTTCAACAATCCGTGCCTTGGTATGGACCTTGTAAATTTCCCAATCAAAGGCACATCTATCAATTGGTTATGGAAATTATGGAAAAGGAAACAGAACATAGGATTTCACAAACATGAACACAACACAAGATTAGTCTGGATAGATTTCATTAAAAAGTTGCTCATAGCATCACCGTAGACTCGTAGCACTGCATTCTAAGCTTGCAAGGCAATACATGAGGCACGCAAATGTATATGTTGCATGAGCGCTCCTTTGCGCAACAGAATAATTATGCACGCAAGGATAAAAGAGCATACCAGTGATGCCTTGAATGCCTCAATCGCCAAATTATCCATTAGTTCCTGACTTTTGTCATATACCAGATCATTATGCACACCTACATAAATTGAACATCACATTCAGCCCCAGTTTCAGTTGAGCACAAGATTTACAGGAGAGTGTGTATGGATAAGCAGATACTGAATTCAACATGTGGACAAATATCCAGCATGTTCAACTTATAATGTTGAGAAATTTCAGGTGCTTGGATGATCTCCCACAAATTCAAAATATGACCAGATGCCCCTAAGAATTTAAGACTCAGAACTAACCCTATTATACTATCAAAGGCCTTCTCATAAGTCTATAGCAACATTAATCCATTATGGCCAGGATACCAAGCAACAGGTTTCCTAATTAGTTCCCCTAGGTGGAGTCGTGGGGCATGATATATTTGGCCAATTGGTCCTTCTATCTTTTGCTGGGAACATTCAAGTTGATGAAGTGGTGGGGAGCAATGTAGTCGACCTATGGTACTTCATCGCTACTATTCCCTTCGAAACTTCAGGCATACAACCAAAACTAAAAGGCTCACACGCAGCCTAGCATAAGTGCCGCAGTTAGCTGGTCTGCTGGTGTACCGAGAAATGTTTTGGTTTAATTACATATTGTCCAGTGCCAACCCTGTTATCACAATAATATCACACCTATCAGTAAGGCTAGTACGCTGAACACAAGCCGACAAACAGGAGTCGAAAAATATGTAGCGATCAGCAGCGACTGGATTGGGCATAGTCAAAGAATTCGGATTATCAATTGACCACAATGATAAGAAAACCTAACTAAATTGGCTCGGAAATGTTTACCAACCCGAGTATTATTATTTTTCACTGGGACGTCGACAGCATGCCATCTAGTAAGAGCAGAGTACAGAGAGATAGCTTTCAGAGGAGGAGGATAGGACGGATGTACTGAACTGGAGACGGCGTGGACGAGGTGGACGGTGTCGGCGATGCGCGCGAGGTGCGCGAGCGCCCAGTCGAAGGCGTGCTTGGAGTTGGGCCCGAAGTCGACGGCGACGAGGAGGTCCCTGCCGCGGCGGCGCTCCCCGGTCTCGCGCTCGAGCTCCGGCGCCGGGTCCTGGACCACCGGGATGAGCCGGGGGAGCACCACCTCCCTCCAGCTGTACTCCTCCACGCCCTCCTCCACCGTCTCCATCGAGGGTTCGGCCGCCACCGACGGAATCCAAGTGTGCTGCTCTGCGTTGTACAGAAAACTAGGCTGCTAGCAACGGCGTCTGTCTCGGAGTGCTTGAGTGGGGGTTTGGTAGCAGTTTTCCTTTATTTCGACGTTTCGAGCGGAGAAGTAGGACTTGTGCTTCACGAAGAGGATGGATCCTAATCTATTTTGTGCACTGCATCCGCGGATCGCCATGAGTTTTTCATCCCAGCTTTACCAACAAGCAAGCTAGTAACAGCTCAGTACTGTTAGCGCTCGAAGCGCGTAACAGGAACACGTCCTCGTGTACCGCAGTGTCGGGAGAGATACTCCGCAACTCTTCCTGCGGGAGACCGGTTTCGAACGCGATACGCAAGATAGTAATCCAGTGCTTTTGACATCAGACGCCCCAGCCCCTCCGGAAGCCCCGTCTGAGGAAGCCAGCGACGATTGGCTGAACTAAGCCGGGCTTGGCCGCTCCTAGCTCGGTTTTCGATATCCGGTGAAATCTAAGAGAAGTCGCCGAACAACGGAAGCATGAACAAGGGTTTGAGGGGGGGGGGGGGGAAGTAGGTTGTATTGATAGGTTGTCGATTGTTTGCTTAATTTTAATCGGCCATCACCTCTCACATATATATGAACGCGGCTGGACTTCACGTACAAGTATTAGACTTCTACAAGGCTTACAATCATAGTTTAAATCGAATCCATCTCTAAACTAGGCAACTTCTTGATCGGCTTTGTTGGCTTCAAACTTGCTGGCTATTTTGAAAAGTTGTCTTTTGTCCTTCCGTGTTGGCTTCAAACTTGCTGGCTAAAAGTTGCCTTTTGTCTTCCGTATTGGTTTCAAACTTGTCTTCTTCCTCAGATATGTGATATCTTGATCGGCTTCGTATTGGACCGGACTTCAGCCGTCCGGCTTCTTTTTAGAAAATTGCCTTCCATTTTTCAGTCTTGATCTTGCAAAGTTGACTTCTCTTTTGCGCCTTTATCTTGACTTTTAAAGTTGTCTTCCTAGGTCTTTAAGCAACTTTGCACACCCCGAATCCAGCTTCCGCCTTGTTCCAGTGTTGCCGGATTATTTGCCGCCTTCTTCTAGCCGCTTTTTCTGGAAAGCTTTCCAGATCATCATTTTAGTCTTCTTTGCCGCCTTCTTCGAGCCGCCAAATCTTTCTTAAACTTGAAACTGACAATTTGCCAAAAACGGGTGCTAACAAATACTCGCATATGCAACAACGGGCAGCCCATCAAACGATACGCATGCAAAAATTCAGTGTTCACGAAACAAAACAAAAAAATCGATAAAGGTTCACGAAACAATTGTGCGTTGTTTTTTCAGATGTTTTGGATTGTAATGCCCCGTCTAGTAGCAGAGCAAGCTCTACGGCAAGGTATGGTCAAAGGGGGCCATGGCTGAGTCACACATCGTTCGCAGTACATGTACGGGGCCTTCTAGAAGGCGAAGAAGATTCAGCGGCTCGCCACGCCACGCAAGCTAGGCGAGGACGTCGAAGCAGGCGGCGGTTGCTTTCTTCGCGGTTTATGACGGAGATGAAAAAGCTCCGTGCCGAAGGCAGCTTCTCCGCAGGCTGGGACCCCAAGATTACCTATCTGTCAAAGAAGCTATCTCCGCTCCGCCCTCGAAAAGAAAGAGGAAAAATAAGAGGTATCTTGTTTGGGGTTATCTGGCAGTAATGGTTAAATAAACTCTCGAATACTTCTAGTACAATTGTCACTCCTTGCTGTTGAAACGTGCTGCAGCACATGCCGTTCATGTCTGTTTGAGCAATCGACCAAACAGATCTGTGTCCCTCAGACAGCGAAGATACACTAATATATGAAGGGGAATTTCCAGAAATGTAGATATGCAAGATACTCAGAATATCTGGGAGCCAACGCATGGGCCACAATGCTTATCCGTAAAAATGATTGCAACCTGACATTAGGGATTAGGCAAAAGAGGCAACCTCCCGCAAAATTCTCAACGGATCCAGACAAATCGCATAACTCAACCTCAGTAGCTAGCAGGACAAAACAATGAAGAGCTTGCCAAACTTAGCAATCTAGAAATGGACACTGCAAAAGAGACGTGGCGAGAGGAACAATGTCCATAACATCCATAAGGCAGTGATATGTCACCGCTAAACATTCCAAGAACAATAATACATGGCAGTTTGGTTACAACAGATCTCGCTCAAACCTTCCTGGGGTTTTGCCAAGAAAGGGAGATATCGTTTGCCCCATCTTTGATCTGGCAAAACTACCAATTCTACCTACCATTTCCCCAGGGGCAGCATCGTCCCGTGAAAGCAAGATCTGAGAATTTACAGCATCCAAGGGGGAGCAGGTACTGCCTGGGCTTGGCACACTGCCTTCTCCGGTTGGTTATTCGCACGCCGGTTTCGTGTCAAAGCTAGTCAGGCAGATTGCAAAAGCCTGGAATGCTGAGAGCGGGTACCTGTAATCCATTGTAAATATGTCTTTCCCGATTTTCCCGAACTGGAGGATGACTTTTTCCTGCTCCGCTGCAGGAACTCCGAGGGAGGGATCGACCGAGGCGACGAGCTGGAAGTTCTTGACTGATGCTACGGTGACACGCCCTCGGAAGTTGAGGCACCAGCACTGCAGCTGCTCATGCCAGCGAGGAGCTTTATTCTTCAGAAGCAGAGGCGCTTCACTAATAGAAGAAATTGGTCCAGATAAATCAGCGGTGAGGCTTGTTGACGAGAATTCTATTCTTGGTTCCTTTCCTTTGCTCGTTGGTAAGGTGGACACTTGTTCGTCAAGTGAATGGATGATGCCGGTAGGGGTTGGGGCCTTCCCGCCTTCCTGGATACACATGGCTGGTATTGAGTGCATGGTGCACTGCATTCTCCTTGGTCCTCGATTGCGCAGGACAGTGAGCTCATATGAGACGGTCGCCACATTGTAATTGCCTAGTGGCAGCCTTGGCGATACTTGCTTTGAGTGTCGTTTACTTGGCTTGTTGTTCAGCAACACCGCAGCATCACAAGGAGGCTGGCTGTCAAATATCGTGAACTTTGTGCCAAGGAAGTTTGGTCTGGTTCAGGAGAAGATAGTGTGATTATAAATGACAAAATGCAGCAATGATATAATTTAACCAACAACAAAAAAACTTACTTCAGTTTGCCAACATATGTGCTGCTAGAATGAGAAAAATCATCAGAGATCAACGATATAGCGAAAGAAGTCCGGGCAGCACGTCTGATCTTGCGGGCTGCAAGCAAAAGCTTGTCGTTTTCCCCGTGCAAAGCTGCATTACATACAATGATACAAATGAACACTAGTAGTGACTTTGTTAGCATGAATTGAGCATATTGAAACTCCAGTATAAGATCTGCGACTGTCTATATCTCTGTGAAACGAACCGATCTAAAATAGGATGTGGTGTAGGTTAAATGTATCGGTCTAAAATAGGATGTGGTGTAGGTTATCTTTCTGCGTGCATCCTTGCTCAACGGCCTACAAAGCTTGCTGTAGACTGCACATGATGTCTAGCCTATTCTGGTAAAAATTAATGCACCGCCATCAAGATTGGGTTCAGCTTCTAGTCCTGCTGCGTTTGCTAAGCCAAGAGTAACCCAAGTTCAACTATGATACACATAGAACAACACTGTCATTCCCCTAAATTGGACCGTTTATCTGCAATGCCATCACAGTAGCTGACACAGATTCCACTAAATATAACAAAATCAAGCAATTAAAGTCATCTTGCATAGTTGCATAGGTCATATCTCGCTTGGAAACTGCTTTGGAGTAATAGAACAAGAATGCCAAACCATACGTTCAAGCAACCAGATTTGATTTGACTTACATGGGCTGAGTCCCAGGTAGAGGAGATAGGTGGACGTCGCTCTGTCCCTCCTCACAAAGCACTGCACCGGATGATCACGAGGCCCCGGCTGCATCAAACAACCAAGTTAAGCACCTAAACTTGCGCAACTTGATGAGCAAACAGATCATGGCAGAAGATGGCATTGATGTGGTGGAGACAGTAGCTACCTGCTTTAGGGAGATTGGGAAGGTGATCCTACCGCACTCCTCAAGAGTCTTCACCACATCCTTGGTGATATCGCGCCACGACCGGCAGACGGCGGCGCATGCCACGACCTGGCGCCGTGCCGGCCACGCGGCCTCGCTGGCCTCCAACCTTTGTATGACGTCCAGCAACAGCTCCGGCGGCAGGTTTGCCCACTGCCCCTGCTGCTGCGGCTGAGGCTGTGGCTGTGGTTCCGGCCACAGGCCAGGCCAGGAATGCCTCGACCCACCGCGGCCGTGGCCGACGCGCACATGGCCGTCGGAGACGCCGCCACGTCTCGACATGCTCCCGATGCCGTCCCTCATCTCCTTCAACTCCCGCACAATGCTTTTCAGAGACATTGCAACTTACGGCCAGCCGCTGTCGCTCTCGCTGAAACAAGAAACCCCCTACTGCTCCATGGCAAGATCCGCCATTACAGGCGAATCTAATCCAAAAATGGCAGGAGACAGCTCATAAAGTAGTCGCCACCACTCCCGCATCGAGCCCAACTAAAATAATGGACATTTTCTGAAAAGATCTGAAGCTCGCGGCTCCGAAAATAAACTAAAGAAACGGAAATTTTGGAGGCGAATTTGAGAGGATTGGCGAGCAAGGATCCGATTTCTGCTGGCACCCAGCTCGGATCTGGCGGAGGAAGCAATGCAGCAGCAAGGCACTCGGAGAAATCGAGGATTTTCAATCGGATGGCCTCAAGATCCAAACTTTTCCAGCTTCCACAGCTGGAAAATCAAAAAATGGGCTCAAGAACGGATCGAGGATCCTCCGTTTCGCTCATTTCTTCCCCGCTTCCGTGGGATCTCCCCAGCTCCTTTCCCCAGGAGCTCTAGACTAGGGAATCCCAGTTACTTGCCTTCCTCTAAGCTTTGGATTTCTTCACAGCACCGCTCTCTCCCTCCCTCCGCTCCTCCTCCTATCTCTATCTTCTCTCTCTCGCTCGCTCGCTCGCCCTCTCGCCCCCCGCTGCAGCTCCTGTGAATCCTGTGTGTTTGGACGTGGGTTTGTGTTAGGGAGAGGATAAAAGAGGGTTGCAAGAAAACAGAATAAGCGGAGACGATTTTTTATGAACGGTGGGAGCAGCTTTTGGGGACGCTTTTTTTTCTCTTTGAGTTTTCACTTTCAAGGTGTGCAGGTACTGGTACTCGCAGCTCCCAAAAACTCGAAGCTGTCCAACAAGAATCCTATGGCATGAACATGGACTATACACCGCTCTATGACAGTGGTAGCTTTGGTCATGCAGTTGAGCTGCAATGGCGAGGTTGCTCAGCAAGTTACTCCTAAAAGGCACTTTATGGTACGAAGACTTTCTGTACCATTGCGTTGAATGAATGGCTAAAATATGTGATGCAAAAGGTGTCAAGGGTTTTGGGGGTTACAGAGCTCCGATCAATGAAAAATATCAAAATATTACACCCCATCGTCCGTGTAGTAGTAGTAGTACGACTGTTGATTTGTTGTACTCCCTCCGTCCCAAAATAGTTGTCTCAAATTTGCCCAAAAATAGATGTATCTAGACATGTTTTATGTATAGATAAATTCACTTTTGGGCAAACTTGAGACACTTATTTTTAGACGGAGGGAGTATTTAGGTTTCTATATTTTGAACTAAAATCACTGCAAGAATTATGAAACGGGGTTAGCAGTTTAGAGTTTCTTCTATTGACAGAATTATGAAAACATAAAACACATAAATATGATAATAATGCATGTGAAAAAGGTAGGATTAAAAACATAAATGTGTGTTTGCTTCAAAGGAATCGAAAAAAATCATCTCACTCCTACCAACACAATACAATTAAAGTCGGAACCACATAAGTATTAAGTTATTATAAGTATGATATTATCTCATTCAAGATATGTCTTGTATTACGAGCATAGAAATTCAAAATAATGTCTGAGTGCATGTATAATTTTCAAGTTGTTTCTTCTGAAACAAAGATTAAAGAAAATTTTCCTTTGTTTCTTCATTTGCACCGCACATCTCGACAAATGCATGATAGTGCAACCAAAGGAAAATTTATCACTCTTATTTCCTATGAATCAAATAGGCCTATTTCAATTGAAAGACTAGTGAAGATGATAAGAGACGCTACACATGTACGCTCGTCCATTGTTCATATTGTTCGCGAATTTTAGGTCGGTTTTTATTGTTTTGCACTAAATTCCATAGGTATCCTTAGATTGTGGGATTCCACGGGCAAATTTCAGATGAAGGTCCTATGGATGAAATAGTGCTATAAAATTCCTAAGGATTGTTTTTTTGTCTATCTCACTGGTCTATAGCAATTTTGATCCACTGAAATCTATTTTTACACTTACATTCACGTGGGATTGGATTTCTATATTTCTTATGTGTGCTATCCAAAAGAATGTTCTTGTATTTTTATTACGTGTTTGTGGCGCTTTGTTTCTTATTTGCATTTTTATATAATTTATGTATTTATTATGTTGGTTTGTTTTCAATTCATTTGATCCAAAGAGTCCCTTCTTTAGTGATATGTGTTGGGCAAAAATATTGGCATGAACCATTTCCAAATCTATATAGCCTGGTCATTTAGAGAAAAGAAAGCTACAAATCTGAAAAGCCAAAGAAAATAAAAAAGATGATTATTGTATTCTGATCGATGGACATTCCTAACTAATTGAACAAATGTATTACCAAATTACATCCAGAACCTAACTATACACGAGCATTGAGGTATGCAAACATAATGCCTCAGTAGTGAAGCGGTGCTTTCTGATCGACCGATTTGATTATCGGTTGGACCAAAGGCCCTTATTAGGTTGAGGCTACCTTTTTTTAGATAAAGAGTATATATTATATCGCGGAGATACCAATTACATCCAGCCTCTGCAACAACGCGTTGCCCTAGCGGCTACACGGATGCACACAGCCCAGAATAAAAAGAAGAATTACAAAAAATAAAAGTCCCGCTATAGTGATCTATTCCTTGTAGCAGCCGACCTAACACCACCAAAACAGTACCAAAAGTTCAGAATCTTCAAAAACGACGCCTCCAAGAAGGAACAGTGCTCAATCACTGTCGTCGCCCTGATCCTAGATCATGGGTTTTCACCCTAAAGAAAGTCCACACTCGCAAAAACAATGCCTTTAACAAGGCAATTGCCAGGCACAACCAATTAAGGCCAGACCTTGTGTTTTCACCCTAAAAGTTTAGACATCGAACTTCTCCTGTATTGTCGCCCCCTCTTGCCGTTGCCGCTGCTCCAAGTTACAAATCACCAAGCCAATCCCTCATCCCACCGTGACTCCAACCACCATCATTGCTAGTACTCAAAACTCGGCTTCCATGCCATTCTCCGCACTCTAACTTCACCATGGAACAAAAGACAAGTCCACGATGGCAACAGACTGCAGAGCTTCGCAACGCTTCCTCTGAAACCAAACGGTCAGAATAAAACATGGCTGCGCGCGACCGAATCCCACCCGATCCGTCAATCTCCAGGCTTAATTTGCCCAATGGAGTTCGTCGGCGGAGCCTTCCGGAACTCGACACTCCGGCCAAATCGATGAAGACATGCATCCAGTAGATCTTCGTCTCGGCGTGAGAGGGATTCAGAGACCGCCACCTTTATTCAACCGAGCCGACGGACTGAACGGTGGGGAACAGCCCGTCGCCGCCTGACCGGCCGCCGGCACCGCCACGGTGCCAAGCAACTGGCTCCACCAGGCTTCCCGGCGCCGCCTACCGCCACAGCCTTAGGCTCAGGCCCGCAAGGACCCAGATGGTCCGCGAAGCCCGAGGCCCCTCATCCGCAGCAGCAGGGACGTCTCCACCGCGCAAGAGCTGCGCGCCTCCGCCGTCAATGGCACCGAGATGCTCGCCGCCGGGAACCGCAACACCTCACTGCCGTCCGCGCCGAATCCCAGGAGCCGCCGCCATAGAGCTCGCTGCCTCGCGCGAAGGAGAAGGCCCCGCCGCCACCGTCCTCCGAGCCTAGCCCACGGAGACCCTGGCGGCGGCGGGGAGAGGGAGCTGGGGAGGGTGGGGGGGCCTCGCGCCGTCGGAGAATAAGCGCCGCCCGAGCCACCTAGGGTTAGGTGACGCGGGGGCCGGGTGGTTGAGGCTACCTATGGGGGACCTCCTCCTATTTGTTACTACAATAAGAATGGATATCACCTACCAAAGGGGACCTCCTCCCCTTTTTTCCTACTATGCGTCTACGTGGACAAAAGTCAAGGAAGGTCAACCCAAGACTAGTCAACCAAATCCAATGGTCATGGCATGGTTAAGTCAAAGATCAAAAAAGTAGATAAAAGACAAGGTCAAAGATAAAGCCCATAAAGCAAGAAACCCATTATGTGGAGGTCTAATTGGGCTAGTACACCATGGACCATGGGCCATATCCTCTCTCATCCACACCCCTAATGCACAAGTGGACCAAATATTACCTTTGTATCCCTTCCACCTACCATCATGAAGGGTAATCTTGGTCATTTGTGAAGGACATGTTCCTTATATAAACACTCAAGGGAGTGGAGGGCTCATTCACTTCTCATTCAACATAAGAAGGGGAGAGGGCTAGAGTTTGAATCCTCGTTCAGAGATCTCTAGTTTTGGATCTAAGGTATGGCCAACGACTAGGACCGATATTGTTTGGGACCTTGACTTCGCCCTGAGAAGTCTTGTTCGGCCCGGGGTTCATGCTCAACCCCTTCGACACTCTCCTAACGTAGGATTATGTCGCACTTCAACGAGGCGGCCCAACCTACTAAAAAAACATCGTTGTGTCAACTCTCGCATAGTATACGACGACCTTCATCACAAGGCCGGTAGACACACCTCCTACTAATCGCTATTTGACCATATCAATCAAAAAGGCTCAGTGGTACAGGTTGGATAAGAGAACCTCAAAAGGATGAGCATAACCCGGAGGTACTCGAAGGAGCTCAAAACTCTCGGTCAACGTAACTGCTAGTTTTCGTCGTGAAATTACATGCCCGATAGTTCCTACAAAATATGAACTCGTGGGTTCCATTAGTAACATAACACCCTATAAAAAGGGTTGGATAGAAAACTGAAGGGGTTCGTAGCAGAAAATAATAAAATTTCTAACTTACGTACGCCAAAACTTAGCCAAGGATCTAACTATGTAATAATGCGGTAACGGAGAAGATGTCGGTAACATACCCTTGTAGACCGAACGCGGGGATTACGCTCCCGCAACAAGCGTTGTCGATGTAGACAACGTAGCCGACCTCGAGGTCACGAAGAACTTGGCGCGACGAAGACGGCGGTGGCGCGACGATGACGCCCTGGCACCACGACTGCGGCGCCTCCGAGTACTCACACACGTGCGGAGCTTGACGATGACTCCCGGGCTCTCTGATCCAGCCGAGATGGCGGAAGTAGAACTTTTGGGTGGAATCCCGCAGCACGACGGCGTACTGCGGTATAGATTTCTCACGTGTGTGCAGTCCTTACAAGTGGACCACACTCTACGAGAGGTGGAGATAGGGTGGAAGTGGGCGGAGGGGCATCCTCGGTCGACGGGAATAATTCCTTGAATTATTGTGTATTAAAACAATTAATGCGCCCGTCTATTTATTAGGGGAGAGGGGGTGTCCCTCTCCTTGGCTCTCCCATGTGGGACTAGAGGAGGAGGGGGAGGTGGTGCGGCCGGCCAAAAGGGCCCAGCTGCACCACCCATCTGGGGGGTTCGACCCCCACTTGGGCCTTTCCTCCGGGGTTTTGGCCCATTTAGGTGGGCTGCCCCAATTTTCTCTTTTATTTAATATTAAATCAATATTTAAATATTTATAATTCATAATTAAATATATTTGCATATTATTTAACCTCCCGTGACTCCGAAACAATTTCCGGACCACTTCGAACTACCATCGGTTTTCCCCCGGAACCCTTCCGATTCCACCGGAACTTTTTCGATTCATTTTCTCTCTCTATTTCTATCATTCCGATAATTCCAAAACGATCTCCAAGCGTCGTCAAGATCTTAAGTGTGTTACTCTACGGTTCGGGAAATACTCCAGACATGGTCGAGACCCCTCGCTCGCCAATGACCGTCAGGGAGACCTGGATGGCTATGACGGTCCCTGTGCATTCCAGAATAATCGTCGTTGAACCGTTAACATGATATTCATTCCTTTTGTTCCTTCGATAGTACCCTCGTCCGAGATACGATCGTCAACATCCTATGTTGTGTTTTATCCCGTTACCGACAAGGGTTACTTAACTCGTTCCGTGATATTACATCCCCATGACCTAGTCATACGCTGCGCAGCTTGATAGATGTAATCTCATCGAGTGGGCCCAGAGTATCTTTCCATCATGCGGATGAACAAATTCCGCTCTTGATCACTCGCCTCAACTACTTCCTTAGGATACCCGAAAGTGTCACCTTTATTGTCACGCTAGATAAGACATGACGTTTGATGCGATCAAAGTATATTCCAGAAGCAGTGATTTTATATGATCTCACGGTCTGAGGAATAAGCTATCACATTACTCTCCTATTGCAATAATGAACTTTTGTGATACGATCCTCTTGCAATACTTTGGTGGGTATGTCCATCATTTTATTCTACTAATAAAATGACTTCATCATCAACTGTTATGAATCTGCATGATCGGGAAATCTCGATCATCCGCTGACTGATGAACTAGTTTTACATAGAGGCTTACTAGGGACCCTGGTTTGTTTACATACCACACGTGTATTAATAATTCCGATTAATACAGTTATAGCACGGTATGAAACTTATTTAGAAACTTAATGAGATAATGCGATAAATACTTAATATTTATTTGTCTCTAGGGCATATCTCCAACAAAAACTGCTAAGGCCCCGCTTGGAGTGACTTCTAAAATTACGGCCCGTAGAAATTTCCTGGATTCCCACTAGTCGCGCCGAATTTTCACGTGGAGCTTCACTGGTCTGTGAAATAATACGCGGCGGATTGGTTAAACTACAGTCAACCAAGCAGGCCTAAGTCTATGCTTTGAGGTTTCAGACTTATTTCACTAGGAGGTACCAAACCATTCGGTCGACCTACTGAACGGGAAATGCGTGAGCATTCGGTGGTTCCGATATCGTACTAGGCCGATAGTGCCGAGGGAAACAAAGACTTGTCTGGAAAAAATATGTGAATGTGTCAATCTCACTCGGTCGTAGGTATTGGACAAAAGTGTGTGAAGGTTTAGGGGTAAAAGACCACTATTTTCAAAGTTTTGTAGTTGATTTTGAGAGGAAAAGTGTGTGTATGTTTGTTGGAGATTCTTTTTCTCTGCTTGTCAAGTTCCCCTCTTAATAGTATAGTATACCTATGACTAAAAAAACAGGAATTACATTTTGTGGTATGATACGTCTCAAACGTATCTATAATTTTTGATGTTCCATGCTTGTTTTATACCAATTGCTACATGTTTTGCATCTACTTTATATCACTTTTATACATTTTTTGGGACTAACCTATTAACAAGATGCCGAAGTGCCAGTTCCTGTTTTCTGCTGTTTTTGTATTCCAGAAAAGCTAGTCTGGAAATATTCTCGGAATTGGACGAAACTACACGGGAGTCCCTATTTTACCAGAACTCACTGACGGACCAAAGAGGCGACGGAGAGGAGCCACGTGGGCCCACACGTGGCCAGGGCGCGGGCCCCCCTCTGCCGCGCCCTGGGGTGGTGTGGGCCCCACGGGCCTCTCCAGCCGCCGCCCTTTCGCCTACTTATTCCCCCCGACGCGAAAACCCTAAGTACCTGAGCAAATATCCACGAAAAGTTCCAGAGACGCCGCCGTCGTCAACCCTAGCTCGGGAGGGTTCAGAACCTCTTCCCGGCACCCTGCCGGAGAGGGGAATCGTCACCGGAGGCTTCTACATCGCCATGCCTGCCTCCGGAGTGATGCGTGAGTAGTTCATCCTTGGACTACGGGTCCATAGCAGTAGCTAGATGGTTGTCTCTCCACTTTGTGCCATCATGTTTAGATCTTGTGAGCTGCCCTACATGATCAAGATCATATTATTGTAATGCTACATGTTGTGTTTGCTGGGATCCGATGAATATTGAATATTATGTCAAGTTGATTATCAATCTATCTTATATGTTATTTAAGATCTTGCATGCTTTCCGTTACTCGTAGATGCTTTGGCCAAGTAGATGCTTGTAACTCCAAGAGAGAGTATTTATGCTAGATAGTGGGTTCATGTCTCCGTTTAACCTGGGACAGTGACAGAAAGTTCTAAGGTTGTGGATGTGCTGTTGCCACTAGGGATAACCTAACGATGCTATGTCCACGGACATATGTGTTTGTTTACATTACGCACTTTACTTAATGCAATTATCCGTTGCTTGCAACTTAATACCAACGGGGACTCGGATGACAACCCGGCGGTGGATTATTAGTCATAGATGCTGTTGGATAACGATCTATGTATTATGTCGTAATGCCCAATTAAATATCATAGTAGTCAACATGTCATGTATATGCATTGTCATGCGCTCACTATTCGTCAATTGCCCAGCTGTAATTTGTTCACCCAACATGTTAGTTATCTTTTATGGAGAGACACCACTAGTGAACTGTGGACCCCGGTCCATTCTTTTACACTGATTAAACAACCACAAACTGCAAACTGTTCCTTTTTCATTCTCTGCAATTTAATACTCATTTTCCACACCATACGTTTAATCCTTTGTTTTCAGCAAGCCAGTGAGATTGACAACCTCACTGTTTCGTTGGGGCAAAGTAGTTTGATTGTGTTGTGTGCAGATTCCACGTCAACAGTCCAGACTCCCTCAACAACTATTTTTCTGGCGCCGTTGACAACCTTCTGAAGAGTTGCTGCTCCTACTGGTTCGATAACCTTGGTTTCTTTCTGAGGGAAAACTTGCTGCTGACTACATCATACCTTCCTCTTGGGGTCTCCCAACGAACGTGTGTTTCACGTCATCAAGCTATTTTTCTGGCGCCGTTGCCGGGGAGTGAAGCACTTCGGTTCAGCAGACTCCTCTCCCTTCGACGCCTATTTTTCTGGCGCCGTTGCCGGGGAGACAGCAGTCTTCTGCAAGGGGAGTTTCACGCTTCCAATCTCTTTACTTTGTTTTTGTCTTGCTTAGTTTATTTTATTTTATCTTGTTTGCTTTCAATTATCAAAAACACAAAAAAATTAGTTACTTGCATTTAGTTTATTTTCAGTTTTGTTTTTGTTAGTTATTATGTCTAGCTCTTTACTTGATATCAATGGTTACTTTCCTTGAAACTAGTCCTATGGCTGAAAACAACATGAGAGAGCTTTATGAAATTTATCTTGAGTTGGGACATGAAGTGTTCGAAGAGAAGATTAAAAAGCCTATGGAACTTTATTTGCATAACAATCATGATAGTAGCAATGTTATTAGCATACATTCTTTGAACACCATTATTGCTAATGCCATGGAAAGCTCTAAGCTTGGGGAAGTTGGTTTTGATAAAAATGATATTTTTAGTTCCCCAAGCTTGGAGGAGGAAGAATGCTATACTTTTGAATGTCATGATTCTATTGAAATATCTCCTTTTGATAAATTTGAAGTAAACAACCTCCTTGACTCAGTAAAAGAGGAAATTGCAGAAAGGAAAAATGTGCTCCCTAATATTATATATGATAATGCTCTTGATGATGGTCCTATATTGCCTAATGATATTAATTATACTATTATTGTCAAAAGTGGGTTTGATAACCCCACTATTTCTGAGCTTAATAAAAATTATGCGTTTATAGATCATGATAAGAATGTTTTATGTGATATCTATATTGTTGAGTCTATTCATGATGCTACTGAAAATTATTTTGAGAGAGGAAAATATGGTTATAGAAATCTTCATGTTATTAAATTTCCTCTCTTTGTCATGAAAGTTTTGAGCTTTCTCTTGTGTTGCTTTTATATGATGGTTTCTTTAAAACCTACTGGTTATTATGTGAGAGGGAGACACGGTTTCATATATCACAATAATATTAAGTCTCCTCTCTTTATGTTGAAAATTTTAAAGTTGCACTTGTTTTGTCTTCCTATGCTAGTCACTTTGTGCTTCATTTACTTGTTTTCTTACAAGGCTCCTATGCATAGGAAGAGTGTTAGATTTAAACATGTTTTATATATGCTCCTTGATGCTCTCTTTTATGTTTCAACTCTCATCTTTATGTGAGCATCATAAAAATCACTATGCCTAGCTAAAAGGCATTAAAGAAAGCGCTTTTGGGAGGCAACCCATTATCTTTTATTTTCAGTATTAGTCAAGGAGTTTGTTTACTTCTGTAGCAACTCCTTTGTATCTTTATTTTCTCGCATTGTTGTGCCAAGAGTAGCCTCTAATGATAAGATGATGCTTAATTTTGATTGCTGCGCAGAAACAGATTTTTGCTGTTCACTGTACGAAATTCCTAAAATCACCAGATTGTTAAAAAATCTGAAATTTTTGTGCGTAATCTTTATGAATGTCTGAAACTTTCATTAGTTCAGAGTTTCTCGATCTGAGCGTCGTAAGTGCCTCGAAAAAATTCGTCTTTGCGGACTGTTCTGTTTTAGACAGATTATGCCTTTTTATTTTTCGCATTCTCTCTTTTACTAGTGTTGAGTGAAATTCTTTTTTGGGTGGAAGAGCTTCACATAACATCAGTGGCTGTAGCTAATGTTTAAAGTAACAAATCATATTGCGTCTTTACAGAACATGTGAATTTTTGATTATGCACTAACCCTCTAATGAGATCTACTTTGAGTTTGGTGTGACGGAAGTTTTCAAGGGTCAAGAGAGAAGGATGATATAATAGGATCAAGAAGAGTGAAGAGCTTAAGCTTGGGGAGGCTCCCATGGATCTCCCCAGCATATTTCAAGAAGACTCAAGCGTCTAAGCTTGGGGATGCCCAAGGCATCCCCTTCTTCATCGTCAAAATTATCAGGTCATCTCTAGTGAAACTATATTTTAATTCTTTCACATCATATGTGCTTTTCTTGGAGCGTCTGTGTGCTTTTTATTTTCAGTATTGCACTTTTATTTTCAATAAAGCTTGACTGGACCCTAGCATTCTTGATTGGGAGAGAGACACGCTCCGCTTTTTCATGAGAATACTCCTATTCTTCACTTATATTTGTTGAGTATTCATATCTAGCGCTGTTCAGCTTTTAGCTCTTGTTTTCATGTATCTCTTGTCAGAGCTATTAGCTTTCTTTTGTAGAAAGTACTCTCTTGCTTCACTTATATTTGTTTGGAGAGTTGATGAAATAAATTGATTGGTGTTTGGTTGGTTCAGAAAATGTTGCATGTGGTAATTGGTATAAGGAAAAACTTGCTTAATCTTGTAGATCACTAAAATGGATAACTTGATGCTTGTCAATTGTTTTGAGTTAACAAGTAGATCATGATTAAATTGTGCATCACATGAGTTAAGCCTATTAGTGAAGAACTACCGTAAAGCTTGTTGAAAATTTGGTTTGCATCGTGGTACCTCTAAGGTCTAGATATTTTCTAATAACAGGGTTTGGTTAACAAGGAAGACGGTATGAAGTCTTATAACGTTTGCAATATGTTTGTCATATAAAACTTGGTGTACGGGTTGATATTCTTGTTTGCTTACATAACCTTGCTAGCCTAAACTCTGTACTGAGAGGGAATGCTTCTCGTGCATCCAAATCCTTGAGCCAAAATCCATGCCATTTGTGTCCACCATAACTACCTATATGTGGTATTTCCTTGCCACTCCAAGTAAATTTTTCATGTGCTACCTTTAAATTATTCAAAATGTTATTATTCCCTTTTTGTGTCAATGTTTACTAGCTCATGAGGAATTAGTGTGGTTATTCTTTATTCTATTTGTCGAGTGGACTTTTACACCTGGACTAGTGGCATATACATCCGCTTATCCAATAACTTGCAAAAAGAGCTGGCAACGGGGTGCCCAGTCCCAATTAATTACAACTTTAACCAATTAATTCTCTTCACACTTTTGCCCTGATTCATCAGTAAGCAATGACAAACAGTGAAATACCTGAATGTGTGTAAACCAAAGAGAAAGAGGGATGATCTGCCTTGCTGGTAGAAATAACGTCCTTCATGGGAGCCGCTCTTAAAAGTCCGTTCGACAGGTAGAATACTGTTCTCACCCGCTACCATTCGTTGACAATTAACAAACACCTCTCAAAAATAGATACTCCTCCATGGTATGTGATTGATGGAAGGCACCCGAGGATTCGGTTAGCCATGGCTTGTGTTAGCAAGGTTGGGAGGAGTATCAAATATTTTATGCAATCTCTATATGCTTTCAAAAACCTAAAAGCTCTAGCACATGATTTAATCCCTGCTTCCCTCTGCGAAGGGCCTTTCTTTTACTTTTATGTTGAGTCAGTTTTCCTATTCTTTCTGTCTTCCACAAGCAAACACTAGTGTCAACTTTGTTACAACATGCGTTATATGCAATGTATTGGACTTGTTATACTACTTTGTGTTGACAATATCCATGAGATAAATATGTTGAAAGTTGAAGCAAATGCTGAAACTAAATTCTTCCTTTGTGTTGATTAAATACCTTTTATTAGAAACTATTGCTTTATGAGTTAACACTTATGCAAAACTGTTTGATGCTTGTCTCGAAAGTACTATTCATGAAAACGTTTAGCTTGTGTGATTCATTGTTTACTCATTATCTATTTGATAGCAAATTATAGACCATTGACTTGGATCACTTCATTCATTTACATGTGCCTTGCAATATTATATGATCAAGATTATGATAGTAGCATGTCACCTCAAAAATTATCTTGTTTTTATCGTTTACCTACTCGAGGACGAGTAGGAACTAAGCTTGGGGATGCTGATACGTCTCAAACGTATCTATAATTTTTGATGTTCCATGCTTGTTTTATACCAATTGCTACATGTTTTGCATCTACTTTATATCACTTTTATACATTTTTTGGGACTAACCTATTAACAAGATGCCGAAGTGCCAGTTCCTGTTTTCTGCTGTTTTTGTATTCCAGAAAAGCTAGTCTGGAAATATTCTCGGAATTGGACGAAACTACACGGGGTCCCTATTTTTCCAGAACCACTGACGGACCAAAGAGCGACGGAGAGGAGCCACGGGGCCCACACGCCAGGGCGCGGGCCCCCCTCTGCCGCGCCCTGGGGTGGTGTGGGCCCCTCGGGGTCTCAGCCGCCGCCCTTTCGCCTACTTATTCCCCCCGACGCGAAAACCCTAAGTACCTGAGCAAATATCCACGAAAAGTTCCAGAGACGCCGCCGTCGTCAACCCTAGCTCGGGAGGGTTCAGAACCTCTTCCCGGCACCCTGCCGGAGAGGGGAATCGTCACCGGAGGCTTCTACATCGCCATGCCTGCCTCCGGAGTGATGCGTGAGTAGTTCATCCTTGGACTACGGGTCCATAGCAGTAGCTAGATGGTTGTCTCTCCACTTTGTGCCATCATGTTTAGATCTTGTGAGCTGCCCTACATGATCAAGATCATATTATTGTAATGCTACATGTTGTGTTTGCTGGGATCCGATGAATATTGAATATTATGTCAAGTTGATTATCAATCTATCTTATATGTTATTTAAGATCTTGCATGCTTTCCGTTACTCGTAGATGCTTTGGCCAAGTAGATGCTTGTAACTCCAAGAGAGAGTATTTATGCTAGATAGTGGGTTCATGTCTCCGTTTAACCTGGGACAGTGACAGAAAGTTCTAAGGTTGTGGATGTGCTGTTGCCACTAGGGATAACCTAACGATGCTATGTCCACGGACATATGTGTTTGTTTACATTACGCACTTTACTTAATGCAATTATCCGTTGCTTGCAACTTAATACCAATGGGGACTCGGATGACAACCCGGCGGTGGATTATTAGTCATAGATGCTGTTGGATAACGATCTATGTATTATGTCGTAATGCCCAATTAAATATCATAGTAGTCAACATGTCATGTATATGCATTGTCATGCGCTCACTATTCGTCAATTGCCCAGCTGTAATTTGTTCACCCAACATGTTAGTTATCTTTTATGGAGAGACACCACTAGTGAACTGTGGACCCCGGTCCATTCTTTTACACTGATTAAACAACCACAAACTGCAAACTGTTCCTTTTTCATTCTCTGCAATTTAATACTCATTTTCCACACCATACGTTTAATCCTTTGTTTTCAGCAAGCCAGTGAGATTGACAACCTCACTGTTTCGTTGGGGCAAAGTAGTTTGATTGTGTTGTGTGCAGATTCCACGTCAACAGTCCAGACTCCCTCAACAACTATTTTTCTGGCGCCGTTGACAACCTTCTGAAGAGTTGCTGCTCCTACTGGTTCGATAACCTTGGTTTCTTTCTGAGGGAAAACTTGCTGCTGACTACATCATACCTTCCTCTTGGGGTCTCCCAACGAACGTGTGTTTCACGTCATCATGGTAGCCTATACATTTCTTATCTTTATGTGTCACCATTGGCATGATCCAGTTAACAAGATGAACTAAAACCTAAAATGCTTATAACAAATGTTAATTTCTTAATTGACTTATCATGAATCATCCAAACTCTAGATGTACCTTCAACGAAGTTATTGTCTTGAGCATTAGCCATCGCCATAGCAGTAATGCATATTTACTTGCTCAGTTTTGTATGATAGAGAGAGAGTTGACCGTGTGTAATATCTCTCTGTAAAAATGGGGAGGTGGAATAAAGAAATGTTTATAAGCCACTCATCATGTGGAATAACATATACATGAATATGACATGAGAGTATATGATGGCGCCTCCATGGCGCATGGTATCATATGAGCGGTATCTCAGTTAACATGATTTACTAATTTGTGGGAGTCATAGTAGCACTTTTACTTTGGGATGTGCTATGGCGCGATATTAGTACCATCATCGCTTTCTCTCGGGAGAATGGTGCGGATCGAGTCCCTCTGGCAGGATCCAGTGTTGGCTTGTAGTATTTCTCCTCGTCATTGTGCTCATCCAGATGTGGTGGGGGAAGGTGTTGGAGGTCACCCCATGAATAAGGCTGGATTTCTCCGTAGATCTGGATCTGGGTTCCTCTCTAGCTGCTCTCCATTGCGGCGAGGTGGATGGGGACTCGGGGATTTGGCAGCTTGTGGTTGGATTTGCAGCGGGGGAGCAACTATGTTTCTCTCGGGAGTTTCATCACGGCGGTTCTTCATGGTCAATGCGCCACCACTACCACCTCCAGCGTCGGTGACGTCAGGAAGATACGTTCAACCTCCAGGATGCTATGCCATTTCAGAGGCCTTTGGCTCCAACATAGTAGGATCCAGCCGCTCCCTTCCAAGTGGTATAGTCCCTGACGACGTTGAGGTTGACTACGCTGAGCTAGAGTTTCATTGCAGTGGAGAAGGAGCAGGACCTGATTGTGTTCCCAAATTTCATTTTGAGCTCCTTTTCGCAAATTGTAAGGGCCAATTTGTGATCTTTTTGTTCCCTATAGGCCCTTTTCTGTAAGATGTAACTCCACTTATGATTAATGAAACTCTCGGTCCTTCGAAACTATTCCCATGTTAAAAAAAAAAGAATGAACCGTGCTGGCCAGTCTTGTTGCCCGTTGGCCTGAATAAATTAAAATAGATGTAGGAGGAAATGCACGTATAACTATCCAGTCAAACAAACATAATACTACGATGTTTTCTCTCATACATCCTCTTAAATGAAACATTACAAAAAATCATTGAAAGCGATCATAACACATTGCTCTAGCCGTAGCTATCCCTCCATAGATAGAGCAAGGCACGCACACAGACATACATTCCCACGTAGTAGCACACAATTCGACATGATGGCAGACATGGTCACGAGGGTGACAGCCTTGTTGGTTCCCGGTGGCACATTACATTGGCATCGTTGCATCTGCACTCGCCCGCTACGCCATTCAAGGCATCATCGTCACCAACATGCCCCCCAAGAAGATCAATTCATAATACGGGCGTGGAGGCCACGCCTACACCATCTCCTCGGTCGCCTCCGCCTGGACGCCAGGGGCCAGTTCAGATCAGTTCCCCCATGTTCGTGAAGATGTTCGGCGGAAAGGAATGATACGGTGGCCGGCGCAGGTGCTGATCATCAGCCGGGAATGTGTGAAGGGAACTTCGTCAAAGGGACATCACATCTTTTTTCTTCGGGCGATCGAGTGAAATCCATGGTGGTCCATGATGTGTATCAAATGTGTTTGGGGGGTTTTTGGCTGCCGAGCACCATTGCTCCCTCTGTTTGAAAAAATCATAAAAATATTTAAAAGTTTCAAAAAGAAATTGAAAACAATTCTACATGTTCTCAGTGATGTATATTATAAGTGTGCAAAATCACAATACTAATCCTTTGTGTTATGGGCTACACAAAAATAACAAAATTTGGAAATCTAAACTATATTCAGACATGTACATTTTTCATTTTTGTGTTGCTCAAAACGCAAAGTGATTCGCATTGTGATTTTGTAGGCATGTAGAATACACCACTGAGAACGTGCATGATTTTCTTCAGATTTTCTTGAACTTTTCAATATATTTTTTAATATACTTAACATGTTGATAATTTGTACTCGTGTCATGTGTCGCCGCCTTGCTGGTGATTCTTTCAAGCAAGTTTTGGTTTTGAACATACAAGTTTGTTTGAAGATTTCAGATGGGTTAGTTATGACATGTACAATTGGGTGACGTTAGTCTTCCCTTAGAGATGCCATGTTAGGTTTTTGCTTAGTTGGAGTATAGAGAATGGAGAAAGAAAGGGTTGTATTCCCTTAGTTAATAGATGATCTCTTAGAAAATAAGGAAAGATTATTTTCACCATTATATCATCTGTATTGTCTTATTAACAAAATTTCACACTAAAATTTAATTAATTTTCATTAATAGCTAGAAATGAGAATACGTAAGAAAAAACACATGGTACAACTGATGTTTATTGCCTTCTCTAGACGAAATTAAATGCGGGATGCTACAAACACGGGAGATGGAATTCCCATGTCAAGCGACACATTTCGTGGTCACACAGTACGCGAATCGTTGCCAGAAAATCATGTCAACGAAGAAATGATGCCAATGATTAATCATAGCTGATGAATTCATTAGCGCGCTAATCCATTCATCAGCGGGCCAGGTTAGGACCATCGGTCCCTTAATCCCATCACTATCTGATTAGTACTCGGGGAGAAGCCGGTGGTGACCACAGAAATCCGGCCTCGGGGAGAAGCCGATCGATGATGACAACCAAGTTCCTCTTTTGCTCCTTGATGAAACTGACGGAGACGCCCAAGTAGACGTTCTTTAATTTAATCACGCCCCATTAACTCGATCGATGCGTTTCCTCTGTTAATTAAATGATTTATTAAGTAGTACTCCGTACCAAAAGGTTTTGCCGGGGCCGCGGTCCTCACAAAGAGGTCTCCGATACCTTGTTTACTCCGTGGAGTGCGTACAAAGAGGTCTCTGTTCAACGCACTTGCTGTCTCTGACCTGGTGGGCCCTGGTGAACCCGGAACCCACAGGTCAGTGGGCACCATCTCCATTTCGCCGTGCCTTTGGCTGCTGCAAGATGGGCATGCCGACTAGCCAAAGCAGCGGCTTCGCGTTTCGCGCTCAGCTCGCCCGCTTTTTCATGCACCACGGCTGCTACGTACACGAATCATGATGACGAGCACAAAGTCTAGACAACCAGAGTTTCAAAAAGAGAAAGTTTTGCTTTCTTTTTGTACAGCTTGCTCCTCGTATCAACGGAAACCAACGGCTATTATGTTGAGTTTAAAAAAAAAAAAAGGTTTCAACATGTCCTGAACTGGTACTGGTGGTATCTGTACCGTAGCTTCGAGGCCACGCCAAGCGTTGCTCGGTGTGAACGGAGCACTCGCGTAATTAATTAGAGAAGCGTAATTAATTAGTTGGTCTACCTCACTCGGTGTCGCAATCAGAATGGTGCACGTACACGAATCACGAGGCGAGATATTACATCTCGGCCTACGGACATAGGCCCCCGGAAACACAATATATCGCCCTTTGCGAGTCTGTAGTCCGACTACCGACTCGCCTACAGGATCCACCGGTAGGCCGGCCCATCTGCAGGTCTTTTTTTTTCTCCGTTTTGTTTCATTTTTCTGTTTCTATTTTCCTTTTTTTTTCATTTTTTTTCTCAGTTCTCGTTTTGTTTCATTTTTTGTCTTCACATTTTCAAAATCCAAAACATTTTCGTTTTTTGTCGGAGCGATTTTAGAAAGCGAATCATTTTTAAAATCTGAACCATTTTTTGTTTCAGTTTTTTCGAACCATTTTCAATATCTGAACCATTTTCGTTTTTCAGTTTTTCTGAACCATATTCAAAAGCATACCATTTTAAAAATGAACAATTTTCAAAATTCTGAACAATTTTCTAAAATTAGAACCATTGAAAAAATTAATAATTTCAAAATCTAAACCATTTTCAAAAATGATTTTTTAAAATATGAACCATTTTTAAATGTGAACTATTTTAAAAAATGAACATTTTTAAATCAGAACCATTTTCAAATTTCTGAAGCCTTTTTAAAATAAATATGTATAAAACTGAACAATTTTCACAATCTAAACCATTTAAAAAAATGAACATTCAAATCTGAACATTTTTCAAAATCTTAATCTGAACATTTTAGACCGCGGCCTTTTGCCGTGGGCCTCACGGCCGACCTGACCCAAGTTAAACGAGTCGTGTGATCGTGTCGCGTCGATGAATTCAATTCTGAACATTTTTCAAAATCTGAATCTGAACATTTTAGACCGCGGCCTTTTGCCGTGGGCCTCACGGCCGACCTGACCCAAGTTAAACGAGTCGTGTGATCGTGTCGCGTCGATGAATCTCTCCCTTTGGAACTTTTGGCCCTGACGCTGCCACGGCTGCCCGATTACCGGCCACCCACACAAGCACATTTGCAAACCTACAAGTTAAACTCTTTCCTCGTCCGTCCGCACGAATTACCGGGCATTTCTGCTTCTCCTTCCGAGCCAAGCGTCCTTTTTTTCAGGCGAACCGAGCTCTGCTTCTTCTCCACAAGCCTTCGGCCACCTACGGCAGCTGCTCTCCTCCGATGTCCGTCGCGTCAGCGTCCGCGGCCGCAGTCCGCTCGTCCTCGTCCGGCCACCGTTGCGGCGTCGGCTCTGGCCTCAACGGTTGGTTCCGGCCGTTTCTTTGATTACTTTGCTCTTACAACATGGACGCCGGTTGGGAGTCTCATATTTACGTTGTGATTCTTTGCAGGAGGCAGCAGGTTTCTGATGATGCAGAGGAGGGACGTCGTGACCAAGGGGATCGCGCTCACCGTCTGCTCCTCGCTGCTCGCCTCCTCCTCATCCGACGGCGCCGCTGCCCAAGGTTGCCCTTAGCTTAGCTGTTCTTTCGATCGAGACGTCGGGTTGACATTCTGCCGATGATCTCATATATGCTAACTCGTTCGTTCTCTGTTCGTTTGCAGCAGCACTGGAGAGATTGCCGTTCAAGGCGGACGGGTACAGCTTCTGGACGTGGAGGGGCCGCAAGATACACTACGTCGAGCAAGGCTCCGGGCAGCCCATCGTGCTCATCCATGGCTTCGGCGCGTCCGCCTTCCACTGGAGGTCAGCCTTCACCTCACCTCGCCTTATCTCATCTCTGTGGTTTGTGTGGCGGGAAACCATTATTGCCACAATAGGAACGCGAGGTGGCGTGCGTATCGGAACGACTCTGAACTTGGTCGATCAGGTACAACATCCCGGAGCTGGCCAAGAAGTACAAGGTGTACGCCGTGGACCTGCTGGGCTTCGGCTGGAGCGAGAAGGCGCTGGTGGAGTACGACGCCACCATCTGGATGGAGCAGGTCTCCGACTTCCTCAGGGAGGTCGTCCAATCGCCCTCCGTTCTCGTAGGCAACAGGTATCCATCCAGACATCATTGTTCAGAGTTCAAGACACTTCATTTGTTCTGCACATACAACATTATACTTACACGTAGTATGGTCTGATCGATCAGCTTAGGTGGCTTCACGACGCTGTTCACGGCGACGGAGGTGCCGGAGCTGGTCCGGGGCATCGTGCTGCTCAACTCCGCCGGCCAGTTCGGGGACCCCAACGCGCCGCCCAAGGTTGAAGAGGCCGAGGAAGAAGTGGGCACCCTGACGAAGCTCGTCGTGAGGCCGATCAAGGCTGCGTTCCAGCGGGTCGTGCTCGGGTTCCTCTTCTGGCAGGCCAAGCAGCCGGCCAGGGTCGAGAGTGTCCTGAAAAGTGTACGCGACGCAACTGAACTGCAACTTAACATAGCACTCTCCAGTCTCCACTGCCATTGTCGCTCAACTTCTCTTCCTTTCTTTCTATTGCATTTGTGTGCAGGTGTACAAAGATCCCACTAACGTCGACGACTACCTCATCAGCTCCATCACGGCGCCGACGGCGGACCCCAACGCCGGCGAGGTGTACCGCAGGCTCATGTCGCGGTTCGTGGCGAACCAGACCCAGTACACGCTGGACAAGCTGCTGGGGAAGCTGTCGTGCCCGCTGCTGCTGCTCTGGGGAGACCTGGACCCGTGGGTGGGCCCGGCAAAGGCCGCGCGGATCCACGAGTTCTACCCAAACTCCACCGTCGTCAACCTACAGGCCGGGCACTGCCCGCACGACGAGGCGCCGGAGCAGGTCAACGCAGCGCTGCTCCAGTGGCTCGGGTCACTGGAGGAGGAGACCGGCGATAAACCGTCCGAGCCAAGCCTTCAGGCCGTGTGATTCTTTCTTGGCACCTCCGGTCGGACGAGGGTGTTCAAGTTCAACAACGCTGGAGTGTGCGTACAGGACCAGTGAGGATCGTGAAGATGTGCTTAATTAGCTTACAAGTGGCATTTTAGCTTGCACTGGCAACATTTGCTAGTACGTAGATAGGGACAGACTAAATTGAGATCGTATCTAATTCCGCTGAATTTGAAGTCAATCCTTTTTCATGAAAACGCAAAAGATTCGCGTTCCGATGGAAAAAAAAAAGGAGAGTTGTATACAAAGCTTGGGAACGAGCGAACACCGCACCATACAACACAGCCTGTTCGAACTAAGCACCGTGGAATATCAAGACCCGTAAGCCGATTGCCTCGGAACTAGCCCAAGATCACCCCTCATAGCGGATCATGTCGAGGAGGCTAGATGTGCTAGAAACCACACTGTCGAAGAAGATCGTGTTGCGATGCTTTCAAATCCACCAAGTCTTTTGAGCATGCATGATTAACGACCGAGGTGCCCTTTACGCAATGTGCGAGGGGTAGATTGGGTAGCCACCATCCACCACTCCACGAAGTCGTCTTCCAACACCTGGCGGCCTTGTCGTAGATCAGATCCAAGACAACACTTCATACCACATAGTTCTCGAAAAGGGCCATTCGGTAAGAAGGTGTTGCATGGCCAGTCGCACAGCGGGCAGCACGGGTGGTGTGGAAGCCCACGTCTTGCCAACCTATCTCCAGTCCAACATCGGTCCTAGAAAGCGAGTCAGATGAAGAACTTGATCCGCGGGAGGCCAAGAGCGCGAGCTGAGCTTCCAGGAATCGATACAATTTCCTTAGAAAGATTTGCAAGAGTAATGGGCATCAGTCCTCCGCCTCCACAACAATTTGTCAGTTCCGTCGTGAGCTACACATCGTTGATCCGAATCCACTGCTTAGGGCCAACAATCTTAGCGCGCCCTGTGAAAAGATCTAGATGTCGCCTAGAGGGAGGGTGAATAGGCGATGAAAAACAAATACGATTTGCCTTGAATAAATGCGGAATAAAAATAGCGTTTAATTTATCAAGCTTAAAATGTAAATATATTAGGCTCAACTATGTGTACCAACAAATTATGCTAAAAAAGATTAAAAAAAACTATGTGAAAGTAAGATATATAACTTAAAACACGAAGATTATCACAAAGTAAATGCATAATTAGTGGATCTTGGATAAGAGATAACCGAGCCACGAGAAGACAATGATGTATTACGAAATTCACTTACCAATGGAAGCTAATATGCGTTAGAGATATGTGGATTCAACATGATCCATAATAGCCAAGAGTCACCTTAATTCGCCTCGTGCCTCCACTAAGGCGGAGTGCCACGATCCATCAAGTGTTACTCTTGAAGGCGGCAACCAAAACCTTTAGAAACAAGATTGGACCAAGGTGCAGGCTCTCTGGAGCCATTGCTCGTCGACTTCCCGGCTGTGGAGGGGCCGCTCCGACTATCCAAGGCATCAACAGGAGCGGTGGCAGCGACGCGCCGGCGACTCGTCTTTGTCGTTGACCTCGTCGGGATCCAGAAGGACCCACGTGTAATTTTTTTTCTTCTGGACCTTTCTGTAAGAACGGGGTTTTAATGTCATCTTCCTTTCCCGCAAAAAAAAAAAGTTGGGACAATCTGCACAAGTTAATTGAAGGCTCGACGCATCAATATTAAAAAACTTCTCACCACCAAGTCCAAGATCCAAGAAAACAACACCAACCGCCTAGGGAGCCAAGCACGCAAGAGCAACAAGCTCTTCAAAACTTTCACTTCCACGAACCATCGTGGAGAATTAAACCAATGCAACTGCTGCAATGGAACAAACGCAAGAATTTCTCAAGTCCTCCACTACCAAATCCCACCAAAGTAACATTTTTTATGAGACATGTGACAGGAAAACAAAGGGGGGGGGGGGGTCCCCCCCCCCCCCCCCCCCCACATAAAGGAGAGATATTGATTGGTGGAATATTAGATTTAGATCCCCTCTCTTTTCCTTCAAATAAATGCAGGATTCATGGGAAGAACAGGGAGAAAAATATCAACAATGAAGAGGAAAAACTTGCCTAAAAAGTTGGCAAGCATTGGAGAAGAAGGTCCCTTCAATAAGTCCCCAAATATCCAACCATTATGCAATTTTATAGCCTATCCCAGTACAACCTAGATGGCCCCAGAACTTTTGGGTGTTCCTTTGCGCCCTAGTGAAAATATTTGTGAAAACCTGTGCATCCAACCCCCGTAACAACCTAACATAGTGGTACGAAAATGGCTATATCTTATATTCGAACTCCGTGTTGATGAACTCGTGCTTGTTTTGAAGCTAACAACAAGCTCTACAATATCATACATAGAAACACCAAAAACCAACAAGGAAGGATAAAAGCCACAAGAGGAAAAATTAAACATCTCTATAAAAGAAGAACTGACAAAATCTTCAACATAGAAACGCAACAAGTTTTTCACAGGAGACCTGTTTTTTTAATGAATTTGAGCTTGTCGTGAATGACAAGCTTCAAAACCTCAGATATAGAAAATCCAAATAAGAATCAAGAAAGATGAAACCAAGTATATAAAAGGTTTGAACTCTCTACAAACGATGCGATCAACTACTCACCCGAGAGCATCTTGATAGTACAACTATTGATTTTATAACCTGGTCTCAGAACTAACACCTTGAGAGCGGCAAAATACAAAACATATTAAGTTTATATCTTTGCCTTGCGCTTATTTGATGGCGTGAATCACACGTTCGCTAGGAGACCCCAAGAGGAAGGTATGATGTAGCGTAGTGGCAATTTTCACTTCGTACAAAACTAAGGTTGTCGAACCAGTAGGACTTGGAGAAGGCTTCGGAAAGGTGTCAATGGCACCGTTTACGATTATTGACGTGGACCTGCGCACAGTCACAAACAAACTAGTTTGCCCCAATGAAATAGAGAGGTTGTCAATCTCTCCGGCTTGCTGAACACAAAGGATTAAATGTATGTGTGTGAAATAATATGAGAGCAAAAATGAACAGCAAGCAAATGACTAGGAAAAGCTATTTAAACGGTTGTAAACAATATAGGAAAATAGGACCGGGGTCCACAGTTCACTAGTGGCGTCTCTCCGAAAGATAAACATGTTGGGTAAACAAATTACAGCGAGGCAATTGACAAACATGGCGTAACACAATACTATCATGACAGAAAGTTCACCGTTTCATCTAATATGGGCATTACGGCAAAAATACATAGACCGTTATCTAACTGCATCTATGACTAATAATCCACCCCGGGATCACTATCCAGCGTGTCACCCGAAAGTATTAAGTTGCAAGCAACAGATAATTGCAATAAGCATGGTGTGTAATGTAAGCAATGCAAACAACATATAGCAATAAACACCGCTGTTTTATCCCTAGTAGCAACAACACATCTCAAGTCTTAATCGTTTCTGTCAACTCGAGCTCAGACAAGAGAGGCATGAACCCACTATCTAGCATAAATACCCTCTCTAAGATACTAGCAATTATTTCGGCCAAAGCATCCACAAGCATAGGAGAGCATGCAAGATCATAAATAAAACATATGATAAATAAACTGAACAATAATGTCATGACCCCATAATTCATCGGATCCCCGCAAACACAACATATAGCATTACAAATAGATGATCTTGATCATGTTAGGCAGCTCACAAGATCTAAACAATGGAGTACAAGAGAGAGACAACCATCTAGCTACTGCCATGAACCCGTAGTCCCGTGGTGGACTACTCACGCATCACTCCGGAGGCAGGCACGGTGGTGTAGATGCCTCCGGTGACGATCTCCCCCTCCGGCAGGGTGCCGGGAAGAGTTTCAGAACCCTCCCGATCTAGGTTTGGCGACGGCGGTGGACTCGGATATTTTCTGGAAAATATGATCGGGTATCGAGGGTTATCGGGACGAAGGCAATTTATAGGCGAAAGGACAACTCGGGAGGGCACCCGAGGTGCCCAGGTGGACCCCAGCCGCGGTAAAGGGGTTGACCGCGCCTGGGGGTCGTATGGGGCCTGTGGGGCCCCCTGCAGGTCTCCTTCGGGCACAGTCTTTGTTTCCATGTAAAAATAATTCCCGTAATTTTTCAAGCGATTCGGAGAAACTTCTCCGACTAGCTTTTCTGAAACAAAAAGAATAGCAGAAAACAGAAACTGGCACTGGGCATCTTGTTAATAGGTTAGTTTCATAAATCATGCCAAAATGATATAAAAACATTATAAAAACATGTGGCAATGTTATATAACAAGCATGGAACAATAAAAAATTATAGATACGTTTGAGACGTATCATTATTTCACTTGGACTAGATGAAGAAGATCATGCTCGTCTAAAGTTGGATCACCTTTCTTGTTTTCACTTGCTTGGTGAAAACTCGCAAATTGTTCCCCCATACTCAACTATGGAAAAGCCTCTGTTACTCATATCTTCACATGTATATTATCACAAAATGTACGGCAGGTTTCAAACATATGGTATCTTCGAGATGCTCATTTTGAATTTGAATTTCTCGATCATGATGACGATCACGGATCACCACTTAATGCCATCCTCCATGGGCTACATGAAAATTTTCTTTTGCAAACCCATAGAAAGATACCTAACCCCATATTAAAACGCCATACACATATATCATGGGTTACCTCACAAACCATAATAGAGAACTTCTTACTATACCCTTTGTTGGAAAAGACTGCACTTTAGCACGCGTAGGCACTAGGCGACGTTCAAACTCCTCGCCTAGGGCATAAGCAGAAGTCCAGGCACACCAACAAGGAATTGTCTTCTTGGGTTATTTTTTCCATATTACATTGATTAGCCAAATGGGTTATATTCTAATACAATTGTTGACTTTACTAATTTTCATGATCCAAATTAATGTGTATACATAGATAATAAGCAAATACACACATGATGGTCAAAATAATATGATCGGCTAGGCTGCGGCTAGGACGCATAAGTGCGGCATAGGCACTAGGCAAATGCCAACCGCCTTGCCCACGACTAGCGTCTTTTCCAACCTACCACAAGATTATTTCATCCCACTTGATATATCGTATACACTTTGTGGGGTGATCAAGTTATATCCTAATTTTTGCACTTTGTCTTAATCAATCTTATTTCTTCATTATGATGATGCACATGAAACAAACATGACTGTACACATAATTTTCTGCTTCAAAACATACTCGTTATATGTTCTATAATCTCACAACCATTTTTCGGATCATACATTGAACATCTATATACACACATATACAAATTAAGTGTGCAGGTGCCAAGAGACTTTCTATTTCTAAACAAAATTTCGAAGTGGAAGATACCAAATTTAATCATTTGCTCAAGGAAATTAAATAGTTACATGCTTTAAAGTTTATGTTCAGATTTATGCACAATTGCACATTTTAAACGAGTCATCTACATCTCAATCGATTGATTGATTTTTTTAAATCGCAACTTTTTTTGAAGTAAAAGCAATATATATTAAACTAGCAAGTTGTCTCATTAAAAACCTTCCAGACCCCTTAGATACCCTGGTAAGGAAAAGAGTGCGTCTGAAACTTGCTGCTTTAAATATCAACAATCGTTACATCGTCCGCTAGGGTGCTTACAATAAAATTAGGAGGTTCCTCGTGCCAAACAACCGACAAGGGTCCCTCCGCATGGCTAGCTAAGATATGAGCAGCCATGTTGGCTTCCCTGATCAAAGACAACTATTGCAAAATTACGACAAAGCATCGAGCACTACTAAAAAATAGCCGCTGCAGGACCAAGTGAATTCCCGCCATTCCTCATAACTTCAATCACCTCCACGCTGTCAGAGTTCACTTCGACTCTATTGCATCCTAACTGGCCTGCGAGGATCAACCCATCTCGCAGCGCATGTGCCTCAGCTGTCGCAGGATCAGAGACAAAAGGTAAGCCTCGACAGCTCGCAGACAAAAAATATCCCGTGTCATCACGGATAATTGCACATGTACTGCCAGTCCCTGAGTCAACACTGAAACCCGCATCTACATTCAGTTTAACAAAGTCCTCCCTTGGTTTGGTCCAGCCGTGTCGATGTATGCCCATCTTCTTCTTTCTTACTCTCGTATAGTTCAGAACAAGCGTCGATATCACATGTGCGGTTCTTGCCGGTGACTGCACCAATTCTCCATGTGTGGCCTTCCTCCTCTCCCACGAAATGTACCACACCGCGACGGCCACAAGATCATTGCGATCAACCTGCACGAGCAACGGAGCTTTAGCACCTTTGTCTCGCAGAAGAACTTCTAGCGCCGATCGCCCCTCAACTTCAACATTACAGACTTGTGAGATCGTCTCTTCCATTTCGAGCACCTTCCAGATCTCACGCACCCTTGGGCAACCAAAAAAAGCATGTTGGATGCTCTCACACTCCACATTACAGAGTGTATACTGCGCGCTTGGCTGCATATGCCTGTTTGCGCCAGAACCCCATTACAGGGTATAGCACCCAAGAGTGATCTCCAGCAATGAATTTTTATTTTTGCTGGAACGTATAGAGACCATAAAGTCTTCCAAATTGGGAGCATTGACGAGGAACCATAGCCGATGGTCCTTCTAAGCTTTTCTCCATGTTGGTGCTCCCACTCCATGTGATAGAAAGAACGTACAGAGAATACCCCGCTTTTGGTAAAATGTCAACCAACAAAATCCTCCATCAGATTACGGGCCAAAGGAATATTTAGTATTCTTTGGATATCAATCGGACAGAAATTTTCTCTAATTAATTGTTCATCCCACATATCAGTCTCGACATCAATAAGCTCGGACACCTTTGTAAGCAAGATATTACCCCTCCTTGTCGCAATTTTCCTATTCGGATGCATGGTAGCCATGGATCCTTCCATACATCAATTTGTGTACCATCTCCCACTCTCCACATATGGCCCCTCTTGAAAGTCTGGATGCCGGCCCATATGCTTTGCCAAGTATACAAACTCCCTTTCTTAAGCTGACAGTTGAGTATATCGCCTGATGGAAAAGTTTCACTTTAGCATGCTCGTTGGCCTTTTGGAATAGATTAAATCAACTACACTTTGAGCCGTTTCAAGCCGCCTGATTAACATGTCAGCCAATCAACGGCGTCTGCTAGGCCACGGCGTGTTTCATTCCCCCCATTCTTTCATCTGGCCGAGCGGCGGCGATGTCCGAGGAGGCGACCAGGAGCAGGGTCCTGGTGGTCGGCGCCACCGGCCGCCTCGGCGGCAGCCTCGTTCGCGCGAGCCTCGCCGCAGGCTATCCTACCTTCGCGCTCATCCGCCCGCACCACTTCGCCCTCCCCGACTCTGCCCCCATCAAGTCGCTCGCCGCTGCCGGCGCCACGCTCCTCAAGGTAAACGCCCCTGTGATTTCGAGTGCTCCGCCTGTGCCACGACCTTCATTCTTCTTGGTGAACTTGCCAATGTCTTCCGTCTGATTCAGGGGTCTCTGGAATACTACCCGAGCTTGCTAGAAGCTGTGCGGCAGGTGGACGTGGTCATCTGCGCGGTGCCGACTAAGCATGCGCTCCAGCAGAAGCCTCTGATTCGGGCTATAAAGGAAGCTGCCTGCGTGAAGGTGGGCTCGCAAGTCCAACTGCATTACGCATATCCATTCTGTATTTAATTTATCAAAAATAAATTTGTGCATATCCATTTAGTTGGGTTAATCTAATCTAGTAGGAGTACTACTTTTCCTATCTGAGTCTCGCAATCAGGTGACAAATTTTTTATTCTTGAAATCAAATTACTGGGAGTTGGTAGCATTGCAGAAATGACATAATATGTTATTAATGGAGGGCGAGGAAACATGGGACAATATTTGTTAATTGGACCAATTTTTTGTTGGAAAATCTGCAAGGAAAGGCCCTCACCACACTCACAGATACAACCAAAACAGGGACAGAATGGTTGCACTGCAGTGGAACAGTCAGAAAAATGTGTCCTAGACAACCATATTTTAAAATAATCTCTGTCTTTTAGCCGTATGAGGTTTTCCTTCACCATTTTATTTCTAAGGGCGGTCAGTTTTGTAAATATTTTTTCCCCAAAGCGTTTATAGTGATCACTTGGCGTATCATGAAACAAAACGTGAAGCATTGTTTCTGACCTTGCGGTGAATGCATGCAGAGATTTATCCCGGCAGAATTTGGAGTTGATCACACGAAAGTACAGATTTGTGACATGGATCATGGATTCTATGAGAAGAAAGCTGAAATCCGCCGCTTAATCGAGAACGAAGATATTCCTCACACATACGTCTACTGCAACTTCCTCATGCGCTATTTGCTCCCTTCACTGGTGCAGCCAGGTCTAGATGCTCCTCCAAGAGATGAGGTTACGATATTTGGTGGAGGAAATACTAAAGGTCTGGTGATATTACTTCCCTCTAGTCTGCTGTTTGGTACCTGAAAATTGGAAATTTCGTTCCATTTTCTTGTTTTTTCTCCTCAAGGAAGAATTTGTCTCTGCAGGTATATTTGTTGAAGACAGTGATGTTGCTAAATTTACGGTGTGTACCATAGAGGACCCCAGAACAATAAACAAGTCTTTGTATCTGAGACCTCCTGGAAATGTGTACTCACTGAATGAATTGGTTGGCCTCTGGGAGACAAAAATCAACAAAAGCCTAAAAAGGATATATGTAACGGAGGAACAACTGCTTAAAAACATCCATGGTGAGTTAAAAATCATATATATTAAATGTTTCGATAATGTATTAGTATAATTGTTTATGTTGCTTTTGTATGTGCACTGCTGCCAAGGTGATTGATCCATTTTAAGTTGCCATTTCCCGTTCTAGCTACTAGTACCAGATTTAATCAAATCCAACTTTGAGAAAGGTTCTGATGCACTTTCCTGATATCATGGGCTTTAAATGGAAGGATATGGTGTTCTTAGTTAGATAATGGAACCGTTGTTACCATTTTTTATCTAATAAAAGTTTTCCTGATATGAGATGCTTAATAGTTTTATCTTTCATCTTATTCTACAAGTTCCAGCCCTGACCTTCCATTTTTCTGGACCTTCACATAAAGTTGCATATACATACGCACCATGAAGTAGAACCGTGCTTCTATGTTTATTAGTACTTCGTGAATAGAATGGAGTTGATGAAATAGGAAAATGTTAAGCCCTCCCTGTTTCTTTTCTTGTATTTGTCATGTATCTCATTCTCTATTTTTCATCTGCAGATGCACCATTTCCCTTGAAGATGGATTTGATATTTATTTATTCAGCCTTTGTTAAGGGTGACCACACATATTTTCATATTGACTTAAGAACTGAAGGAAGTCAGCTGTATCCTCATGTAAAGCATACCACCGTGAGTGATTATTTGGATACACTAGTTTAGAATGTTGGTTTGATCTGTATCTTGCTCATGAATAACATCCTTTGTTTCAAATGGCATTTAGAGGAATATGTATCGAGCTCCTTATGCTCAGTTAATTCAATAAGAGCTTCTTATTCTTTTTTAATTTTCTGAAAGAAGTGAGTACTGAAGTATATCTATCAAGTTTTGTGTGCTCAGTAAATTTATGAAGTTTTTGTATTTTTTACTGTCCTGTCTGTTAATTAACTGGCTCTTAGCCTTTCGTTCCTGATCCTTTTAGCTAAGCTTGCAAAGCACCAGCTTATTGCCTGTGGTCATCTTCTTTGAATCCGATGTATTATTTTGTAAGTACTGTATTGTGTATCCAGAAATAACTATTTCAGCGGGGATCATCATCAGCATTATCTTAGTCATAGTACAGTATTATATAGCGGTTGGGTCCTACATATGCTGGCTCCCTTTAGGTATATTAGCGTTCCTAGGAATAGATGATTGTTCTTAGAATGAGCAGCCTAGGGAATGGAGAAGAGTGGCTGATTTCTCTCTTCTGCTTTGGTTTCTTCTCTCCTTGTTGGCGTGGAAGAAGAGGACAAGAATGACAAGACAGCTGAGAAAACTATGTTTTTCTTGCCCTCTCAACTTATTTGTCTCTTTATAACTCTTACTCTTGTCCTCCCTTTGGGCCTTTAACTGCGGATGTTGGAAGAAAACTATACCGTTGTTGGTCCTTCAGGTAACAGCTTTCCTAATTCATCTTTGATCCGTTTAGTTATGTGATTCATAATTTGCGTCATGCATGTAATTTGATTGGAAACTGCAACTTGTGTGATTTTCTTCTGACCCCACAGTTTCCATGATCTGTCACGTAAACAAAGTCAATCATTGCAATTTAGTAGTACATCATTTCAACGATGCCATGAAAAAGCAAATGGGAGAATAAACCTGTGCACTCCATTGTCATACTACCGAACTGACTACATTCTGTTGAGTGTGAATAAATGAACACTAGATCCATACTAGCTCAGTTTGCATTTTGCACCATGCAAGAAGTTTTTTTTACTCATTATTCTAATGTTGTATTGTAAAAGTTGTGTTAGATTGCTGCCAAGCAAATTTATTCAGCAGAGTGACTAATCATTGTTCTAGGTGCATAATTGCATTGCGAGTTTAACTGATGCTATATTCTCATGCAATAGAAGAGGAGCCAAAAGTTACTTGGGATTTATTTGAACTTCAGGAGTCCATAATTAATTTTGGTCCTTCTCAGTAATTCAACAGTTGTTCTAGTGATTTATTTTGTTTATCACAATAATGCTTCTGAACCGCAGAAACTTAAATTTGAGTGATCAAGTATGCTAGCAGCAGAGAGCAACTCAGGGCACAATAGGCAGTCGCGCAACGATGCTTCCACATGGCACAGAAGTGGCTATGAACCATCAGACACAGAAACTGAGTGGCATGAAAGCCCTTGGAATGATGCAATATTGAAATCACAGAGGACTCGGCTGCCTAAAGATCCTGATAGGAATCCCCAAGTTGGTGCTAGAAGGCAAAACGCATCTCCGAACCGTGCAAGAGGCATCCTGATGAGAAAACTTCAAACTTGAGAAACAATCGTACTCCTCCAAGACTCACAGAACAAAGGCACCAAACTTCTCCATATGCTGGTGGAAAAAGTGAATCACGCAAGAAGAGCAACCGAACTCCCCCCAAATTTCGGCCCTCTATGGAAAGATTTAGTCGTTCATCGATCAAGGAGAAGATTTCACGCCGGTCAATTTCTACACCAAAATTCCGACCACATGAGAAGGAACACCCTTCTAGAGTTCCTGCATTCCATGGCACTCCTGTGTCCAAACAGGCAGAAAGAGACTCAACTGATTTTACGAAAGCAGATTCACATGTAGAAAGTTATTCGCAAGAGATCAATGAGATTGCAAATGGCAAGTGTCCGAATTCGAGGAAAAATGAGTATATATGTACAAGCACAGAGTCTACAGGTGATATCTTCTTCTCCCGTGATTGTAGGGCTCCGCTTGAGAAAACATCAGTAAAGCATGATAATATTGGCACCTCTAATTCACATGTCGATGCTGAGAATGATGGTGCTGTAACTCAATCAGATAGCAGTAACTTGGTCGCGATGTCACAGTTTGTTTCAGTCCGGACTGGTATTTCGCGAACAAGTACAAACACCAGCTACGCTACTGTTCGGCACTCCCAAATTAGCCGCAGCACCACTTTGAGTCAGTTTAATAGTGGCAGATCTAGTGGGGACAGTGGAAAGTTTAGCGATTTCACTGGAAGATTAGTTGGAGGCGTCATGAAATTCACCTCCAACATGCAGAAGGCGCAAAATGATGCATGGCTTCCATGTATGACTGGAAAGTCGTGCCGTAAACCAAGATCACCGAACAACAAAGCAGTTGATGAATCCGAATCAACTTTCATTCAGAAGGCACTTGTCATAGAGAAGATTAGACTTTTCTGGGCGGATAAATATCGTCCACGAAATTTGAGTGGATTTACTTGTCACAGGGAGCAAATTCAACAGCTTAAACAATTGGTAACATCTTCAACCTCTTTCTTAACTACACAAGTTTTATCGAACATAAAATTCTTATTCTTGTTGTAACCCTGTGGTGGGCCTTGGAGAAACACAAAGTCCCAACCAAGTACATTACCCTCATTAAGGATATGTATGATAATGTTGTGACAAGTGTTCGAACAAGTGATGGCGACACCGATGACTTTCCAATTAAAATAGGACTGCACCAGGGGTCAGCTTTGAGCCCTTATCTCTTTACTTTGGTGATGGATGAGGCCACAGGGGATATACAAGGAGATATCCCATGGTGTATGCTCTTTGCGGGTGATGTGGTGCTAATTGACGATAGTCGGGCGGGGGTTAATAGAAAGTTAGAGCTGTGGAGGCGGACTCTAGAATCGAAAGGTTTTAGGCTTATTAGAACCAAAACTGAGTACATGAGGTGCAGTTTCAGTACTACTAGGCACGAGGAGGAAGATGTTAGGCTTGATGGACAGGTGGTACCTGAGAAAGACACCTTCCGATATTTAGGGTCTATGCTCCAGAAGGATGGTGATATCGATAAAGATGTGAGTCATCGAATCAAACCTGGTTGGATGAAGTTGCGCCAAGCTTCTGGCATCCTCTGTGATAGGAAAGTGCCACAAAAGCTAAAAGGCAAGTTCTATAGGACGGCGATTCGACCTGCGATGCTGTATGGCGCAGAATGTTGGCCGACCAAGAGACGACATATCCAACAGTTAGGTGTAGCGGAGATGCGCATGTTGAGATGGATATGTGGCCACACAAGAAAGGACCGGGTTAGGAATGATGATATACGTGAGAGAGTTGGGGTAGCACCAATTGAAGAGAAGGTTGTCCAACACCGTCTAAGATGGTTTGGTCATATAGAACGTAGGCCTCCGGAAGCGCCATTGCATACCGGACGGATAAAGCGGGATGAGAATGTTAAGAGGGGTCGTGGTAGGCCAAACTTGACATGGGAGGAGTCTGTTAAGAGAGATCTGAAGGATTGGAATATCACCAAAGAACTAGCCATGGATAGGGCTGCGTGGAAGTTAGCTATCCATGTGCCAGAACCATGACCTGGTTTCGAGATCTTATGGGTTTCAACTCTAGCCTACCCCAACTTGTTTGTAACCCTATCATTGAACAGGAAGTCAAGAATGGTTAATTTCTCAACCGAGATACTTGTAATATGATTCCAAAAATCAGCCAAAAGACTAACTAATGTTAGTTCATTCTACCTGCAATTAAATTAAATATGAAATAGATCATTTGTATGGATTTACTTGGCAATTACATGGCTATGTTGTTCTATATATGATTGTTCCAATAGCCCAAAGTTAGCTCCCTAGTCTTCTAATTGTTAGCTTCCTGTTGTGGCAGGTTTCCCCTGACTTTTGCCCTCATATTATTCTCAAAGGGCCTCCGGGATCAGGAAAAAGGTCATTGTGCAGAGCCGTACTCACAGAGATCTTTGGCGATTCCTCTCTAAATGTACATACTTAAGCACTGAAAATGGAACGCCATGTTACTACCCATTACATACTGCATTAAGTATTTCTTGTTGCTTTTGCAGGTATCTCACTATTTGAAGAGTTGCAATGGACAGGTAAATTTTATTAATATAATAAAGTAGTTCCATTTGGGACGGACATCCCACAACTTGAATTCATTTTAATGCAACATTCATGCAATTTGCGACCTGTATTTTGAATAAAGTAATCATGACCTTCTGGTTAAAAGACATCGTAACTGTTTCTGAAACGATACTACCCATTACACCTGTATTCATAGCTTTACTTAGTTTCTTGTCGGCTTGCTTGCTAGCTCGTCATTTTAGCAAAACGATACTAAACAATTTAGTAGGACCGCTGCAACTATTCAGCCAATATCACACTACTTCACGGATTAACTTACTAAAATGTTAACCTTATCACAATACTTCCGTGGCAGGTCAGTTATTTGTTTTCTTTGCTGTAGCAGAAAATTAAAATTTCAACCATCATTTCTGTCACAACAGATTTCAAGTTGGAGCCGAGTAGAAACATACATTCATTTAAACACGCACGCATTGCGCGCTATGCTGCACTTGCTATATAGCTATTTGACAACATCCATCGGTTGACAGGAAAAATGTTTTTCATCATTATGTATGTTTAAATAATTATGTTATAGGAATTTTAAGAAAGCACATGTTTCTCTGAGTTTGTCAGGGGTCTGCATCTGTGCCCATTCTTGTACCATTGTCATCAAGTGATCACCATGTCGAACTCAATATGTGGTATCAATCCAAGAATGCTAGATATGCTTTGACAGCTCTGGCGAATGAAATACCAAATAAGCATAAAACCACTGAGATAGCTCCAAGAAAGAACTTTAAAGGTAATACTTACATCTTCTGCAGCGTTGTTTTTTGAATCCCCATTTCTGTTGGAATCTCCCTGACATGCTATTTTGTTGATCCCAGTAATTGTTCTCTACAATGTTGACAAAGTTAGTGAGAATAACCAACGTTTGATGAAATGGATAATTGACTCCTCCTCTGATGCATGCAAGATAATAATGACTTGCCAAGATGAGTCCAATCTTCTTGATTCTATTATCAGCCGTTGCAAGATTATTAGCATTGGTATGCCCAATACACGTGAGGTGAGCTATCTGGCACGTTTTTTGTATTTTCATTGGGGTTTGATTGAGTATGCCGGCAGAACAAGTATCTACTGTCTACGTGTAATTTCAGAGTTCCAGCGATTATAGTGCATGTTAACTTCTTATCCACTAGCTTAGCCCCAAATTCAAAAGCACGAAATTGACATTGAACACAACACTTTAGTTATATTTTTCTTTCCGATAACTTTCAGTTCAACATTAGCAGAACCAGTTCTTCATAATATGAAGCATGAACAAACTTCCATTTCGTTTATACATTATATTTAACTTCCATCATTTCGTTATGGCCACTGACTGACAAATACAAAACTCAGATTGTGGAGATTCTTACTTACATATCAAAAAGAGAGAATTTTGATCTTCCTGCAAGTTTTGCTGCTACTGTTGCAACTCAGTCTAGGCAGAACATGAGGGAGGCGATATTGGCCCTGGAAGCATGCAAAACCAACAAGTATTCTTTCAGTATTTTATCTGTTATGAAGTTCTCTCATTTCCTTTGGAATTATATTATGGTTCTAATATCTGCTATTTATTCTTATTTCCCTTTAATTTACCAGCTACCCCTTCATTGATAGACAAGCTATACCGCTAGGATGGGAGAATGTTCTTCAGGAACTTGCAGCAGATGTTTTAGATGATCCTTCTCCCAAAAGGTTAGGCATTTGAGTTAGATGCCACAGAGTGTTTTCATTGTCCTTTCCGACTTCTCATTTATTGTGGACTTCTGATCACTGTACTTTTCCGACCACCAGTTTTTCAGTTTATAAATTGCAGCAGCTTTTATCAGAGTGAATCAATGCTAACTAACACAGAAAAATGATATTGAACTGTGTGATTACATTCACAGCTCTATTTGTATAACAGATAAGAGTATGATGTAGGTTGTTTTTGGTACGAGGCAAGCTCCAAAAGCTCTTGGTTGAATTTGTAACTCCTAAACTTATTCTCCAGGTAATTTGTGCAAAAACAAATGGAAATGTTTGTCTAATGAGTTATGCAGATTTAACTGGGCTCAACGATGATACAGTGTTCACAGACGTAACTATACAAGTGAACTTCATTCTTTTTCTTTTTTCCCGCAGAAACTCGTAGAGCTGTTCCTGAAGGGAGTTCATGATAGCATAAAGAGGGAAGTTTATTATTGGCATGCCTACTATGTGAGTTTCCTCTCTCTGTTTTACGTGCACTTCCTCAGTGAGCTATGAGTAACTATGTACGGAAATAACAAATTTCAGGACAAGAGGTTGCCGGCTGGTGCAAGTGCACTGGTGAAACTGGAAGGTAATTTGCCACTCCTTGCCTCCACCATCTGCATCATCTTTGTCGGATGTTATCGTCTAAGCCAAAACAGCCCAAAACCATGATAATATTTCTGTGGTCCATTGGCCGTTGGCGCTATGAACTACAGACAGCCCTGAAAGTTAATCTTTGCCACTTTTGCAGAATTTATTGCCAAGTTCATGAGTATCCACCGGAAGAGCCTGTTAGGTTTTTCATGAACATCAGTCTATGGTTCAGCCAGGAAAAGACAGCATGTCCGCATCCGGTTCCGCTGCAGCACCAGTATTTAGGTTACAGGTCATGTAGCCAGTGTGTTCATATTAGTTGCGGGGAAACCGGAACAAAGCAGAGCGAGCCTGTAGTGAGGTTAGTCTATGTTGTATACTCCCTTGCACATTTGGTCATTGGACTAGATGAACTGATGATGCATTTGTCTGTTATTGCCTGATTAAAATGTACAGAGAATAAGCTCTTACAGGCTTCAAACATACGGTCGGAAAGTGGGTCTTTTGTAGTATGTACATTGATGTTAATTTATGTGTATGTGTGTGCCAAACATGGTTGTTCAGGACCTCTTTGGTTCAAAGGAATTTTGTAGGCAACAATCTATAGAGCTTGTTTAGTTTGTAAATTGGAAACCATATGAATTTTCTCCTATTTCTTGGATCTATTCATATGAAAAAATTCTTTCGTTTCAACGACAAATGTGGTGTGCACTTATTTTCTTAAAAAATTCTTGTATTTTTTCATGTGGTGCAAACAATCAGCTTTGATTATACATTGTTGTTTTTTCGATTCACTTAAGATTTTATAGGGCATGTCATTCTAATTCTATTTTTTCTATTCCTACATTTTCAAAATTCTGTGAGCCAAACAAGACAATGGCACCTCCGAAGAAACAGGGTTGTACAGTGAAGATATAGATTTTCTTCACTTCTTCTCTTCTTAGTTTTTTGTTGTCAAGATATTCTTAAGAGCACTTCCTTTATTATGGGTCGCTTCTCTGGCCCACGTGAACTACTTCGCTCGGCGTCAAGGTGCTCCAGTGCGTCTAGATGAACCTTTCCTACAAGCTTATTTTCTGTTTGTGTTTGTTACCGGCAAAGTTAGGCAGCACAGCGGCAGCTCCTTTAACGATCATACATACCGGGATCGGCTCCCTTGGCCTAGCACATCAGTCGAAGTAGGGAACAGTGGCTCCATCCTTTCACAGTAAGTAGTAGCAATGTTGTTGTGTAACTACCAAAATTGAAAACCGAAGTTCCACTTTTGTTAGTCCTCCAAACAAAATCCCCGAGCTAAATGAAAATACGACATTAAATACTTCTCAATTTGCCAACCCGTATGGATGATTTTTTTTACGAGAAGGACAAGGTCATATATTAACGTTGTAGCCCTCCATGCCGTGAGTAAATCTCGATGTCGCCGCTGGATCTCCGGAATACCCTTGGAGCTAGAGTTATGTTGGCGACTCGCTGGTCGGAGCCAATAGATGTTGACGGAGCAATAGATGTTGACACAAAACAAAGATAGAACCGATACCCCAGATTGGGACATGACCAAAGCTTCACATGCCTTCCGGCAACGCCAAGGAGCACCGGTGCAACCGAAGATAGGACATGGAGACCTTATTCTACGCCACTGACAGCACCATTGCCTCGATCATGCTAGTTGGACACGTGAACCAAGCCCTAACCAAAGCTAGGGGGACACAACTACATGACCAACGTTAGACCGGGTTTCCCCACCTCTCCAGCGCCAGATGGCACCCAGAGGCGAGGGTAACCGACAGTGGCACGGCATCCCGCACACGAGGAATCCTAGCAACCTCTTTCTGTTGCGAGAGAGAAAGAAGAGAGATTGACTAATCTTTCTTTTTGACCCTAAGAATGATTAAACTCATGATGGTATCAACAAAATACCGATAAACAATCTATCAAAATGTTGATAATAACAGAGTAAATTTAGAATTTATCCTAGCTGTAAGTGTACTACTTTGCAGATTCGTAGTAATTCACCCAAACAATCGAATCGAAACTGAAGTCCAAAATTAAGAGCAAGAGAGAAAGAAGTCGGTTGCAAAATGGCCATGGCGACTGACCGGCCTGACTGATTTGGGCCTGCTCCCATATTTGTTCAGTGAAGATGTAGCTTTTCTCTCTCATTTTCTTCTTGCCCTTAGTTTTTGTTTTTGTTTTGGGTTAAATAAGGTGAAGACTTTTAACCTGCACGTCTTGCCTCGTGCTCGAGATGAATTTTTAACCTAGTGCAGGCACTCGTTTCTTTTCCTACATGCTACTTTTTTGCTCTGCGACGAAATAGGGCAGCACGCACACTGCCTCCTTTTTGACGGTCGTACATACCGGGGTTGGCACCTAGCAACATCTCACTCAGAGAAATAACACTAGGAAACAATAGCTCCATCCTTTCACCTGTGATGGCCAGGTACATTCCACTTTCATTTGTCCTCCAAATAAAACCCCCGAAAAAAATGTACTACCGCAAACTCATACAGCGACAGCAATAAAAATACGTCACTAAATACTGCTCAAATTGCTGCTAACCAATCTATCAAAACGTTTTTTTTTTACGAAAAGGCCAACCAATCTATTGATAATTAACAACGGTACGAAGAGTTTAAAACTAATAAAAATTACAATTAGCTCTTCGGACCACCTAGCGACGACTATGAACACTGAAGCGAGCCGAAGACGCGCCGCCGTCCTCACCCCTTCTTCACCGGAGCCGGGTAAAACTTGTCGTAGTAGAGCTTGTTGTAGTAGACAGACGGGAAATCGTCGTGCTAAGGCCCCGAGGGATCAGCGCCAATGATTACAACCGTAGATTGGAAGAGCCAAACCTTCAACCCCGCGGACGAACACGAGAACGGATGGGATCCCAGGAGATCCACCAGACACACGCCTCCACGTGCTCTCCGCTGGCGCTAGACACATCACCGAAGCGAGGATAGGACGGAAGGACCTTATTCTGACTTCAAGATGTAGCCATCGCCTCACCATTTTGAATAAGACACTGGAAAAAACGTAAACAAAGGATGCGAACCCTCCTGCCGACAAGAGGCTGTGATCCGCCACGCCTCCATGGCCCTAAGGCCACCGGCGATGGAGTGGACCGCTGGCTTCGTCGGCGAGGGGGATGGAACCCTAGATGGGATTTTAGGATCGCCTAACGATCGCCTCTCTCGCTCGCCTCACGTACTGTTTCGTAGTATTAATCTATCAAAACGTTGAACCAAAGTATAATTGATCCCCAACTCCAATTCTTGTAAAACTAAGATAATCAGTAACCAAATAATATCTTTAAACAAAAAATAGCTAGATCATTATTTGCCCAGTTTGTATCCTCAAAAACCCATTCCCCTACAAATTTCACTTCCGAGTCCAAACGGAGCAAGAACCATGGTCCACGATGGACACGGTCTACGAACACCAGGGTCCCGATTCCTTGTGGGTGGAGGGAATCCGGTGCGGGCCGGCCCCACCGCTCCTTCCATCCCACGCCTGCTTCCACTAAAGCGTTATCCCCCCCGTGGATCCATCCCCGCCGTCCACCTGTCGATCCGACGGCGGACGAAGCCTGAGCAACTGGCCGCGGCCGCTAGCGCTTTTCCCACACCCCATATATCTCTCGGCGTCGCCAGAAAGGAAGGCCACGCCTCAAAGTTAATATCGCAGGCAGGGGCATCGGGTCCTGCGCTGCGCCTCGCTGCCGCTGCTTCCTCGCCGTCGCGCCGAGATCCTTCTGTCGACTCCAGTGAGGCATCCACCCCTCCCTCTCTCTCTTTCTCCCCACCCCTTCTGCTCAAGATCGGTCGCTGGCTCGTTGAGGCCTGCGCGCGTGGCGTGGCGCTGTACGAGTGAGTGAGAGCGCATTTCCGGGTGTTCTTGTCGCGTTCTTCTGCAACTTTTTTTTTCCGGTTACGAGTAGTTGGTGGTTTCGGTGAGATCTTTCCGTGCGGTGCTTCCATCTGATGGCGAGGGTGGTGTGTTTTGTTTCGCGGTCTGATGATTGCGGTATAGTTCCTGGCGTCTTTTTTTGTTTTGCCTTTTCAGTTTCTTCTTTTCACTCCACAGGGTGCTTAATTTCCCCCTTTATTTTCCACTTTCTGAACATTTCGGTGTTCTTGAATGAATGCCCTTTCGGCCGCGATTGAATCTCCTCCGCGTCGCGGCGGTGTTTTTTTTTCTGAACGGTTTTTAGTTCCGGTCTCCCGATTTAGTTCGATTTTTTTGGCGGTTGCAGAGGCATGGGCTCTTCTGAGTTGTCCCTTCTCTTCCCTTCCCTTTCGAGAAACTTTTCTCGCGATTCGTCGTTTCCACAAACTCGCGGCCCCTTCCCGAATCTGTTCATTGCGGTGATTGTTTCCCCTCCGAGGTGAAGTTGCTTTTTCCCGCATTTGTTCTTCGTCCCATCTAGTACCTGTGGACGAATCGTTTGTTATTTCTGGAAGGGAGCACGATTGAATAGGGTGGTGTGATACTTGTTCATGGGAAGGGTTCTTCGTCTCGTCTGATGTTGAGTTATTTAGGACGCGATGTCATCTTATTTTATTTTACTGAGTGTCCTAAGATCATGCTAGCTTTGACTAACACTAGTATACTACAGTCCTTGCATAGATTATTAGCCTATCGGTTAAACTAATAATGTCACTTGCTTGCTAGGACCATTGTTTGCTGATAGTATCTTGCTAGTGTGCTTTTGAGGTTACTTAGAAAGGAGTAGGCTTGTGCACTTTACATTTGCCTCTTTTGTGTGGCTTTGCAGTTACCCACAGATGGGGGACTTTCTCCGGTTTTTCAGTTTGTTGGATGCCAATGAAGTTACTTAGATGGTTAGATCTGTCTTCCTTTGCGACTGTTTTCAGTTCCTATGCCAATCGTTTTCGTTGACAGGAGGGTGCAAACCTGAGCATTTGGGTCTGTCAGGTCATGGATGTTGTAGTAATCATTTGTGTTTGAGTGGAGAATTTGTTTGCTAGTATATGATGGTCAATTATCAGGCAATAGAGCCCATAGACCATAGTGATCCATGTTCAGGAAAAATGGAAATCGTGTTTTCTTGGATACAACTGCGCTGAGTTTAGGGATATCTGCCAACACCATGGTTCCTCTTGGGATGGGCAAACTTGAATCTGCTGTTGTATTGTTTTTTCTGTGCTTAGGTAGGTGCCAATATTGATAATATCACCGTGGAAAGAGCTAATGTTCAGGATTAGGCAACTCATGCTGAAACATGAGACTTTAGGTGGATATTGTATGTACTATCTGTTTAACTGAACGCAAGAGCTTCTGCCTCTTTCCTTGAAAACGATAAGGATGTATATGTAGATAGTCAATAGGTGCGATGATTCATTTATTGTAATATGCTAAATAATATTGGCATGAATAAATCCTTCACGTTTTACTTAAGAGCAAAATATTGAGGATCTGTGATGTTTAATAAAAGTATTCAGTGTCAGGAAGAAGCAATAAAAGTATTCAGTGTCAGGAAGAAGCAATAAAAGTATTCAGTGTCAGGAAGTACCATATGCATTACGTTTTATCAGTGTATTTATTGCATTTTCATTTTGCATACTTCACGCATTAGAGATTACTTCCTGATGGTCATACATCAGGTTGAAATTTATTTGCCCATTACATAGCTTGCACCATTGAACATGCAGCAGAGCATTATTCAGATTAATCTGTGTAGGATAACATTGTCGGCTTTCCTAATGTTGATGTTTAGTATGTTTGTTGCATGAGTTTTGAACATCTGTAATCTTTTCTCGCCCTATAGTTGGTGGCTTTCTTAACACATCTTTATTGATGTATTTATGTTTGCCTGTCGATGTCCTTGATACACAGAATCTACTAACTCACTGACGATATTCTTTAAATATGTAGCCATGGCTGGAGAAGCTGATGGAAAGACCCGGCAGGTAACAAGGATGCCCCCTGCTGCTCTCAATGAGCGTATCCTTTCTTCCATGTCCCAGAAGCACGTCGCTGCTCACCCATGGCACGACCTGGAGATAGGTATTATGCACTCTTGGTTCAACGATATTATCACATATCACATTTATATGTTTTGCTGAGATATGATTTTGTATTATGTTTTATAAACCTTAACATGCACAAAATTTGTGCAGTGCTATAAGTGTTTGGTTTATTAATGAAGCCGGGTGTGGGCAATTTATCTTACTAGTTCCTATATTTTCTCTTAAATGCAGGTCCAGGAGCTCCTGCAGTTTTCAACTGTGTAAGTTTTTGATATTTCAGTTTTAAGTAAAGTTGATGTTGATCAAATTGATTGATTGATATCAGATAGGAGCTTTACCTTGTTGTGTTAAGTCTCAAACTGTGCATAGGGACTGAAATTCATCTTCTTTTTTTCTGAAGTCTCAAAATCCTCCTTTTGGAACTTCCATGCTTGTATTAACTTCATAAAAAATGCTAGGGTCAGGTCTACTGAAACTTTCTTCGACAATCTAGAGTTCGCAATTCCTGCTACATGTTCGGTTTTCACATGATATATTTAGTTCAGGCATGTCTCAAGTTGTTGTACCATATGCACTCTTATAGAGCTTATCAACTATTATTCAAAGATTGTCTAGACCAGTTAAGGAAATATTTTCTGTTCTGGGTGTTTTACCTGTCTTTATCTGCCGTGTTATTAAGTTCTGTGCAGTGAAGTGATGAACTTACAGACTTGCTTTTTCAATTGCCAGGTGATCGAGATTCCTAGAGGCAGCAAGGTTAAGTATGAGTTGGACAAAGGAACTGGTCTTATCAAGGTCAGTTAGCACTGAATCATTTGGGCTTTGTGTGCCATTTTATGCTGCCCATCAAATCCAAAAGGGTGTCATTGAAATCTAGTTGTTGGAATGTAGGAAGGGAGATTTGAACACTATTGTTAACACTGTAATGTATAAATTGAGGAGTTTTGTTAAAAATATTATTTATTTAATAAACTGCACGCCTTAGTAATGTGGCACTGACTGTAAGTTGCTTAGTAACTACTAACACACAGGAATGTGAGGACTTGTATGCTACAACTAGTTTGCGGGTTGTCAAAAAAGAGGTTGAGCGTTTCTATTGTGTTTCAGGTCGACCGTGTTCTTTACTCCTCGGTTGTTTACCCACACAACTATGGTTTCATTCCACGCACACTCTGTGAGGATAATGACCCCATGGACGTCCTTGTCCTGATGCAGGTATGTGATGGATGCAGGGTTTAAATATTGGTGCATTATATTAGCTTTGATCCAACATCACTTCTCTTTCTCCTGGACAGGAACAAGTTGTTCCTGGCTGTTTCCTGCGTGCCCGTGCTATTGGCCTTATGCCTATGATTGACCAGGTTAAATTTTCTCCATCCCTTGATTACATTGAAGTTGCCTTGTTTGATGTCAATAAGGATACAAATTGCGCGCTTCGTTTGCATCTTTTGTACCGACAATTTTAAGATCCTTCGATGCATGAGTTTTCACAATGGCAGCAAAAAAGAGAGGAAGAATTAGAAAACATAACAAAAGTGGGTTCCAACTGACTGCTGAGTTCTTACATCTAGTAAATCATTTGATGTCACTAGGGTGAGAAAGATGACAAGATCATAGCTGTCTGTGCTGATGACCCTGAATACCGTCACTTCAGAGACATCAGTGAACTTCCCAAGCATCGCCTTCAGGAAATCCGCCGCTTTTTTGAAGACTGTACGTTCCTAAACTATGATCTATCACTTCCCTTTCCCAAATTGTATGTGCCAGACCGTCAAATGCAGTAACTGGATTCTGACAATGAACTGCTGTGTTGGCAGACAAGAAGAATGAAAACAAAGAGGTTGCAGTGAACGATTTCCTCCCAGCAGAAGACGCCATCAACGCAATCAAGTACTCAATGTGAGTTTTATGGCTTCATACTTTACAAGCATGGTTTACTCTAGTCTATAGACTACTGGTTTACTGTTGCCAGAAACAATTCTTTTGCTGAACCATTTCAAATGTTACACCGCAGGGACCTCTACGGTTCGTACATCATCGAGGGCCTAAGGAAGTGATCTCCAGCTGCTCAACTGCAGACGCTATGCCAGTCGCCCAACAGCTTATCAATAGTACGACAGACATTTATGTTAACATGATGATCGAAAACCATAACTCAGGGATATATTGCCTTCTGGTCAATTCTGAGAACAAGCATCAGTACATTTTCTTTCCGTATATGCCATGTCAGGTCCAAGTATTTGACCTCTAGCTGGAATCTCTGTTGTCAAACCGTCGCTTAACATAACGGTTGCTTAAAAGAAAATCAGCATTACATCAAGGAACATACTCCTATGTCAGACAGCTGACGTTATGTGTTAATACGTGTAGTTGCCTGGAGGACGCTCCTTTCACTTTCTGGGGAATATCTGATGTTACGTGTTGCTACATTATTGCTATGTCTGGTTCACAGATTAGTTTTCCGTGAGCATTACATTATTGCTATGTCTGGTTCCCAGATTATTTTTCCGTCAGCATCATCAGCCATTGTCGCTATCATGAACTCCCCCATAGTCAGCCATCGGAGCTATGTTTTTTTTTCATATACGACTTCAAAATGAAGCCGGGTTCCACTATGGATAACAGAACAGAGTTTGTCCGACCCAAAAGCAGAAACAAATTACAAAAAGACAAATTACAAAAAGAGAAACTAGGTACTACTAGAACATAACAGGTTTTCTATGTTCACACCCAGCTACTGGGAGGAAAACGCATGGGCGTATGCTCCTCAAGAGGAAGAGCACATCGGAGCTATGTTAGTTCAGAGCCTCTTATCTGCCCTGCCATTTTGTAGCGTTATTGCGATTAGGAATGCAGCGTGGAGAAGACGGTTACACTGCCTCACTTACACCATCTGAGCTCCATAGGTGGTAGTTGCAGCTTGGGAGGCATATGCAATATGGATCAGCAGATGTAAGGAAAAGAGAGGTGAAGGAAGCTTTTAAGCTCGGCTGACTGAATTTTGACTGCTCTGATTCAACCATGTGTGTGCGCAAACAGGGTCATCGGTACTGACTACCTGATTCATTCTTCTAAGAAAGATAAGATGCATATAACTGAACAAGAGTAGGATTACCCAACCTGCCTCCGAAGCACAAAATACTTTAGTTATTGGACAGTTCAAAGTATTATCTGAATACAGTGGGATGTTTCCAAGACCTCCACCCTCATGCCTTCGAGGAAAATCTCTAAGGGTTAGAGTGTGGAAACCCAAGGAACCTAATGTCTGGTAATAATCTTCAATTTAAGTACTGATGTAACACTAGCAGTCTATCATGCAATAGGGTGATTAAGCCCCAAGCACATGAAGCATGATTGCATTTTGAGCGTGCACTCTGTTCTCTGCCTGGGGGAATACGATCGAGTTGGGGGCCTCGATTGCACCCTCCGTTACCTCCACCCCTCTCTCCGCAGGCAAACAATGCATAAGGAAGGCTTTTGGACCAGCCATCTCCATCAGGGCTTCATCCACCTGGAGGGACGAAGAATAAAAAACTGTATCAGCTGGAGGGACGAAGGATAAAAAAAAATCAGCTGAGCCCATAAGCAGAGTCTACTAAACCATTATGACTTTCTCTTACCAACTTCTGGTATTATCATTGAAATTTTCCAAACAACAAACATAAAGAAACAAGTTCGTTTCTAGTAGACCATCAATATGAGTATTTCCAATGAGAAGAAACTAGAATCTACTCGTAGAAAGCAAGACAAGACAGGAAAATAAACAGGTACCAATAATAAAGTAGAAATGACACGTCCACGGATCAAAACTGGTGTAAATTATAAAACAAGATGTAGACTGACCATGAATCCTTGGAATAGTTCTTTCCTTTTCTCAGCTTCCTGCTTTTGGCCCATGCTGGCCCAAACATCTGTATACACAACATCTGCTCCCTTGACTGCTTCCTTGGGATCATTAGATATTTCAATCTTACTTCCGGCCCTCCTGGCAATCTCCACAGTTTCTGCATCGGGCTCAAAGCCCTTAGGACAAGCGCATACAAAGTGGAAAGGAATTACAGCAGCCAACAGAAGCCATGAGTGCACAATATTGTTCCCGTCTCCAACATAGACAACCTACATAAACAATTAGGGGAATAGAGATAGAATTGGTCATCATATAACAAAAGCGTCATATACTGTTATTTGAGGGTGATCTACCTTCGTGTTTTCAATACGACCAATGTGTTCAAGCATAGTAAGCGCATCAGCCATTATTTGGCATGGATGGTTATAGTCCGTGAGGCCATTTATGACAGGTGCAGATGCATATTTTGCCAAGTCCAAAATATCCTGCGAAAATCACATGAGATGTTAGGAAGGCAATGCTCGGAGAGCACTAAACAGGAACTAGCTTTAGCTGATATTCTTAAGAATAATTGCATGAAGGAAGAATGGGAATAGCTTAGGAACATAAATCATCACAAGCAAGCCAATAAGGCAGGATAATAAGTGGGGGAGTGAGTTCAGTGACAATTTCCACACATGTAGATGTTATGTGCATGTTTATAATATGTTAAACAAACAAATGAAGGAACATGGAAGAAATAAACTGCCCCAACAACATTGTTTATTCATCAAATTCACGCATCCAAATATTTCCTGGTTGGCTGTTAGACTATTAGAATGAAACTTACTATTTCAGTTACAACTACAGTTTATCAAGGTTAGCTTTATATTAATAGGTTTCAGCTTGGGAAACAATTTTCTTTCATTGCTCCGCTTATGGCTTCAGAGTAGATATCTAGCTCTGTTTAAGCACAAAGAACGAGAAAATACATTTATGTCTTGACTGCAATCATTAGGCATCACGAAACAGAGTTTGAATATTAAAATATTCCGTTTAGAATCTTGCACATGCAGATTTTTTCAGTGAAATGGTCAAAATATAAATTTCATAAACCGTGTTCGTGCAACTCATGATCATACCTGGTGAGCAAAAACCCTGGCCATAATGATGTCATTATATCCAGAAAGTACTCGGGCAACGTCACGAGTCTCCTCACGCTTGCCCATCTGGATATCATCAGGGCCCAAATAGATGGCATGCCCGCCCAGCAAAAAGAATCCTGTTTCAAATGAAACACGGGTCCTCATAGACGGCTTGGCAAATATCATTGCCATTGACTTTCCTTTGAACGGCTGGAAGCTCCTGTCTCCTGACTTTATCTTTGCCTTAACCTCAATCGCCCGGTTAAGGATCTTCATGATTGTATCTTTGTCAAAATCATTGATATGAAGAAAATCCTTAGGAATCTGTTTGGCTGCAAGAAATTTTGTATTGTTAATAAAGTTCTCATACTTTTTTTTGCATCTTCAGTACAACCTCCGATCCATATTAATGGACTCAACTTTATCTAGATACGGATGTATCTAGTTAAGTGTTTAGACTAGATGCATCCGTATCTAGACAATGTTGAGACCATTAAAATGGATCGGAGGGAGTACTAAAACCTTTTTTTTATGCCCAAAACTTTCGGAATGTACACCTTAGCTTCTATCACTCAAATTTTTTCAGAAAAAAAACAGCAGGATAAAAGCGAACAACATTATATCACAAAGCTACCATATTTAGAGGGTGTTTGGTTGGGCTGTGGCTTTCAAATAAGCAGCTGTCGGCTGTGTAAAAGCAGCTATCCCGGAAAGCTGCTGTGAGCAGCGGAACCGTTTGGCAAACTAGCTGCCAGCTGTTAGTGTTGAAAAGTCCAAAATACCCTTGTGATGTTTTCTATATTGATTTATTGATAGCGGCCAAATATATTCGTATTTCACTGGTATTTGAAATTTTATACATACTAAATCGACAAATTACATGTTTATTCGATCGGAGCACCTTGTGTAGTGAAGCTAGCTAGAATGGGCTTGATCGATCAAGAAGTTGCACGTCGATTAGTTCTACGCGTACATACGTGAAGCTAGCTAGTTTGGATCTGGTAGATCTAGCAACAAACACACATCACGTATGCTGGGAAGGTAAATAGCTAAATCCAGATCGGGATGTGGAGTAGCGACAGGGGTCAGCCAAAGATCAGGCGTGACGTTGACCGGAGGAGCAGGTCAGGTGGCCGTTGGTGGGATTCCAGGTCGTGCGAGCAGCTGGGTCGGCCGGAGAAGCAGGTCTTGTCAGCCGCCGGCAGGAGACTAGGAGGGAGGAGGCGATTTGGGGGTTCGGCGAAGTGAAGGCGACGCGCGCGGGGGCGGATGCGGACGGCGGCGGCCAGGTCCGGCCAACCGGCGCCGGAGGGGAGGGAGAAGGCAGGCACCGCTAGGGTTCGAGCACAAGCTCGTCTTCCATCTGGTCTAGCGGTTTGGGGGAAGAAGAAATGAGGTACGGGACTAGATTTTGGGCGTTTTCCATTGAGCTCTTGGCCCATATATGGAATGGCAGTTTGGTCGTAAATATAAGGAAGTAGCAGGGGCAGGGGGGCGTGGGATCGGCGGAAAGCCGGGAAAGCACCTCCGGACGTGCTTCGGCGTCGTAGTGTAGATAAGCGCGGTGGGCTGCCGAAACGCACGATTGAAATTTGCTGTTTGGTTGGGCTTCGGCTTATAAGCGTGGAAAGCCAGGCTATAAGCCCAACCAAACACCCTCTTACAACAACAAAAAATTCTCTCTCCCTCTCTCTGTGGTCGAGATTGGTAAGGACTGGGAATAAAATTATAGTAAATACAACGTAGCAGTGATAATAGGGACAGCAAGGAGATGGTAGGCTTTGCTTTGCAGTGTAAAACCAGAAAATTCAGTACAATTCTTGTTTGATCACAGTACGATTAGTGTGGTCTATTGACATGGATAATATTACAGATCATTTCTCATTCACTGCCACATCAAAAGGAAACTGATGCCAGAAGTTTGATATATCTCATAGTCAACCGTAATTGGGTCCATGTTTTGCGCAACAATTCATTATAAGCAACTACTACTGCTACTAACTAGTTCCTGAGGTATCAACATTGGCAGAGGACTAAAAAAATCACTACAAATCGGCATCCCAAAAGCTACTCAAGTTTCACAGTACTCTGACACACTGATTACTTCCTGATTCTCAAATCTATTAGCACACAGAAAAACAACCCCGCTACCACTAGAACCCTAGTTACTAGATAGCCCCCAAACCAACAAAAAACAATTCAAAATGCGGGCTTAGAAACCCTAACCGTCTTTCGCCAGAGAGGAGACCACGGCAGGGCTGGACACGGCGGCGGCCGAGACCCCGCGGCGGGCGCCGGAGGCGGAGGATGCGGCGATTGGTCGCGCTGAGGGCGGATGGAGGGAAAGCGGCTGCAGGCGCCGGGGAGTGGTAGGGGCGGAGAGGACGAGGTGGCCGCCGGAAATCACCGCCGCAGCCATCGCAGGAGATCCTTCGGTCGCTGTTGCAGCGACGGCAGGTGGAAGTCGGGGATGCCGGAGTGGATACTGGAATCCAGCGGATAGCGGCGGCCTGAGTGCGGCGGCTCGTTGCCTGCGGGAAAGGTCGGGAAGGGACGGGACGGGCCAGCTGGAAACGGATGGGGCCGTATGTAAAACCTGGTCCTGGGGCCTGTTTGGAACACGGTGCTATTCTTTGGGTGGGCATTAACCATTCCAGGTAGTAAAAAAATCATTTTAGCATTTTCCTTTTAGTCACAACAATACCAAAACCAGATTTCATCAAGAGTTAGGCGCAATTACTCCTAAAAATGCTCCAGCCACTCTCTCTTCCCACCGGAATCCATAAGCCAACTTATGCATAAGCATAACCCCAAAAGAAGTGGCCCTTATCCAATACTCCAAATTAAATAGGCTTATGCATGTGTTTTCGATTGAACCTTATTGGCTTTTTTCCTAATTAATTCGCATGTATTAACTGGAAAACACCGGTGCGTGCGTGCAATGGAAGAGAAAACCTTATTGGTTTTTTCCTAATTAATTCACATGTATTAACTAGCAAACACCAGTGCGTGCGTGCAATGGAAGAGAAAAATCTATTTCACAAGGTGCACGTGTACGACGTGATGTGTCATGGAAACCAGCTAAGTTTAGCATGTTGCCACTCTCTCCTCGGACCGCCGCTTCGACTACCAATTACATGTGCGCCAACACCAGCATACCGCACCACCATCGTCACCTCACCCCCACTTTGTGAAGGACTAAGTCACGAATTAGAAACCTAAAGCCAGACGTTAAGCATCTATCCTCCCGGGCTGATCGCGCGAGCAGCTCCGAAGGCCCCAACCCTAGAAAAAAATCACATGTGGCGGCTCTTCCTGGCCACTGCCGTCGGCGGGTGGCGACCGCGTCCGGACAACAAAAGGTGGAGGGTGGGGTGGGCACGCCTCGACGAGCCCCCTTCGCGCGGAGGCGGGGTTTGCGTGTTGTCCATATCCATGAAGGGCTCCGGCGAGGCTGGGAGGGGGGTTCGGCCATGGTTCTGGCCGGCCCGATCTTGGGAAGAGGTAGGGGCCCCGAGCACTCCTTCTACGAGCTCTACCGCCCTCGTGCCAGATTCGATGCCCCAGGTAGTCGAGGGGGCTGCTCGTGGGTGATTTGGTGATGGACTCCTCCTACCTCGTCTCGTTCTCTTCAGCGGTGCGTGGAAATGGGACGCCGGGCGGAGGACCTAGACGGTGGGAATCCATTTGGTTGGCGGGCGTGCCATGGACTCAGGTGTTGGTCGGTGACCTAGGCCACGGGGGTGGCTGGTGAGCAGCTTGAGGTGACGGTGACTTGGGTGTCACTTGTTGTCGTGGGGTTACCACGGCATATCCCATGGTCATGTACCTAGCGTTTCGTATGAGGGGCAGAAGTATGGCGCTGGTGATTCCGTCGGCTGACAGGTAAGGATTTACCCAGGTTGAGGCTGGGTAATACACCACTTCTTGTTTGTCTGGTTATTGATATCGAAGGTGTTACAATGGCGATCCCGGCGAGATGCGATCTCGCTAGGGTTTGGTGTATGGATTGAATCGTACCCTAGATCGGCGGCCCTCCCAGCCTTTATATAGTAGGCTGGGTCCCGGGAGTTCGCAGCCGATTAGGTTTACAGGTAAGGAAAGACCTAACCGCCTTTGGACTACGCTTCCTTGGGATGTACTCCAGGTGTTGGGCTTCCATGCTGGGCTTGTCCTCGTGGGCCTTACATGGACCACCCGGTGCCCCGTAGGCTGGATCGCACCAGGTATACGCACGGTGGGGTACCCGAAGGGTAGAGGCCCACATCACTTGTCAATGTTCGGTCTGCTGTGTAGAAGGCGGGGAGAGTTTTCCGGAGGGAAACCCTTGCCGGGGATCTTCTCGGGATGCGGCGGCGACGTTCATGGATGTCGTCCCTTCTTGAAGGCATCGTAGGGGCTTCTTCCTATCCTCGGATCGGGTGGTGGTGGCGTCATGGTGTTGTGTGCTTCTTGAAGACGCTGCCTTGGAGTTCACGGCGGGCTGCTATCCGAAGGTGCGGTGGTGACGGTTGCGGCTCGGGTGGCTTCTTCGTCGAGTTCCCTCGGGCAAAGCTTGTAACTTGTTCTGCATTTCGGTGTTATTGCTTGGGGCCTTGCTGATTGAGCCTGTCTGTAGCTTGTAGATAGTGGCGGCGATGATCGTGATGGTGGTGCTCCACTATGTGGCATTGAGCATCACATTGACCTCATACCCGGGTGCACCTCTTCCCAATATAGCCCCCTAATGCACCATCCCCGATAAAAACCAAAGAGATTGAACGACAAACACAAGAACTCCTCTTGAGATGTTTAGTCTGTGAAAGTCTTAGTCCATGCATCTTGCCGGTAATTCTCATGCCTAAACAAGATGAAACTTTACGCATGTGAATGGATTGTAGTCTATCAGTAGCATTAGAGTGAGATACCGTCATCACATTCCTTGTTTAGATGTCATCTTGGACGAGCTTTGTTGTGTCACCATTTTCTCCAAAATTGATTTACGAAGTGGTTAACATCAAATACACATGAGTGTTGGTGATGAATGAAAAATCGCTTTCCAAACCAAATTAGGTATTTATGAGTGGCTTGTCATGCTTTTCGGTCTTTCCAATGCACCATCCTGTTTTATGCATCTTGTGAATCATGTGTTGAGAAGTTTCATTGGAAGATTGGTTGTGGTATACTTTGATGATATTCTCGTTTATAGCAAATCTCTAGCTGGATATGTTGATCATGTCAAACAAGTCGTATCGGTGCTACTCAATCCCGAGTTAGAAGTATGGATCGATGTGCCTGTCCGCCGCATCTTCAAGAACGAACTTGAGCACATGGTATTTTTTGGTTTTCATTTGAATGAATTTATTCAGGGCACACGAATGGATTTTTTCCGGATTATGGTATCTTTAATAATCTATGAGATGTATTCTATTCTTGATGATCGTGTCTGATGTCCAAATAATGCACGAATTTCAGGGGCTAAAGCCGACTTTGTCTCATTGCTGCACATAGGGTGAACAACGTTTTTTTGTCAAATGCTTTATGCTGAAGATTCTATTCTCAAAATCCTTTGTATCAAAGATTTTTTTTGTGATTGTGTTGATGTTCCTTTGTATTTTTCTATCTAGCTTATGCACGTAAGTTTTCTATTCAGATTACCGCCAAAAAAAATCGGTAATCCCAATGCAATAATTAAATCGAATCTGGAGAGAGATATCAAAGTGTCAGGGCAGCGAAGAGTGCATGGCCTTGTGAGTGACTCCGCATGTGGCACATGAACCTTTCCTAATAAAACAAATATTGAATGACAAGATATGAATTATACATTGCAAATACACGAGACATTTATTCATGCCACACGGATGGATTTTTCCCGTATGGTGGTATCTTTAATCATCTATGAGATAGATTCTATTCTTGATGAGCATGTCCGATGTCCAAATAACATGTTGGCAAATCTGATGGCACATGGGTGTCCCGGATAAGGAGCTACCTATAACTCGCGGTCTCCATTTGAGATTTTCATAAGAAGAGAAAAGAACAATATCACCCAATTCAATCGCCATGCTACGTAATGTCACTGTTAACGCAACGAAGATTTCCTTAGCGAAGAGAAAAGGCTCTCTAGTTCTTACTACTGTGTTACGTATACTCGCCTTCTCCTCGAAGAGACAGATATAGGCAAATCCCATAGTACAACGAACTGGCAATTCCGATTATGCAAATCGCATCGTCCTACGACTGACAAGCCCACGCACTCACTGCATTCCTCATCGCGAAGACTCCTAGCGCAAAGACATGAAGAACTTGTCCACGATCTTTGCTCCACTTTCTTCGTGAGGGAAAAGCCAACTCTGCTCAGGCGTGGAGCGTCGGTCAGCAGGAGGAAACGCCTGGAAGGCCCGGCCGAGACTTGTCGACGAAGACAACATATTCTGTCCCCCACGCGGAACAGCGAGAGCACCCACCCACCCATGACCCAACTATACGGACACGGAGCCAGGCCAGCTGCCTGCGTGCGTCACGTGGTCAAACTGACCTCGCCCACGCGACTCGATGCAGGAGCCTGCCACAGCCAACAACAACCTAGCGATCCATCCCGGCCCCACCAGACAGACCTGGCGATCTCCGGCCTCTCCTCTCGTCCTACCCCGACCCCCACTACCCAGTCACATCGGCCCCTTCGCTTTCTTCCCTTCCAAGGATACCGGAACCCCGACGCACCCGATCCCCCACCCGCCTCCCCGCCGACCCCCGGGGCCCCGCACGCCCGCGCCGTGGACATCACGCTACGAGACACCACGGAGCCGGCAGCTGCCTTGTTTTCTTTCGTGTTTTCCAGGGCCAGTAAAGTAAATAAAAATCAGCGGCGCCCTTTCTCTCCCATCCTTGTCCTTCTCATCGAATAAAATAATTTCAGTATTTCCCCTCCTCGGCCTCTCGGTTGCCGCCTGGGCCTGGCTGGTTCGTCTCGCGCCGCTTGTTCTGCCCTGCCCTCTCCCCCCCGCACATAAACTTCGAAACGCCAGCTGCGGGTTGGGAGGCGGCGGCGGCGGACGAGGAGGACGACCTGCTGCTCGCTCGCTAGGGTTTCCTCGGCCTCGCGAGAGGCGGAGGACACGCCGCCCCGGCAAGGTAGGCTATTATTCCCCGACGAATCTTCTCTTCTTCTGCGCCTGTTCGTTCTGGGGGCTCGATTCGTGCGCGCGCAGCGCTCAAGGGGTTGGTTTCGGGCGACGGGCACGGGGGTCGATTTGTGGGGGTTCTGTTCCGCGGGTTGAGCGGTGGATTTGGTCGGGGATTTGTGGGTTGATTTTTTCGAAGCGGGGCTGTTCGATTCGGACGGCGCGTCTGATTCGGGCGTTCGTTTGCGCGATTCGTCCTGGGTGATTTTTTCGAAATTCGGGCGGAGAATATTGTCGGGTTTCCCCCTTTTTTTCCTGTAGCTGGATGATGATTTGGGCGGCTCATCTCGCCGGTATCTTATGCCGTCCCCTTTTTCCGCTGCCTACGTGTTTCGTCGCAGATGTTTCCGAATATTTTGGATCGGAATATCTCTTCCCCGCAGGACGATTTTGAAGAGGGTTTGATCCATTCTAACCTGCTCTTGTTTTGTCTATTGTGATGATTCAGGGCCTCGTTGATGCCAGGAAAGTGTCCCAATCTCCGGTGAACCCCTTCTGATTCCGGCAACCGCGGCGTCCCCATGCCGACCATGGATACCATCACGCACCACTACGCTTTGGACCCCTTCCTGGAGGCCGGGTCGCGCCCCAACCTCCACAAGACGGTTCCCAAGCCGCCGCAGCCAGCTGCGCAGCTGTCCTCCGAGAAGCCGATACCTCTGCCGCCGCTGGCTCCTGCCAGGACGCACACGCTGCCGGCGCTCTACACCACGCCCGAGACCACGCCGCTGCCGGACTCGCCGTCGTCGTTCCCGGGAACCTGGTCGCCGTATCTCATCAACTATAAGCGTCGCGGGCCTGGCCTGGTCAAGACGCCTTCCCAGGGTGATGTTGGAGGTGAGGGTAGCCTGCCCAATCTGCCCGTGACGCTGCCTGCTTTGCCTAAAGGAAGTGAACCCTTTGAGTCCGAGATTAGGCTTACGCAGGAGAGCAGTGGTGTGGTTGGAGGTGACGATGGTGAGGAGGAGGCCTTGGATGGGGAGGATGAAGGGATACAGAAGGGCAAGGTCGCCTTGTTTGGCCAAGATGAGCAGGATCAGCCTGAGTTCCAGTTTTGGCATGGGAGTCCAGATGCGTTGGTGAGGCCTGTCAATGTTGGAAGGCTTGTCAGTAATGGATCGCCAAGAAACGGCGAGAATGATGCCTTCTTTGAGCTTCAGGATTCACTAAGTGTGGCTAGTAACTCTGAGGCTGACGACCGGTGGAAGCCCAGTTCGTCTGTTGGCACACCTAATGGAGAATTTTATGACGCATTCGAAGGTACCAATATACTTTTTTCATTACTCTGTTAGCAGTATGGACTCTTGTTTAGATGTCTTAGATTGAAGATTGCAACTAGTATATGTTATATGTTCTGCATCTTGCTTTGCACTGATCTCTGTGGTCGGTTGATTTGCCCATAGCAACAATTTATCAGTTAAAAGTTGGAAACAGTGAAACAAAATTAGCAAAGAAAAGAACTCCTGACGATAATGCTCAAATTTCTATTACAAAAGCTTATCGCCAGGTTCCCTATGGAATATACCATCGCAATTTACCTATCTCATATTACTGAACTTCATAGTTTCTGGTGTACCGGTCCTGTCGGACATGTTTGTTGCTCCCTTTATTTTGTGTAGAACAGCATTTCTGACAGCCTAGTCTGGTTCGATGGCATTCCTAGTTTCAGGTGCTGATTTGGTTCCTAAACTTAATGATATGGTGTAATTACAGGCTATGCAGGTTTATTGTGTATTATATTCCAGTCTGTGAACTATGATCGTTTTGGTTGGCCTATAAGGCTTTCCTATGACTAGTAGAGGCCTTATATACTTAAAGTTCCATCTACCCATCCCTTTGCTTTGGTTGAATGTAATCATTTGTCAGTGAATATGGCTATGAGCTAAAATCACCTGTTAGTTAATGTGCCATGATAAATAGTAACTCCTATGTGATACATTGAAGACGTGTCTAATGTTGTGTGCTTTTACCTGCATCAATAGTTTTAGTTAGTCACTGGGTTGCATGTTCATTGAAGAGATTTTCTGCCTCCTTGTATCCACACAGATGCTTGTTGTTTCATTTACAGTGCTTCTTTGCACTAAGTCCAGTTTGTTTAAATTGTAGAAATATCAAGTGATGGTGCAACTCGATCTTCTCGATGCAATGATGATGACTACCGTGAAATGAGGTTAAGTATGTTGACAGAAATTGAGGGGAAGAAACAAGCTGAGGAAGCAGCTGAGAACTGGCAAAAGGAATGGAAGAAGCTGAGTCATCACCTATCACTTATTGCCTTGTCACTTCCATCTCCGGCTGTAGATGAGAACGCTGATGATACAAGTATGGATCCTGGAGCTGAGTTGTGCCAGCAGATAACTGTTTCACAACTTGTAGCTGCTGCTATTGCACGGGGACTTGCTCGTGAAGAAGTTGAATCTGAGATGGAAAGTGTGATTTCAGCAAAGAACTTTGAGATTGCAAGGCTATCAGATAGGGTCCAGTACTATGAAGCTGCAAACAGGGAGATGTCTCAAAGAAACCAAGAAGCTATTGGTACTCATACTTAACTTATTTATTTCTCTAAAATAAAAAAACTTATTTATTTCTCTTGGAGATACTTAGTTCTTTATGATGATATACGATCTCTGAACATAGATTCCTCCTTTATATCAACCTTTATCTTGTACTATAATAAAGCTTATTGCATAGGAACTCTGTTGTTTTATGCATTACGTGAGAAAAATGACATATGCAGAGCCAGGATTTAAAAATACATACATTACCATGACATGTACTTTATGTAGCTGTCTTGATGTACACATTGTTACTGATCCCTGAATTATTTCTTTGTCTGTCTTGCAGAGATGTCCAGGCAACAGCGGAACAAGCGTAAGATGAGACAGAAGTGGTTCTGGGGTTCAGTTGGGATAGCAGTTACCCTTGGCACAGCAGCCATTGCCTGGTCATACGTGCCCGCAAGCCAGCCCCATGTTCAAGACTCGAGTAGCACCATGAGCGATTAGAGCTAGCTGAAGATGTATCTTCTCCTCGCAGAGGTCCTAACAAAAGCTCTAACTATACTTCCTAGAGAGAAAAGAAGGTTGTATAAGTTTTCTCTTTTGGTGATCGGCTGTGATCACTACAATCCTCATTTGCCGCTTCCTCTGTAAAAATGTGGAATATGCCATCTCCGTCCAGGATTGGCTCTATTCCCCTTACCGTAAGTCCTCGTTGCATAGTTGGTTGAGCAAAATAATACTACAAGGAATGTGGATATGAGTAGTAATCGTCCATGGTGAACTCTTGAGCAGAGTTGATTTTGACAATTGTAGTTTTGATCTGGGTCTTTTTGTCTAGTCCAATAAGTCTTTTTCGCTGTTTCTGTGTTAGGGCTCATTTGATTCATAGGCTGGGAAAAGTGTAGGAATAGGAAACTCATAGGATTGGTATGACATGTCTAGTTGAATCCTATAGGAAGAGAAAGTTTCTTGATTGGTTCTTTTTCCATGAGGTTGGAGCTCATGTTATTTTTCTATGGAATTTGTACTACAAGATTCTTATAGGAATTTTTCCTATGGGATATGATCCTATGAATCAAACGGCTCCAAAGGAAAAATTCCCATAGGATTTCAATCCTACACCAATCTTTTAACAATCCGCCCTTAGGTTGTACTGTGCCAGTTATTTTGCTGTCCTGGTTCCTCCCTAAATACTAGTACTCCCTCCGATCCATATTAGTGGGCACAACTTTGTCTAGATACACATGTATCTAGTCTAAATACTTAGCTAGATACATATGAATTTAGACAAAGCTATGCCCACTAATATGGATCGGAGGGAGTACTAATTAGATCCGCCTCACTTATTCCTATGCTCTACTTTTTTTTTTTTTGAGATTTTATTCTTATGCTCTACTGTAGCGTGAAGTTTCTTTATGTGTCGGTTGCAATGCTCGTGCCATGAATGAGCGGAGAGACTACAATAGTCCAGTCTTACTTTGCTCATGGCAGAGTGGTGGTATTGTATATCCAAAAGGCTTTATTGGCAACAAGCTATCTGTCTAATGTTGGGACCTTTTATTTCAACTGTCAATGAAACATCATAAGATTAGTAAAAGCAGGATCTCACTCTATCGGACGCATTTCTTTAGTTAGACTGTACACAAAATCGTATGATCAGGCGGCACAGCCAGTCAAGGAATTGCATTCCGCTGCTTAACACTACATTTCACAAAAAAGGGAGCGATGAAAATTCAAGAAAAGAGCGTATTCATCGAGGTTTCATCTCACAAAATCTGGTTTCTCTTACCGCCATGCATCCAGAATAGCATCAACATCAAATACATCCATGAAAAGGAAAACATAAATGAATGAGCCGGCAACGATTGTTCAACATGTTACACGGACCAATGGTGTACACAGTAGTAAAGCAAAATTTCTACCTCTTCTGTATACTAGGTTCTAGAATGATCAGCAAACTCCTTTACTGGAGTAATTCCCAGAGATTGCTGAGTAAACCTTCCGTGGCAGATTGGCTTCGGAGCCCATCAATCTATTGAAGCTATATGTACCACTATTCATCTTGAGCCAGTGTTTAATGGCGTAGACGACAAAAGCAGCACAGAACACTACTGAACCTAAAATGACTGGAATTTTGACCCACAGTGAGGAATCAAACGCTTCCTGCACAAGCAAATGCCAGAGTGCAAACCACAAAGCAGCAAAGGCTGATCCTACAGTAGCGCCCACAAGAATCTGGTTCAGCGTGTGGAGACGCTGCGACACACGTAACCATGACTGCACATAAAGAGGGTTATAATTAGAATGTGCTGAAGAAGTTGGAAATTTTGACCTAAAAAATTTGACGCTTCTGCAGAGAAGATGTTAAAAGGTGAAAGAAACCAATGGAGCTATATGACATGGCAAATAAAGTTAGAGAGGGAGAAAATCTTACTAGGTAAGAGGCTGATACTAAAGTAGCGGCCCCGAGAATCGTTGCTAGGTAATTTGTCCCAAGCCAGTAGAACACTGCTTTGCAAAAGGAGCCACATAAGATAAGTTATGCATTCTTCCGTTTCGTTGGAGAATATTATTGTCCATGGAAGTATTGTTATATTCGAACCATTAATTGATATGTATCTTAGTACCTTCGTTTAGCACAAAATATGCATAGTACATCTAACTTAGTATCCACACATTGTGCTTAGTGGAACTGAAAAGCTATACAGCAAAAACCGAGAAAATATACGACATACTGTGCCATGATTGAAATACACCAGAAACCTATAATCTGCACTTATACTTTTGATGTTGCCAGGAGAATATACTGAAAAATAGTATGATGAGTGAATGAAATCCTGAAGTGCTTACCTGAAAGAACTAGAATCACTGCAGCATAGAAAATGGATTGGGCATGTGATGATGGCATCCCAGGATCAGATCGCAAAGCCGGCACCGGCCTTTCATGGTTTAGCATCTTCTTAAGAATTGACGAAAGCATAGTATTCACAGCCGCACCTAGCAAAGCCCACATAATTTCAGCATCATGCTTCCAGAGAGCTGCAAAAGCAAAAGAACCAGCCACAAGCCATTTACTCTGGCCCATAGTGTCAAAATTTCAGTATAAGGTCAGGTCCAGAATTCCAAGTAAATAGCACAAAGTTAACCTTTAGAACTAGTAAAGGTAATTCAAACCAAAGTGCTTGACAAGCTTATTGCAGCCAGACACCTACAATGATGGTATGCTATCTACTAAACCAATGCATATTCCCTACAGAGATCAAATCAGAATATTCTGGTGTTTCAGTTACTTTTTGATAAAGCTTCTTCCCTTTCAGCCTGGTAGAGTTCCAACTTTCAGTTATAGGAAAGCTCATTTCAACGGTATTGGCACTGGCTACGAACTATTACTACTCCATAACAAAGCAAGCCCATGCTCACTCGTAAGATTTCAGACACTCCGAGAACCTCAAAATGCTAGCAAAGCTTGTAGACATTAAGAATAGAGCACCACCGCCAACAGGTACCAAAACCAATCTCTTATGAAAAAACAACTACAGAAGTACCGACAACAGGCACTAACCATGCGATTCAACGCCGTCTCGACGGCCCCCCGCCAGGTCTCCGATGCCGCCGCCTCCGGGCTGGGACCGGCCAACCCCTCCCCTCCCAGAAACGCATCGCTCTCCTCCCCGATAGAAACCCCAAGCTCCCCCGAGGACCCACTTCCGCTCCCAACCCTGGTCATCTCGGCCATGCACACGCCGAGCCGCCGCGGCTTCCTCGGCCGCCGGCTACGGGCAGCGAGAGCAGCCGGCCTTTGCACTGCGGGCGATTCAAGCGGACGGGCTTGACGCGCGGCCACGGGGCTGGAGGCGACAGGAGCATGGTCGCCAGAGTGGGAGCGCGGGAGAAGCGGCGCTAATGCGAGAGGAGAGCATCTCGGCTATTTCGACGATTCGTCCAGGGGAGCTCGGATTTGGGTGGAGCGTGATGCTTTCGTTGGCGTTTTTGGAGTGATGGGGATTAGGCAAATGATAGCGAAAGGATTGGAGAGGGAGGTTGTTGACGAGAGAAGATAATCCGATGAGACAAATGTAACTACGTTGAATGTTGTTACGCCCTACGATTGGTGGATCTGAGGAGAAAAGGGGACCGGGGAGAAGGAGACATGGAGGCAGGGAATTCAGAATTGCGTTCATCAATTTTATAGTTTGGTTTGGTGTTATAAGAGCATCTCCAATCGAATGTGGCAATTTTCATTTACTATCTGTCCGCGAATATGTTCGTGCGATCTTTGTGATCTACATGATTGGTTATAGTCTTCACAAATGCCGTCCAGTGAGAATACATATTATTGGCAAGATAGTATCTCACTATCACAAAGTCTAGTCATGACCATTGACGATGTAGTTACATGTCAGAACATTCCTATCACAAAGTCTCTTGAACAACAGAGAGGGTTGAAGCACATTAATATCGTTATGGAAACCAGACATGGCAAAAAATGCATGCCAAATTCACAGTTCTTTTGATGCCACTGCTTCAAATATGATTGCGGCCTATTTGGTGTGACATTGGTACTGCCCATGCAAATATGTTGGACAATTTTTTCATTGCCAATGCATGCAATCAAGTGAACCAAGCAAACCTGAAAGAACATCTCTCTGCTTCGATGGCCAATAAATTTTCGGTGTCCGCGACATTAGGTTCTCTCAGATATCCTGGTCCAAACACCTTCACCACATCGTATACAAATTTGACCATAGCCTCAATGCATGTGCTCTCTCCCATCCGGACGTACTCATCAACGACATACGCAACATTACCATAGGCAAGCACCCTCAAAGATGACGTCCATTTCTGCAGGAGAAATGTTGTCCGCGAAGTCTTTCCTCAATGAGAATTATGAATCAAATTTCGTAACTTCTTCCTATATGCGCCGTAACAATCTTGAGATCATCCAGAAGCAACCCCGGAAAAACCCCTCGTGGAAGACAGGATCTGGCATGAAGTAGTCCTTGTAAAGATCATGTGCGCCCTTGATCATATCACTGGTAATGGCACAAGTATCATGCCCTTAATTGAACCTCTGAAGTTGAGAACATGCTCCTCCTTATCCTCCACATCTTCAAGGATGCTCATCATCGCGGCTATCTCCGCATCTTCGTCGTCGTCCATCTCACAATCATCCTCATCCTTGATGAACTCTTTGTATATGAACTCATCTACTACCCGGTAATCATGCTCACCATCCGTTGAATCCATGCCCAGAAATGAGCTAAACAATAAACAACCAGCTCCGACAATTTCAAAAACACGTGATGGGTATGGTGTATGTCCGACGCTGTAACGTACCGGGGGCGCATCCGAGGGTGACGGAGATCGTGCCTGACACGGCGGAAAAATACGCGAAGTGTTTGGCTCAGGCCACTGCTTGTTCGGGTCGTCTCGGAGCTAGTATGAGACGACGGATGTAGGAAGGGATGGCGCGGGAGATGACATGGAGGGCGCGTCTGGACGCCCCTCCCCCCCCCCCCCCCCCCACACACACATGTATGAGCTGGGTACGAGGGTTGTGTGAGACATTCTCGACATTTAGGCTGACTTTGGGGGTCTGGTTGCGTAGGGGGGAAGCGAGAGTCCGGCTGGAGATGCATATCCACCCACACCTGGGCTTGCTCATCCGTGCAAATAGGATCGAGACAAAAAAACTCCAGCGTCACCCCATACCGTTCTGGACGGTCTATAAAACTATATGGTGACCCCTTGTCCACCTCCAACCTTCGGGGTCGGCTCGAGGAGCCGGACACGCCCACCACGTAGGACTCTGACAGGCGGGTCCATCCAGTCATCGGTATAACGAACGATCTCCACCACGCGTCGTCGCTGCGGCTTCCCCACATATTGTCGGTATTAAATCGATGCGCCACCGACATTAAACCAGTGCCACCATCACCTTTATCTAGCCATCCCAGCTCAACAGTCATTATGTCCGCGCCTCTTCACCTGTCACTCTACGCTAGCCACCTTTGACTTCGACGTCATGTCGCATAATGGTGAGGCCGATGTCTCGAACCAATAACAGCGGATCCTCTTTGTTGACATTTTCAAGTCGATGAACACTCAAATGTCGAAAGGATGGAATCTAAGCTTGGTAGGCCTTTCCGTGGCGTCGCCTAGCATTGGTCGCACCCACGATGAGGGGGTCTACTGGCGCTGGCAGCAGCTATCGGCGGAGGAGAGGGTCGACCCTTGCTACGCCCCCATTAGCTGGTGGTGGGATGACCTCTTTAAAGAAGAGAACGTCTCCGCCATTGGGATAAAAGGGATCCTACCCGCCGGCGTCAGAACGACGACGCGCAATTTTTTTGGGCAATGCCCATGGTAAAGCCGTGGATGAATACGTTTGGATGGGGGAGAGCACATGCATTGAGACAATGGTGAAATTTGCACATGTCGTGGTGAAGGTGTTTGTACTGTAGTATACTGTATGAGGGAACAAACTGTCGAAGACACCAAAAAGTTAGTGTCCATCGGAGCAGAAATAGGTTTTCTCAGTATGTTTGGTTTAGTCGATTGCATGCATTGACAAAGATTTTTTCCGACATGTTTGCATGGGTAATACCAAGAGTGGCATAAAAAACTTGTGGATTTGGCATGCTTTTTTGTCATGTCGGGTTCCCACAACAATATCAATGTGTTTCAGCGTTGTCTGTTGTTTACGAGACTTTGTGATGGGGGAGTCTCCAGCGTGCAAATAAAATTTCAAACGGGCATTACTATACCATGAGATACTACCTTACCGATGGTATCTATCTTCAATGGACGACATTTGTGAACATTATATCCAATCCCCAAGGCCCGAAACAAAGTCACTTCAAAACTATGTAAGAATCTGTTAGGAAGAATGTTGAGAGGGCATCTGGAGTGCTCCAAACTAGTTGTTATTGTTCATGGAGTTGCAATGATGTGTGTTGAAGAAATATTGCGGGGGCACTACGGGTGTGTTTAGTAGACTGGGTGAGCCCAGAAAATCTCTCCTCACCCAGTTTTCAGTTGTTTGGTAGCCTGGGTTGCCCACCTGGGCCATGCCCACTCGATGCGAAAAAGGGCTCTCAGCCTGGCCGGGTTGTGAAGCTCGAATCGAGCTTCACAAGCGAGCCTGGCCGAGCTCATGCAAAAAACTTCCCACACGTGGGTCTCACCGGACAGTCGCGTCGCCCGCCCCGCTCGAAACGGCAGCCCATTTGCCCCCTGACTCCATCTCTCTCTCCTCGCTCGCGTCGCTTGCGTCGCCATTCTCGAAGCGCCGCCCAGCCCGCCGCCCACTCCAGCCCCGCCTCGCCCAGCGACGTCTGATGTGCAGCGCCGCCGGAGTTCCGCGCCGCCGCCTGTGTCTCGCGCCGCCGCCAAGGCCCTGCGTCTCGCGTCGCGCCCTCTTCCCAGCTCGCGTTGCTCCGATCTCCTCCGCGAATCCGACCTGTAGCACCAAGGCCGAGCACCCAAGGACGGCGCCGAGCTCCTCCTCAGGCCGCCGATCACCCAGTACCGCCGCGGCCCCGCACCTTACCGCCGACGCCCCGCGCCTGGAGCCGCCGCCGCCGCCCCGCACCTGACCGCCGACGCCCCGTGCCTGGAGCCGCCGCCTCCCCGTTCCTGGACCAGCACGCCCTGCCCCACGCCTGGAGCCGCCGCCGCCCAGCGCCTGGACAAGCACGACGAGCTCGGCCGACGTTCTCAGGAGCACGGGACGCTCGTACCAGCACGAAGGACTTGATCGCCTTTTCTTTTTCTATCCAAGGACCTGATCGCTTTTTATTTTTATGTCCAAGGACCTGATCGCTTTTTAATTATCTCAAGCCATACGGGATAACAAACAAAATCTGAAGCCAACCCGTCGCTGGTCGTGCATGCTACCAAACAAAGGGCAGTGGTACGTTCTCGGCCTGGCCCAACTCAGCATGCATGAGGTGAGAAAGGCATGATAGGGCCACCCGGGCTACCAAACAGGCCCTACTATACCATGAGATACTACCTTACCGATGATATCTATCTTTAATGGAGGTATTTGTGAACATTATATCCAATCTCCAAGGCCAGAAACGATGTCACTTCAAAACTATGCACGAATCTGTTAGGAAGAATGTTGAGAGGGCATTTGGAATGCTCCAAACTAGTTGTTATTGTTCATGGAGCTGCAATGATGTGTGTTCAAGAAATATTGTGGGAGGTGATGACTTGTTGTATAATTTTGAACAACATAATTATGGATGATGAAAGAGAAGGGGCATCCAACACGAATTTTGGCAAGTCCCGAAGAACATGTATCTACCAGAACAAGATGTAGAGTGTTCTGAACTTTCTTGAGATGCATCGAAAATTTCAAAATAAACAAGAGCATGTTCAATTACTTAATGACCTTGTGAAGAATGTGTTGATCAACACCATAAATTATTGTAATTTATATTTGAATTATGCACTATGAACAATTTGAACTATTTATGTTTGAACTATTCACTTTGAATAATTAGATGTTGTAATAATCTACGTTCATGGATTGCATGTTTTGCGGGTTACTGTCCACATACACTTTAGGATGTGCCCGTAGACATATATTGGAATAAAATAGACAAGTTCCCTTGGAGATGCTCTAACCTCAGGGGTTTCAGTTCATCATTTCCAACAAAGGGCAGAGCGCTCCTAGTACGAAATCACTTCCCGTCCCCAACTTCAATATCTCTCCATGTTACGGATAAGAGCATCTCTAACAGATTCCGAAGTTACCCGAAAAGGATTTACGTTATCGAGAAGGTCCGGATGAAACATATCTCGTAAACTATACTGTAAAATGTTTTTTCTTTTCTTCATCTTTCTCAACGAGTCTATCTTAATTATACCTATAAACTAAGCAATGTCGTAAAACGTCTTTTTTTTCATCTTTCTCAACGAGTCTATGTTTTACCTATAAACCAAACGTCGGAAGAAGTGCTCCGGTTCCCATCTGCCGCCCTTGCCTGGCTCGGCCCCTCGTCTGACCCTTCTAGAGTTGGCCTCCCCCGTCTCGAGCCACCTCCTCCCGTGGAGGTGCTCCCATGGGGGAGCTTGGCTATGAAGGTGCTTCCATGCAGGTGCTCGAAGAGGACACGATTTCGTAGGAAATCGGTCGAAATCGAGTCTCCTCGCCGGGAATCAAAGATTGAACCCGTATTTGAGTCTACTCGTCGTGGAATCGATCTCGGGAGTCGCCGGCATCGATGTGAGCGTTGACTCGTTTCCGGTTAACCCAAAAATCGACTCCAAAACTGGTTTATGGTCCCCTAGGTGATAATATCTAGAGAGGTGCTTCTGTTGTACGCAGGCTTTCAAAAAAAAAAAAAATATCTAGAGAGGTGGAAAACATTTTTCAATTTATCTCGTTTCACAGGATTTGATACGTACTCCCTCCGTTCGGATTTAATTGACACACATTTTGTTACACATGGATGTATCTAGACATCAAACAAATATAGATACATCCATATTTGAACAAAACCAAATCAATTAATTTGGAACGGAGTGAGTATTTATTTTCAGCCGAAGCTGCAAATAAGCCCTTCTACGGAATCTGCCAGAGATAAGGATCGACCCCGCTCCACCAGACCACCACTACTCTCATGCCTCTCGTACGGCACCGAGCCATTCGTGCGCGGGCAGCTCGTGTAGCGCGACGCGGCAGCAGCCGGCCACCGCCGCCGACCGCCTCCTAAGACTCTGAGGAGCGCGTCCCTGGCTGGCGCAGCAGCCTCGCGGTGCGTGCCATCGCCACAAGCCCACAGTCCAGCCAGATAGGCGCGGTCGACTGCTGCTCCCGACCATTGACGTCGCAAAGGTGCTCGATCATATGCCAGCCAGCCAGCCAGCGAAGAGAATAACTGACCATGCATTCTCGTGATTCTCTTGTCTCCTTTTATGTGCTCCATCAGAATCCACGGACGCTTCGTCTCATCTTGGATCGATCGTACCAGATCAGTGAATCTGCATCTGCGCAGCGTCTGAACGCGCCGGCGCCTGCGTGGACAGCGGAATCGCGCGCCATGCGTTGGTTGGACAGCAAGCGCGGCCGATACTCCGATCCGATGGGCGCTATCAGCGGCTTTTGGGACCATGGAAACTGGGCGGAGACGACGTGGTCACCGGCCGCGCGAAGCCAAAGCAGGAGACGGCACTTCACTTACCTATGGTAGGTAACGTAGCCGCGCCCTGCTCCACCAGTCACCCACCAAGCGCCCCTCTTCAGCCATGGGATCCTCGAGAATATCAACCGGGCCAGTGAGTCGCCGGTCCATTCCTTGCTTCATTCCCTCATCGTCTCTTTTCTTTCCCTCTGCCTGCGCGACTGCCCCCGGCGGCCATCTGGGGCCGTGGGCGAGCATGAGCGGCATGTCACTTGATCTCCTCTCGTGTAGGTTCTTGTTCTCTTCTTGCGCTGTAAAGAAGCCCTCGAGCGGGAAGAGACTCACGTTTCTTGCTGCTGCTCCCTCGTCTCCGTCAACACCGTCTCCGCCGCGGTCACCGGGTAACTCTTCTTCCAGGCAAAGGCCTGGACGAGGTGTGCCATTCGTTCCCAGCAAAGGTGCGTCTCGACCTGTCGGTAGCAATGGCAGGACTAGGAGGAGGAGGCGGAGCAGGACGGTCGAGGGAGAGCAAGAACAAGGTGGGTGTGTGCCGTCGGTGGAGGAGGCGTCCATAAGGGTGGGGACGCTGTATGAGAACGGTGATCCATTAGGCGGAAGGAGCTTGGCCGGTGTGTCGTGGAGTGGCTAAGGCAGGGGATGCAGTCTATGGCATCCAAGTTCGCTTCGGCCGAGCTGCAGGGTGACATGATGGACCTCAGCGCAGCGGCATTGACTTTGGATTGGGGATCGGCAGAAAGCCAGCTTGGGTTTGTGATCCAGGCACAACCTTATCTCTCAGCCATTCCCATGCCCAAGGGTCTGGAGGCACTCTGCTTCAAGGCCTGCACACACTACCCCACCCTGTTCGACCATTTCCAACGTGAGCTCCGTGATGTCCTGCTGAGTCACCAGAACCAGGGACTCATATCCGACTGGCGCTCTACGCAGACATGGAAGATGTTAAAGGAAATGGCCAATTCTACGCATCACCGAGCGGCTGTGCGCAGGACGACACCACGGGCTAAAGCGGTGCACAGTAGCATTGGCATAAGCCTCAAGAAGGTGAGACTGATGCAGGATAGGATTGAAGAATTCGTGAGGCATATGTCAGACCTGTTGCGTGTTGAGCGAGATGTGGAGCTGGAGTTTACACAGGAGGAGCTGAATGCTACCACTATGCTCGAGAACGATTCTGAGCCACCCAAGCCAGTTGAGTACTTGGTGACCCATGGGCAGGCTCAGCAGGAGCAATGTGACACCATTTGCAACTTGAATGTAATCAGCAGCTCAACTGGTGAGAAAAACAACACTTGGCTTATTTCTTTTCTTTGCATGTTCACATTTCATCCTCACTTACCTGGAAATTGAAATAAGACACTTTATCCTGAATGTAGGGTTGGGAGGCCTACATTTGGTTCTATTCAGAATTGAAGGTGAACACAAGCTGCCTCCAACCACACTGTCACCTGGGGACATGGTTTGTGTGAGAACATGTAATAGCCGTGGTGAGGGAGCCACTTCTTGCATGCAAGGTTTTCTTTATAATCTCGGGGAGGATGGTTGCAGCATAACTGTGGCTCTGGAATCTCGGCATGGTGATCCAACCTTCTCCAGGTTATTTGGGAAAAGTGTGCGCATTGACCGTATACAGGGATTGGCTGATGCACTTACTTATGAGGTATTTGAATTATGCATATGAGGTATTTGAATTATGCACATGAATTGAATCTTGTCAGTGAATGAAGGGCTTGAAATTCTGAATAATTGGCCTTTTCAGCATATTTTAGTATTAAAGCTTTCTGAAACTTTCTTGCCAGAGCAACTACAGTTCTGGCTCTTGCATATTTACTTTAGCATAATCTTTCCATATTGATGATCTGCAACTATGTTCTGTTTCTGGTACATACAGTATACCGGAGTGGTATGAAATGGAAAAATCAGAACAGAGAAATTTCAGCCTTTAGAAAGACAGTGAAATGGGATTCATTTCTTCTATCAAAGTATTATTCTCAGCTTAAAATATGATGATAAGTTCATTCGATTCACCCAACTATTTTATTTGGCAGCGGAATCTTGAAGCATTGATGCTTCTCCAAAGGAAGGGTTTGCAGAAAAGTAATCCTTCCATTGGTGTTGTAGCTACTCTGTTTGGTGACAGCAAAGACGTGATAAAGATGGAGCAGAATTGCCTGATTGATTGGGCGAATCGAGTCCACCTGATCCAAGGCTATCAGAGAGGTATGCATTTGATGACTCCCAGTTAAGGGCTCTGTCATTAGGCTTGAACAAGAAGAGACCTGTTCTAGTTATCCAAGGGCCTCCTGGCACGGGAAAGACAGTGTTACTTACAGAACTCATTGTACGTGCTGTCCGACAGGGTGAGAATGTCCTAGTGACAGCTCCAAGTAATGTGGCTGTCGATAACATGGTTGAAAGGTTGTCAAGTACTGGCTTAAACATTGTGCGAGTAGGAAACCCTGCTCGGATATCACCATCTGTTGCTTCAAAGTCCTTGGCAGAGATTGTGACTGGAAGGCTTAGCCAGTTTAGAAAGGAGCTTGAGAGAAAGAGAACCGACTTAAGAAAGGACTTGAGGGACTGCATAGAGGATGATTCTTTAGCTGCAGGCATTCGTCAACTGCTGAAGCAACTTGGAAGGGATCTGGAGAAGAAAGAAAAAGAAACGATCATGGAAGTGCTATCTGATGCACAGGTTGTGCTTTCCACCAACACAGGGGCAGCCGATCCGCTTATCAGGAAAACTGGTTGCTTTGACTTGGTTATTGTAGATGAAGCAGGTCAAGGAATTGAGCCCTCTTGCTGGATTCCCATACTACAGGGGAAGCGTTGTGTTCTTGCGGGTGATCATTGCCAACTTGCACCTGCAATATTATCAAGGAAGGCCCTGGAAGGCGGGCTTGGGAAATCCATGATGGAAAGGGCTTCATCATTGCACGATGGATTACTTACTACAAGATTGACAGTCCAGCATAGAATGCATGATTCAATAGCGAGTTGGGCGTCTAAAGAGATGTATCAGGGGTTGCTCCAGTCTTCTCATTCTGTTGCTTCACATCTTCTTGCCGATTCTCCAGTTGTGAAGGTATGTATGTTCATACTTTCTGTTTCACGTGTCAGGTCTGCATGATCATGACTATTTTATCTGGTTCGGTGCTCAAGATGAACTTTGGCTATGATTGGGTAATCTTTTATTTCAAAAATCATGGACCCCACTGAGCATTGGGTCTAATTGCAAAGTTGACATCCAATTCCACTGAATAACTTGCCACGTTGTTCCAGTGAATCTGAATCGCACGCTGTTTGGTCTTTTAACCATTTCCTGGCTCATTGGTTCATTTTGAACGTGGTTAGTGTTCTGGCGAGTTTCTAAAAAGTAGATGCCTTAAATCACTTTTCTGTATACTATACTCTTTTGGAAATATATCTGTTAGAAGCATAGCCGCTACTTAGCGACCATGGCTAACTATTTCCTTCTGACTGCAGTTTTCAAGCTCTTTCTGAGCATATCTATTTCAATTACAACACATTTTAGACGCAACATTGCCATTGTAAATGTTCTTGTCTTTTAGTATCATGTGTTTCCATAGCTAGTCTGCCCACTTCCCTTTTCTTTCTCGTACCCAGTGATTAGAACTATCAAAGTTTGGGTTTATTTTTGGCACTTTTATACTTGCATCAGAAAAAATATTTTCCAAAGGAAGGTAAGTCACAAAGATATTTAGGAGCAAATTTGGTCTGAGCTTTTAGAAAAAGGAGACCTACATATTTACCAGCCTTCATGGTTTTACTCGACTCAGAGGCTAAGAACCATGTTCGTTCTGGCAGCCGGCATGACCGCGGATAGCACCACGATCACCCTTCCCGATTGATCACGTCACTGGACGACACACATTCAGATTCCATGGGACCGGCACACAGTCCTTCTTGGTCCTTGAATCTTGAGGCTCTGATACCAATTGTTAGCTGTTCCCTCTCTGTTCTCTCTCTAGCAAATGAAGAAAACATGGGACTAGCACTACAGAGGAGCACACCAGTTTCAGTCAACAAATGCCTTCCTTTATTATTAGATTTTTGCAGCAATAAATGTCACTATGTAGGCAACGAATGCCTACAAACTTGGCAACCTATGCCTACTGAATCTTACACATATGCATGACATACATACATATGCGCTTCAACCTGACACACAGGGTTTCTAACACATCTTGGCTTTCAACTTGCTTCTCTCCATATAGGGTGCCTCTCCTTATATAGAGGGTTCAAGGTTGGTGCTACAGCATTCTAGAGACTTCTACTGCTACCCTATCTTACAGCCTAAGAATTACATATAAAAAATAGTCTAGAACATACTAATGCTTTCTACTGCTACCCTATCTTACAGCCTAAGAATTACATATAAAAAGTAGTCTAGAACATACTAACTTAACTCTTCAAGGATTTTTTTTGGACAGAAAACAGCGCATTATTGTTTAAACCACATCAATACAACTCTTCAAGGATTACTCTCAGACAACCCGCAGACAGCTGCAAACATATTGCAGCATGCCTATCTACTCAGGACACAACTCATGTGCCCTTTTCACACCACAAACAGCACACAACCTATGTGTGTTCCCACTAAAGCCTGCACATAACCTATGTGTGCAGTTTACACCATGAGAAGATCATATCAGGCCAACAGTATGTGCAGCATATGGAGCATGATGAAATCTATGGGTACAAGCAGGCTGCGATAGCCTCCAGTTCACTACTTATTTCAAAAAAAATCCCGATCCAACACTCAAAATGAGGTTGAAGTTTTATATGCCACATTTAGATGTTGGGGTAATTGCCATTGTTTATTGAGACTGTTATCTGTGAAACATACTGCCTCTGTTCTAAAAAAGAAGGCTTATAAATTTTGTCAAAGCCAAACAATATAAAGTTTGACCAAACTTATCATTATGTATGTAACGATATTGATTTGGTACTGTACATGTTGATAGTTTTTTCTATAAACTTGATCAAAGTTTACACTGTTCGATTTCAGAAAAAATGTCATAACGCCTTCTTTCTGAGAATGGAGCGAGTATTATAGATCTTGATAACTTTATACACTGTTTGGCCATGAATGCATCTGTATGGACTGCTTCTGTATTGCTACTGTGTAAGTTGTACCTAAGATGTACCTTATGATTTCAGGATACATGGATAACACGGTGCCCACTGCTTTTACTTGATACCCGAATGCCATATGGAATTCTGAACACTGATTGTGTGGAGCGTTTTGACCCTGCTGGCACAGGCTCATTTTATAATGATGGGGAGGCAGAAATAGTTACACAACATGTTCTCAATCTTGTACACTGTGGTATATACATATCTTTTGCTTCTCTAATTGAATACAACATCAATATTTTTACGCTCTTATTTTTCAGTCATTCAGTCCTTATTCAGTTTTGTCCATTTAACACAATCATTCAGCATTCTCATTCACGAGTCAGACTTGCCCCTAACGTTTACGCTCATATTCTTGAACTTACGAGCATATTACAATCATAATTTCAGGAGTAGCTCCAAATGCAATAGCTGTTCAGTCACCCTACATTGCTCAAGTGCAGTTATTAAGAGAGAAGCTGGAAGAATATCCAGGGCTTTCTGGCGTTGAGGTTTCAACCATAGATAGCTTTCAAGGGAGGGAGGCAGATGCGGTGGTCCTATCAATGGTAAGCACACAGAAGCAAATGATGTTTATAAAGGCAGCCACCGATCATTTCATAGTGCATTCTAACTCCATGATTTGTTAACCTACTTCCAGTAATGTGTATTTTTCTGCTGGCTTCTAGGTTCGATCAAACCCACTAGGAGCTGTAGGGTTCATGGGTGACAGCAGGCTTATGAATGTGGCTATTACAAGGGCCCGCCGGCATGTCACTGTGGTCTGTGACACCTCTACCATTTGCCACAGCACCTTCCTAGCCCGGCTCCTTCGTCATATCAGGCGGTATGGACAAGTAAAACATGTTGCACCTGGTTCCTTAGATGGGGTTTCTGGCCTCGGCTTCAATCAACCCTCTCTCCCTTCCATCGGTTAGCACTCACCTCAAGTTACTCTCTTGGAGACATCATTCATATGCTCGTATGAGCATGTATATATGCAAAGAGCCAAAGGATGTACATACGCATAAAGATCTCATGGATGAGAAGCCATAATGCCCGTCTGATATCCATCTGTGAAGAAGATATGAAGAGTAATTCGTGGAAACACATGGAGGAGCTTCATCAGGTGTGTGGTTCACATAATGCTTGGCCAGTCGATTTATCGTTGACCTTAACTGAAGGCTGGCTGATCCTGCATTTTCTGGGCTGGCGCACATGATTAATTCAGCAGCAGGAAGAGTTCCACAGTACTGGGCTTCTCTAACCTTTTGCTTGCCTGGTACGATGCTCATGCTCCTGTAAATTCGAATACTGTTCACATGGATACCCAACAGACATGTATAGCAAATTGACAATTCAGTATTTAACTGGAAAAGAAAAAAATTGCATTGTCCGTAAATTCAAGGCTCTCGGTTAATGACACATCGTTAAGTTACAATGTGTCTCTGTCTTTCCCTTATCATGATTGTTGAATTATGTGTAGTAACATCCGCTTCATGTAATGCGACGGATGTACGTATAGCCATGTCTCTTGCGAAAACAAGTAGAAAAAACAAAGTTTCTGTTTGCATCGCTTGTAGACTTCACTTGTACTACTAGTATTCCGTATGGTACTCATGTTCCTGTAAATACTGATACTGCTCGTATGAATACTCGACACGTATATGTGTAGGGCGTGTTTGGTTACTTGTGAGGCCTCACTTGTACTACTAGTATTCCGTATGGTACTCATTCTCTGTGTTGTTGGCCCGCACGAATTTTAAGCTCCCCTCAGTCAGGCCGTAGAGGAACGGCCGATTTGGCCGTTTTCACTGAGCGAGAGCTCCACGTGCCGCTGTCTCCCACGCGTTGGGAAACGCGAGAGACGCTGGGCTAGCTCGCTACTCCCCTCACCGCCGAGTCCATCGGTTCTCACCTTCTCTCTCGGCTCCTTCGCTCCATGGCCGCCCCCCCCCCCCCCCCCCCCCCCTGCGAGAGATGGGTGGAGGTTCTCGTCGGCAAGGTTCTGGCCGATTTGGCGAGGATGCTGAATGCACCGTCCCCGTTCTTCTCGACCGTCCCTGAGCAGCGGCGGCGACATCAGCGGCCATGTCGGTGGCCGGGAAAGCAGCGGCGGAGACATCGGTGGATGCCACTTCTGCCGTCGACCTGACCGCGTTGATGGAGCCGCCGCATCTTCTTCCAATCCGACAGCAGGGCCTTCTTCTTCGACGCCGGCTGGACCATCTGCACCTCCACAGTCCACTGTAAGTGCCTTTTATCCCCCTAATTAGGTCATGTAGTACTAGATTAGTTCCATATTTCAATTTGGGTTAGGCTTTGTGTGCAATTTGGTTTTTTTTTTGTGCGTCGCTTCTCGGCGGAAATGCTTCTGATCTACGTCGTCGTGTAGATCTGTGTGTCATCTAGATCTGTATGGCATATTCTTGCCGGCTGCTTGAACTAGAACTGCTAAGCATTGTAGTACCATGTGTGCATGTTTAGTACCATGTCTTGCCATTTGTAGTAGCATGTGGTGCCATTGCTTGCCATTGCTAGTAGCATTTCTTGCCATTTGTAGTACTAGGTGTGCATGACATGTCATGCCATTGCTAGTAACATTTCTTGCCATGTTATGCCATTGCGGTGATCACCGTGCTTACATGTCATGCCATTGCGGTAATCATTATTCCAGTGACTAATGTCACTGATGTCACCATGTTGACAAGGTACCCAAGACGGAGTGGGACATCCCCGGGAACAGGCTCCCCCCCAGCACCCATGGGGCCAGATAAGCCAGAGGAGGCAGCCGGCCAAGCAGCCCAACCGTAGCCAGAGCCAAAAACCGACGATCGGCCACAAGCCTAGAACACCTACGCCTCACCGCTTATGTTTAGCTTGACAGGGACGACATGTTCATGCTCGTCATCCCCATGTCGTTCCAGGCCACGCTGAAGGAATGGTTGTAGATCCCACTGTCTCGTTGCATGCCGCTGTCGGCATGCAACTACTGCGACGAGTGGGTGCAGATGACCACACATGGCGGCGAGGTGGTGCTGGGCTGAAACTGGCTGGACATCGTGCTGAAGTACGAGCTGGAGGAGCAAGATGTCATCGTCTTCAAGCTCACTTCCCACGGCTTCAAGCTCACAATCTTCCAGAGCGACACATCCACGCCGAGGGGATATACATGTCCTTACCACGGCTAACTCCAGCGTGGTAAGTTTAGACTGATCCATTTTGGGGGCATGTGTTGCCCCTTTTAGATGTTTATCCAGGGGAATCCCATGCCATGTTAGATGTAAATCCAGAGCTTATGTATACCAGAAGTCCAGAACGTGTTTTGCTCATGTAACCGCACGTTGCTGCGTGTGCATTACTCTGGTATGTATATAAGTAGGTGTTTATAAACCTCTAGTCCAGTATGCTAAAACATGTTAGTGTTTATGATGTGTGCTGAATGTGTTGTTGTGTGTGATTGAATGTGCTCAATGAGGCTGTGTTTTTCCTAGGCCAGACCTTGGGAACCACTAATACAAATGGGTTAAAAACTTAAAATCGCTGCAGGTAAGCAAACATGCCCGTAGTGAATTGACAATGCACTGTTGAGTACTACCTCATCTGTTTCACAATATAAATCTTTTCAGAGTGCCCTCCAGTCCTCCACGCTTCACCCCAGAAATATCGGGCCCCGATCCTGAGCTCCAAAACAACCTGAAACGGGGCACCAGTGAGTGAGTCCCCGCCTCGCCGATCGCTCGTGAACAAAGCATGCAGCATCATGATGTTTACAGCCTCTTGTCGCCAAGGGCACGCGAGCGACCGGTGATGCCCGTAGTCCACAGGTCGGCCGTGCGTTAGGTGATCCATCCAGATATAGTGTGTAGCAGCAGCACCCTAGCGCACGCCGATATTGCGGCGTCGCCGTTGCCGCCGTTGCCGTCTTACCGGCTTCCACCCCTTATCTATCTCCTCTCTCTAGTCTCTACTCCTACCGAATTACCACGGCCGATCTTACCAGGATTTCGTTCGGATATAGATACGCTCTTCCCTGAATTCTCGAGCGCTTAAAATGGTATCGTTGGGATTGAGTGGAGGCAACGGCAATCCGCGATCGACTCGTCCATTTCAGGGTTCCCGTGGCTCGTGAATCATGAGAGAGACGGCGAGCGATGTTGCCCCCGGTCCTGCCTATCCTCGCCACTCGCTTCCGATGGATCCTCGTGTGGTCCTTCTCCGGCTAGATTCGATCAGTTTGCTGATCCACTGCATTATTTCAGTTCCTGATATTATCGTTGATCGATGAAATTGATTGGTTGCGTCAGACAAGAACCGGTTGCTTCTTTAGGCTTCAGCTTTGCTCTGTTTGGAATCGGAAGACGAGCATGATTGCTGCTAAATATGCATTCTTGTGAAAACTAGTGTGAGGTCACGTGGGTCCTCGGATTCTTGCCGTACGTTGGTGGTGTTACGTGCACGCGTTCGGCTGTGACCAAAACCCAGGCCAGAAAATTCAGAGTGATGAAGATGTGATTCGTGTTGTAGGTCACCAAGAAACTCCGCTGTGTAGTTCTTCCAGGTGTTCAGACTTAAGAATCACTTGAAAGCCGCAACAATACTGGATGCATGGTTTTGTTTTCTTGAAAAATCGAAGGGGCTTTTGCGTCGAGATACTACGAAATACACATGCATTTTACAGGAATTGCTGAGATGCAACTTGCCAGAGTGCAATATCAGGAAACAGTGTTGTGCACTTGAGGAGCTTCGCTTGATATTATGAGGAAGATGGAAATGGAAAGGAGGATGGGGACGAGGAAGCAATCAGTAACCATGGATGAGTGCTGGCTGGGGCCGGGCATTGATGGCTGATATAGACTGTGGGTCCCCTCAATCCCCATCCAAATAATAAGATGATAAATTGGGAATAATGTGCTGAAAAACGTGTGTTCATTATCCTGTCCTGCCCAATCATGTATTGGATAATTAACTGCGCTCCACACACGCTTGTACGAGAAATTCAGAAAATTGTAGGGATGCTCGACTATCATATACTCGTGGCCACTCCTTTAACACTTCATTAGTCTACGTAAAATTGACCCGGCCAACCTAGGTAACTACACACACAGGCCCACTCAGATCGGCAAGATTTCTATTCATTTTTGTGCAAATAAACACGGTGGTTTCCACGGCCCAGAACCGACATCCAAATGGTAAATATATTGAAAGTTTTGTATTCATGTTCTGGATAACTGAGACACATGCCTGGAAGTTGAACTTTTGTTGCAAATATGAACTTCAAAATCTCGATAGACAATTGTAAACTTTTACAGCACCGGATATAGTCATTTGACAAAAAAAACTTTACAATTATGAGCGTTGTAGAACAGAAAAAAAAATTCCACATGCATCTTGACCATCCAAAGTTTTGAAATTCATGCTACATATTGCCTCCCGAACCTTTTATTTACGAAAATCAACTCACACTCCACCTCCTATTTCATAAATCTTTCATTGAAGTTTTAAACATACTCCCTCTAATTCACATTAATCACCATCATGGAAAATTTGAGACAAATTAGGCCATCACTTATTTGTTTTACTTGAACTTGGTAATCCAAACAAGTACAAATACAATTATAGTATCACATGAAACAAAGCGTCTTCTCGTTTACCCGAGGCTTAATTAAATGCTGGCCATGTAATTTTCGTACAATTTTTTTTTGCTGTGATTTAATGTTGAGATATACCGAGGGGTTATACTAGTGGAAACAGTGTTTCTAGCCGCAAAATGTAGATTAAATTGAAACTAAAATCGGCCCATGATGTTGATTAATCTAGAATCAAGAGAGTATTTTTCAAGTAAAATTTCACAAAAGAATCAACACAAGTTTCACAGTGAAACATACGCGAAACTAAAACACGTCTATGGTCCTTCATGAAAACATGTATAGAACATATATATATATAACTATATTGAATCCTCATAAATTCATAAAATGCCTGAGGTTTCACACCGATTTCAATGGAAGGTTCACAAAATATTCACAAAAGTTTCACACCTGGGTGAAACGTATACAAAATTACACACACATCTTTGTTCCCTCATGAAACATGCATAAATCATATATAAAATTATGTTGAATCTTTGTACATTAAAAATGATTATTCATGAAATAGAATATCTGTGAAATCGTTCTACAAAAAAATATGTGTGAAACCTCAATGAAACATTTATGAAATCTCCTAGGGGGTGGAACACAGTTTGATTATCGTAACATAATATGGTCTATATGTGAAAATATTGGCAGATAATTTTAGCACAAATCTTAGAATAATCGATGGTGGTGATAGGGACGGGACATCAACATGCAGGAGAAATGTATTTTCGGATGTAGACCCATTAGCAAACCGAGTAATTGATCACCGGGCGAGCAGCGCGCACTGTGGAAACCGTAGTGGCCGGGTTTCTCCGTAGCGATCCAACGGTCCACATAATCTTTCAAGTTTTCACAAAATGAACATTTTTACCAAGCAAGCTTGCCTTTTACCGAGGCTATATATAGGCACAGCATACAAGGCACAAGCAAGTAAACGCAGTAGCATGCAAACTGGTATCAGAACTTGCTACGCACCTGAATTCCAGCAAAAGAAAAGCTTGCTACTCAACCACTAGTAATCCAAAGAGACACTGATCTGCAAGCTGCAGAAAATGGAGGGAGCACTTGTGACCTCCAACTTCAGCATGCCTGATCTCTACTCCTGCAAAGCCAATGCTGCTCATGCTCCAAGATCGAGGAACCTCTCCTACATCTCCCCTGTTGCCTCTTCTGCTTCCGCACCGAACCCCAGCTACAGAAGGAAGAAGAGCACGTCGTCTCCACCGCCGTCGGCTGCCGCCTCTGCCACCGTCCTCACCGCGCCGCCGAAGCAGGTCGAGCAGCAGGAGCGAGAGGAGCACTTGGTGACCAAGCAGACAAACAATGCAACTGCTACAAGAGTCGCTACCGCGAGAACGAGCAGGGCAGCCGCTGCGCCGAGGCATCAGGTTCAGTCGTCTCGGCCTCGCCGCAGGCCAGCCACCTCGCTGCCGGTGGCGTTCTGCAACGCACTGGAGGAGGCGATCAACACCTTCGTCGACCCGGCGGTGCTGCGGCCGTCGGTGGACCCGCGGCACGTGCTGTCCGCCAACTTCGCGCCAGTGGACGAGCTGCCGCCCACGCCCTGCCCCGTCGTGCGCGGCACCATCCCACGCTGCCTCGCCGGCGGCGCCTACATCCGCAACGGGCCCAACCCGCAGCACCTCCCGCGCGGGCCGCACCATCTCTTTGACGGCGACGGCATGCTGCACTCTTTGCTCCTCCCCACGTCGTCGGGATCCGACCCCGTCCTCTGCTCCCGCTACGTGCAGACGTACAAGTACCTGGTGGAGCGCGACGCCGGCGAGCCGGTCATGCCCAACGTCTTCTCCGGCTTCCACGGCCTGGCTGGGATGGCGCGCGGCGCCGTCATGGCAGCCAGGGTGCTGACGGGCCAGATGAACCCGGTGGAGGGCGTGGGGCTCGCCAACACCAGCCTCGCCGTCTTCGGCGGCCGCCTCTACGCGCTCGGCGAGTCGGATCTCCCGTACGCCGTGCGCGTCGACCCGGCCAGCGGCGACGTGACCACGCAGGGAAGGTGCGACTTCGGCGGCCGCCTCAGTATGGGCATGACCGCGCACCCCAAGAAGGACCCCATCACCGGCGAGCTCTTCGCGTTCCGCTACGGCCCCATGCCGCCGTTCGTCACCTACTTCCGGTTCGACGCGGCAGGGAACAAGGGCGCCGACGTGCCCATCTTCTCCGTGAAGCAGCCGTCCTTCCTGCACGACTTTGCCGTCACGGAGCGGTACGCGATATTCCCGGAGATACAGATCGTGATGAACCCCATGGGCATGGTGAGCGGCGGCGCGCCCGTGGGTGCGGACTCTGGCATGGTACCCCGGCTCGGCGTGCTCCCCAAGTACGCCACAGACGAGTCGGAGATGCGGTGGTTCGAGGTGCCGGGGTTCAACATGATGCACTCGGTGAACGCGTGGGAGGAGGCCGGGGGCGAGGAGATTGTGATGGTGGCGCCCAACATCCTGTCCATCGAGCACGCCCTGGAGCGCATGGAGCTGGTCCACGCCTCCGTGGAGCTGGTGCGCATCAACCTCCGCACCGGCAACGTCTCGCGCACGCCGCTCTCGGCGGGGAACCTCGACTTCGGCGTGATCAACCCGGGCTGCCTCGGCCGCCCAACCGCTACGGCTACTTCGGCGTGGGCGACCCCATGCCAAAGATCGGCGGGGTGGCCAAGCTCGACTTCGACCGCGCCGGCCATGGCGACTGCACGGTGGCGCGACGGGACTTCGGGCCAGGGTGCTTCGCCGGGGAGCCGTTTTTCGTCCCCGACGACGTCGAGGGAAACGGCAACGAGGACGACGGCTACGTGGTGTGCTACGTGCACAACGAGGGCACCGGCGACAACCGGTTCGTGGTGATGGACGCGCGGACGCCCGACTGGACATTGTCGCTGAGGTGCAGCTGCCCTCCCGTGTCCCCTACGGCTTCCACGGCCTGTTCGTCACGCAGGCTGAGCTCCGGTCACAGCACCAATGATCATCAAACATACCAACTCCGCGCCGTAGATTGCGCGCGTGATGTACAATACACCAACACAGTGGTGCATGATACAGGTCATGTATAGGATTCCATGACGCACAGACATAGGAGAAATAGGTCAGGTATAGCATTTGCAAATTTACAAGAACGAAGTATTCGTAAAAAAGATACTTACACCAGAACACGGCCTGGCAAAAATGATTACTGATTCTCGTAGTACAGCTTCTAGAATTGCGAACTCATAAGATCAGAGTCAAGCGTATGAATTGCAAGAACTTCACAGATAAACATATTTGTTTCTTGCCCAACTTTTACAAGCACGACCCCAATGGTTACAGAGTTCATAAATATGCAGGGATTTAACAGGATATACATACTATTGGATTTCAGTCAGCCGGTGGAGCTGGCTTTGCAATTGGTACAAGGGTCATCAAATCAGTATACTCGGTGTTATCATTCTCACAAAACTGAATGAGCATGACCTCTCTTGTGCCTAAATTAACCTAAGTTTTACTAGAAAGTTATAAGTGTGATTTTCTGCAGAGGAAGTCGTATAGGTATAAGAAGATATAGATGACTACCAATCCTTTTACTAGAATCTTCTCCATTGCAATCATCTTTCTAAATTCTAGTGCAATTTGTATCTATATTCTCACCAAGGAGATGCCCAAAGTAAGTTGGATAGCTCAGACCACCAACTTGTCAAGATTCATGTGGCACATTCCACAGCCTAGAAAGGGATATAAAAGGTTCGGGGCTCAAGTTCCCGCCTTTTACAACTTGAGAAGCATCATCACGTGGTTCCAATGCCAATTTTGCATAAGATACTCCAATGCCATTCAGCTTTTCTCTACGCCGGGCCCAGGTAACAAGGTATAAACCAGATATGATTAGAAGTCCTCCAATGATACTGCAAGCAAAACAGAGCAGATTATACTTCAGATGAAAAGAAATGATAAACATCAATTGCTAGGAAGGAAACTTTATCCATCAATGTTAGAAACTTGGACTATTGATCTCTCAGATTATCATCAACGTGAAAATATCTAATATTACTGTACATATTAACAAGTAAGATAGGTTCTGAAACAGTATCTTTCACATTAGAGAGAAGGTGAAAATTAAATGGTTAACTCGATTAAAGAGTACAACATATGATAAACTAACTCTTACCTTCCGAAGTAAATTGGACTTCCAAGAAAAAGCACCGACAAGAGAGCAGAGAGCACTGGCTGGAGGGGGTTATATAGTGCCACCATAGCAGGGCCCAGAATTTTGTTGGACCATGTCAATAAACCATAATTAAGAGCAGATGCAACAACTCCCTGAAATTTGGGAGAAAATAAGAGAGTTTAAGTACAAAAGAATTTATGGTGGCATGCGTCAACTATTCTTTTATGACCTACACAAACTGGTCTAAATTGCAACCAATATGTCCTCCACAGTACTACTCCCTCCGATCGCAAATGGTTGACATAGATTTGTCAAAATATGGATGTATATATACAATAAATATGTCTAGATACATCCGTATTTGGAAAAATATGTGTCAATCATTTCCAATCGGAGGGAGTACATATACTGTACAATTTCAATTCATGGTTCCATGCATGGGGTGCAACGAAATTTGACTTACGTGTGAGAGCATATGCATGTACTGATGTAATAGTGTAATGACAAAGGGCACACCTACGATCTACATCTATGAAATCTAAGAGCTTACAGCATATACAGCAGCAGCAAACTCAGACTGAGTCAAAGTCCAGTCTTCTTTATTAGTTGTTGAAAAAACTCCTGAGATGACCATGAAAAGAGCTCCAAAAAAGTATGAGTACGCTGTCAATGACAAACTGCAGGGTACTTCACCAATATTGGAGCCTGAAACAACACATGGAACATAAGTATAACAAATAAGAAAGCAAAAAGACTCACAGCACATTGCTTCTAGCATAATGTTAAGTTCTGAAGGCAAAAAATTCAAAATACTTAAATAAAATCAAATAACAACACAATCATACAGTTATTCCAACAATGTCAGATGAAGTGATCTCTCATGAATATAACAATCTCTATTCTTAAATGGGTTAAATTTGCTCACCCCCAAATCTTCATTTAACACAAACTAACAGACCAAATTCAGTATTCAGTTCGCAGTTGCCAGTTGGTCATAACTCATACCCAGACAGCTAGGATGTGTCATTTGTAGGGAAAGAAACTGAAAAAATGTTAACACCAAAATGTTCATAAAAATATAGCCCTCAAATATCAACAGATTTGATATCATCTTTAAGCCGTTCTAGATTACTGATCTAGGTTAGAGAGGCTTTCAGAACTGTGCCACAGATATGCTTGACAAAAACTAAAGTTTGAGGTGTCCCAGTTGACAAATATCAAAGCGCATAAGGAATAGAGTGTTATAGCAGCCTGAAAATCACTAATACCTGCAAAGCAAGGTAGGTTGCCATACAGAGGCAGTTCCCAATCAAGCACAAAACTCCAATGTGCCACTTTTCCAACCCAAACGCAATGAACCAAGAAGATACTGGCTGTGGCTGCAACATGTCGGTGATTACTCCATTAACATCAAGGTCCAGCTCTCTGCTACCAAACACAGCTGCTCCCCTGTACAGCACCATCAGAACAGCGCCAAGCACACAAACGATGGTGCCGCCAACTTTGGCCCGCCCCTCGCGCGTGCCCAAGCTCGCCGTTTCAGTGCTGGAACAAGCAAAATCTTTAAACTGAAGAAAAAGGAGAATACAAATGTCTGAAGATTTTCACAAGTGAGCGAGACTGACCCCATGAAGAGGGCCAAGATGAAGGTGAAGACGGGAACGGACGGCTGAATGGCGGCGGCGTAGGTGGGGTTGGTGTAGCCGAGGCCAACCAAGAACAGCAGCTGGTTGCCAAAGATGCTACAGCACGAACGCAAAGATGGATCAGCTGATAGCATTGCTTCAACCGATCAGTTTGTCTGGCTCGGAGCGAGCGGGTGGCTAGGCTTACCCCGTGAGCCCGAGGAGGAGGAACGAGACGAGGAGGCGGCGCGTGACGGGAGGCGGCCGCGCCTGGGCGGGTGAGCCGCGGTGGCGGAAGAAGGCGAGGGGGACGAGGACGGAGAGGGCGAGGAGGTCGCGGAAGACGCAGAAGACGACACGGTTGACGCCGACGTTAAGCGCCTGCTTCGCGACGACGTGGTACCCCGCGTTGATGAACTGCGCCCCCACCATCGCCGCGTGCGCTCGCCTCGCCTCCCCGTCGCGCGCCGCCGCCATCGCCGCCGATCCCGATTCCCCGGTCGTCGTCTCACGGTCTGAGTAGAGATTACTCCTTTGAACCTTTTCCCCACTGGTTGGCCAGTGGCAACTGGCAGTCCATGTGCCGGACGGGCTCTGTTAGGCTTTCTAATTTTGGAAAGAGCTCCAGACGGGGAATTTTATTTTTTTGCCCCACTTTACTTTGGCACTAACCGATTTGCCCTCTTTTACTTTGGACTCTCTTTTTTGCCCCATTTTTCTTTGGAAGTCTATTATTTGCCCTTTTGAATTATTTTTGTTTGTTTTGAGGATTTAGCAGAAAACTCGAAGACACAAATGCCCTTGGCTGTTAACCGATTGAAATCAACTAAACTGCCCACTTTTCTCCCCCGTTTAGAACAGAGCCGAAGAACAGAGCTCGATCCATTTGGCTCCAGCTGCTGTCCCCCTGCGCGCCGGCGCCGCCGCTCGCTGCTGTACTTGCCCGACGCCGTTGCTCGTCTCCATAGGCCGCCGCACCTCCGCTACTAGCTGCTGGCCCCCTGACCGGCGATTCCGCCGCTCGGCGCTGCATCTTGCCCGAGGCTGCTGCCCCATGTAGCTTACCGTGCGTTAGCAAGAGGAGAAACGGTATACGAATCGAAACAAGACGACGGAGCGACCACTAGCAGGCTCGTCGCCGACGGCCGGAGCACCTCCAACCCTAGCTCTCAGCCTGGGGGTTCCTGCTGCCCTGAGAGAGGAGCTCGTATCTAGAGTCGTGGGGGAGATTTCGCCGCGCTCCCCGGAATTCCGCCGCCCGCCCTCTCTATCTCCGCCGCCGTGGGGGCTGCCGGCGCCGCCGTCTGGCTCCTCTGCTTTTGGGCGGACAGGGCCGGCCGGTTGCTCTGTTCACACTTCAACCTGGAACAACGATGCAATGGGAACGAACAAACAACAGAGCTACTCCACTCGATCCATCCAGGCAAAAGAAAAGAGGGTATTTTGGTAATTGAGTGTGGACCCAATCTGTCAGGAGGGCAAATGATAGACTTCCAAAGAAAAGTGGGGCAAAAAAGAGAGTCCAAAGCAAAAGAGGCAAATCGGTTAGTTACAAAGTAAAGTGGGGCAAAAAATAAAATTCCCCCACGGGTTTTTTTTTTTTGAGGGTTAATTCCCCCACGGTCTGAGTAGAGATTACTCCTTTGAACCTTTTCCCCACTGGTTGGCCAGTGGCAACTGGCAGTCCATGTGCCGGACGGGCTCTGTTGGGCTTTCTAATTTTGGAAAGAGCTCCAGTGGGCCGCTAGCTTAGAGTGGATGGGCAGGGAGATGGGTGCTCTTTACTCTCTCCATTCAAATATTAATGAGTAAGTTCTAAAAAAATAATATTAATGAGTATAAATTTAGTCAAAAATAAATGTTTTATAAGTTTGTAAAGATAGAAATATAAATATTTACTATACCAAATCAATATTAATAAATCTAACATAAATATATTTTCATGATGTATTTATTTAAATATTTGTGGATGTTAATATTTTATTCTATATATTTACAGATTTAATCAAACTCAGTAAGCTTTTACTTTTGACTAGACGTATCCAGTGAAAACCTCAATTCGGTGCAAACCTGCAAAATATTGTGCTTGACCATCGGATGGCTAATCAAGGGAGCAGATGAGAAGTGGAACTCCCGATCAAAACTTAACACACTTTTGCACTTAACCCCCCACCTATTACCCACGATCGGCTGAATTTTGGGGAGTTATTTTCTTCCCTCGCGCAGCAACCAGTCCAGCGCCACCATGGTCGCAAATCCGCACGGATATGCCGTCGTGCCGGCGAGCTTGGCATCAACATGGAAATAAGGGGCAGGCAGATCTTTATGGTACAGAGACTAGGCGTCCTCACGCGATGGCGATTCGGCGCCGTTCCACTGAAAACATGCAACTCGGACCGGCGGTGCCCGCAGGCGACGATTGCGACGCGGCGCTGCCTCCGCGCGACAGCAGCTCGTCGCCCCAGGAGGCGGTGGCTCTTAGGACTCACCGCTGACTCCACTAGACGGCGGCTCGTCGGACTCGACGGTGACTCGTCGGACTCAGTGCTGCCCTCACGCGGCGGCGGCCAGGCCGCCGCTCCCACATGATGACGGCTTGGAGTCCGCGACGCTGCCCCACGCGACATCGACTCGACGGCCGTGGCGCTAGCCAACGCGATGGCGTGTGTGTGCCAGCTTGATTCTGTGGGGAGACATTGAAGCTTTGGTTCTGTAGATTACAGCGCCTACTTACTTCTGCACTTGTAAGTTGTTGCAGACCCCCCCCCCCCCCCCCCCCCCCCCAAATCCATAAAAAGGATCAAATTTGAACTAAATCCCTAACACTTTTTATGGATCGGAGGGAGTAATTGTTATTGAAGGATGTTATTTCCCAGACTCAGGCTCGGTGCAATTTTGATACTGCAAGTTGTCGTTCTACTCGGTGATGTGACTCAGTTGCACAAATATACTGAACCAAGCTCTTGACAAATAAAGGCATGTACGATGGATTATTTTGCTCACTCAATTCCACAAATTACTAGTATGTATGCTGCTGAGCATAACACCAGATGATAGCTCATGTGTGCTTCGGCTTGGTCAAAATGAGCTGCTACATGGAGCAAAACAGAGAGGAAAAAGAAGCAGCTAAATAAGGATGAAGTTCTTCCATAGTTTGAAAAACAAACAACTAAAATGTTTTAAGAAAAACTATAATATTTAGGGATACACAGATAGTAATAAAATTCTCAGACATAATTCAATAAAGACTTGCCGCAACAAATCCATACAACATATGCTCGATCAGTTAGCACCTAACCGTTTATAAAATACCAAATATGCAAAATAACAAGGAGATCTTGTTGGTTATAAGTTATAACTTGCTATTGTTTGGTGCTCAACCAAACTCACCCATTCTTTCAAGAATTTGGATAATAGAGAGAGGGAAAGTTTTCATACATGAATGGATCACAGATCAAAGGTTTAGCTTAGGTCACTGAAGTTGCCAACCTTACCCACTGGGTCGCATGTCCTATTTATAGGCACACCTATCAGGTAGTCGTTAGGGAATATACGGTGTACGGACACATCACAATAGTCATATTATCTGGTACGACCAAATTGCTAGGCAGAAGGCGACATACACTTGATGCCATGAAGCTAGCATCAACTCACTCCTATACACATTAGTTTTCAGAGACTTCCTCGTGCTCAACACAATGCTTCTCAATTTCACCATACTGGCGCATACAAGATTCCAAGGAAATTGTTTTGTGTAGAATGAATTGAGTTGAGCACGTAAATAAGTTTCACTTCTCTTGATAGTACGGACTTTTTTTATATACTTGAAACTATAAATAAAGACTACGTCCTCAACATTTCATCTCTACTTGTGAGTCTTCTTAGTACGCCGGTGCAACTCTTGGTTGCCTGCGTCTTCAGGTTTTGATCTGTACCTGTATGTGAAAGTGCATGTGCCCTCATGTGTGGTTTTGATAATTAATGACAATCTCTATGGACTAATGTTTGCACTGAGATATCTTTATAGATCTTGTCTATGAAGAAGATTGGAGTTCATGTGTTGTACTCTAGACGATTATAAGATGACCAAGATTCTATCCAATGGGTTTATATGAAGAATGGTCATCTAGAGTTGAGCTCATTGCAAGCATGGTTTGGAAAACAAGATTGAGTGAACATTCATATTTACCTCCAAGCCATCATCTATATCAAGAGAATAAGATGAAGTACAAGTGGATACATGAAGACGGAGCTAAGCGATGCTCTCCCATAATGATGTATGTAGGTGTATTTGGAGAAGTCTTCATCAAGAATGTGCTAGCAAGCACAATTAAGAAAGGTGTTCCAACTTGAGGGAGTCAAGATCGGCATCATCTAGCTCAAGTGGAATGCGGAAGGCAAAGGTATGATCTTGATAGGGTTTCTATTTTACCAGTCTCATGGTGTTAGTGGGAGACCGGGTTATAGGATAGACGGCGTACTATCAAGAGGGGCTCTCAAGTGAGTAACTTGATCGTATCTTTGTGGAGAGCTCAAACCTTTGCATACTTGCATATCATCTTTCTTGGTTCTTATTTGTATTTTATCCATGTGAGAATTTAGAGCTTGTGTTCATCTCCATACCAAACTCTAGTTCATCAAAAACGGATTTCATGAATATCTTGCTGCGTTTTTTATGTTGGAGGTTTTACCGGTCGTTCTTTTCTAGAGAGGTTTACCTTTCTATTTTTGGTTTTATCCTCCATCTTTGGACTATGATGTTTCTCTGCATAATATTGTCGTGCTCGTTGTGGTGATTCCAACGAGTCCAAGATCAGCGAAAACGGAGTTCGGATGCCCAAGATATTGCCGTTTTCGTATTGGTGTTTCTGCAGATTTCTGAGGGGCGGAGGTTCCGGATTTTAGGCCGGAAATTCTGCCCCCCCCCCCCCGGAAGTTCCGGCAATAGTTCCGGCCCAAGTCCAGTACCGCTTTTTAGCCGTTTTCTGGGGTCCGGAAGTTCTGGGACGGAAGTTCCGGCCCTGGGGCCGGAAGTTCCGGCCTAAGTGTGGCTGCAACGGCTATTTTTGTGGGAGGGGCTATAAATACCCCTCCCCTTCTTCAACCTTGAGCTGCTGGTTTTCTCTCTCTCTCCCACCATTGTTGACCTTGGAAAACTTGCCCCCTCTCAATTCCTCCCATGATTCTTGCATATGTTTGAGGGAAAAGTGAGAGGAGATCTAGATCTACATTTCCACCAATCCATCTCTCCTCTAAGTGAGGGGAACCTAGTGGATCTAGATCTTGGAGTTCTTGTGTGGTTCTCTTCTTTGTTCTTCCTCTCTTCTCCCCCCATAAGCATTAGTTGCTTTTGGTGGGATTTGAAAGTGAAGGATTTGAGCACTTGTGCTCTTGCCATTGCTTTGTGCATCGGTTTGTGCTCTCCACGAGGATTCGTGGAAGTGAAAGTTTGTGAACTTGTTACTCTTGGGTCTTTGGACCCTAGACGCCTTTGTGGTGGTTGAGACCCTTGTGGTCACTTGTAGCTGTTCGGGAGCCCCCAATGCAATTGTGGGTTGTGCCCCGGATCGTTGTTGTAAAGGCTCCGGATTCCGTCTTGAAGGATTCCGATAGTGGAAGGTGAACCAAACCTTTGTGGTGCGGTTCATCGAGAAGAAGGTGAAGCCTTTGTGGCTGTTGAGTTGACCTTTGTGGTATCTCACACCTCTCCAACGAGACGTACTCCCCTAAAAGGAGGAACTCGGGAATACATCCTCGTCTCCGCGTGCCTCGGTTATTTCTATACCCGAGCTTTTACTTATGCACTTTACATTGTGATAGCCTTCGTGCTTGAAGTATTCTATATTGCTATCACCTTGTTGCTTGTCTTGCTTAGCATAAGTTGTTGGTGCACATAGGTGAGCCTAGTTATTTAGGTTGTTGGCTTGTTAATTTAAACACCTAGTTTTATTCCGCAATTATCAAGCCTAAACCGGAAAAGTTTTAATCGCCTATTCACCCCCCCCCTCTAGGCGACATCCTTGTCCTTTCAATTGGTATCAGAGCCTGGGCTCTCTTTTTGGGCTTTACCGCCTAGAGAGTAAAGATGTCGTTAGAGAATTAGTGCACGATCCCACTCTTATATTCGATGGCACAAATTATGATGTTTGGAAAATTCGCATGCTTAATCTTTTAGGGACATCCAAATTTATAAGAGAATTGTAGATATGGGTTTTTCTCCTCCAAAGGATTCCCAAAATTATCTTTAGAGGATGAGGAAAACTCTTATCTCGATACTCTGTATCTAATGGTCTTATATGTGTTTTGAGCGATGTAGTTCTTGCATCAATCATGCCTTTTCGGAACGCTCATGAGCTATGGACCAAGCTTCAAGATAAATATGAAGTGTCCAATATTATTGAGGATGATTGTTCTCCCTCCACCTCCGGCCGTGACGAGTTCACAACTTCTTCCACTTCACCAACATGTGATTTGTCACAAGGTAATGATATGGTGAGTGGTGATAGAAATTGCTTTGTTGATGGTGAATATTCTATTGACTATACTTCATCTCTATCTCATTGCAATGATCTATCTTTGGACTTAAACACTTCTAGCACTCCAAATGTTTTACATGCTAGTGTTGCTAGTCCTTGCATATCATGTAATAGTTGCTTAACTAAATCTCATGATGATATGCTTCTATGTCTTGTTGCCATGAAAATAATTTTCCATATCCTCTAGTATTTGTGTGGCTAACAATGTAGAGGAATCCCAACATTTGTTGGAACAAGACATGGACCTCAATGGTGCTTCAAGTAATTCTTCATCATCAACGTCCATTACCCACTTTTGCCTTATGGCTAAGATTCAAAGGTATCTCCACCTTTGGAACCCTCTACATCTTGTGATGATGTGGATGAGGATTCTCATGGAGAACATATGGATGTTGAATCCTTAACAAAGAAGGGTGAGATGGTATTTGGTGCTCTCCCCAAAGGTAGCAAAGCTATCCCTCCTCTATGTGAAATCATTGTTATGCTATTAAGAGTAGGGAAATCATTGAGGATTTGAAACTCAATTTGATGAGAAATGTAAAATTGAGAGAGAGGATGCTATGAAAAGCATCCTTAGAGAATGCTCTTGAGGAAGAGCAAGAGCTTAGGGTTCTCTTGAAGAGAAACTTGAATCTCTTGATGAGTCTAATGATCTTATTATTGCTAAAATCATTAAGGAAAGAGATCATGCTTGCTAAATATAAAGTGCTTAAAAAGGAAAAAGTTGAATTTGGTGTTGGCAATGCTAGACTAATTGAGGACATAGAGAGACTTGACAAAGCTCACAAGGCTTTAGAAAGTGAACACTCTCTCCTTATCAAGTCTCATGATCAACTCCAAACTCAACTATCTAAAATGATGAGCTTGCCAAGTTGTCTTCTTCCATTTCTAATATTGATGATGCTTGTGCTACTAACTCCACTTCTTGTGAAGCATCTATTTTGAAGGAGAATGTTGAGCTAAGGGCTCAACTTGAGTTGCTAACTAGCAAGTATAGGAAATTGGAAGAAAGTCATGAAAAGCTATCTAGCTCTAATGATGATCTTCTAGCATCCTATGCTAAGCTAAAGTTAGCTCATGAGGCTATTATGTCAAAGGTAACATCTTGTGAGCCTCATGTGGACAATGGCACAACTTCTCTCAAATGCTTTATTGCCATGTGCTAGTCCTAGTAATTCTACTCACATACTATTGCTAAATCTTGTGATGAATTACTTTCCTTGCCTTGTTGCTCTAACAATGAAGCTCTACTTCCTCTAGTGTTTGTGTTGATACTAACCATGTAGAGGAATTAAATGAGCTCAAGGCCCAAGTCACTTCTTTGAAGAAAGACTTGGAAAAGCGTCATGTTGGGATCCACACTTGACAATATGTTGAGTGTTCAAAGACGCCCCAATGACAAGAGTGGACTTGGATTCAACTCCAATAACAAGAACAAGTCCAAGTATCAAGAAGAAAAGGGCCAAGAACAAGTCAAGATTCGGCCAAGATTGTTTGCTTCAAGTGCAAAGTTGAAGGGCACCATGTTAGATCTTGCCCTTTGAAGAAGAAGCTCTTAGTGAGAAGCAACAAGGGAAGCGCCTCAAGTTCAAACTCAAGTTCCTCAAGTAAAGAAGGCCTCTTCCCAAGAAGAATCAAGCTACCCCTCCTCAAGTCAAGATCCAACTAAGAAGAAGGAGGAAGTAATGTTGCTACATATGCCGTGAGAAGGGTCACTTTGCTTCTTCATGCACTAATGGTACCTTATCCAACCCCATTATAATTGATGATGTTTATTCTCTTCGGAAGGATAAGGTTGGCAATGTGTTTGCCAAATATGTTGGTACTCAAAGTGGTGTCAAGAAAAGAACCATTTGGGTTGCCAAGCCTATTGTGACTAACCTCTTAGGACCCAACTTGGTTGGGGACCAACAAGCTAAAACTTGATCAATAGGTGTTGTTGGAGGGCATTGGAGACTTGGCTACATCATGAAGAATTAAGGGATCTTCATCAATTATATTATCTCAAGCCAAGTCATTTGGATTATATTGTTCTATCTCATATCCAATGTTCCTCCTTGCGGTAACTTTTATTTAAATCATATATACATTGAAAGTTGCTTGCACCCTTGCATGTGTTAGGTTTTGTACCTTGCTAGTGTTTGTATGTGTTGTGCTCTCTACTTACTTATCTTGAGTAATCAAGTATGTGTATGTTGGTTTGCACACCATTTACTTGTGTTGAGCCTTATTGCTTTTATTTGATATCTTATCTTGTTGGCTCTCTTTTGAGAGATTAATGGACTATCCATTTTGGGGGAGTGATATGCTTCGTGCACTTCACAATCCTAAAATGTGTATACATGAGGAATACCACTTAGTGTTGATATATCAATATTATCTATCTCTATGTGGTATGTCATTCTCATGAGAAATTCAAATTCTATAATGTCCATTAATTATCTCTAGTTGGTTTTGTTTGCCTCTTGTTAAAAAATTGGATTATCACATTATGGGGGAGTAATAAGCTATGTGCATATTACAAGCCTAGAAAATGTGAACATGTGAGGTATTGCCACCTAGAATTGATATTCTTCATTATCTTATTCCTATGTGGCATGTTGCTCAAACAAGTTCCATTTTGCTAAAATGATTTTTTATTCACTCTTTTGGATCTTGTTTGTGATGGACATTCTTGGTACGGTTTTCCCCAAATATGTTCGCATATATCTTTTGGGAAACCGATTGCTTCAAGCTACTCTTTGTAGTGCTTTGCATGATCGCGTGAATACTTGAAGCTATCAAGAATATCTATCTATTAAGCTTGGCTTTTAAATCTTATCTTTGCCATATGCTTATTTGTTGTGAAATTGGTCTTCAATATCATTCCTATATACCACCGAGAAATATCTCTATATACTCCTTGTCCTGACAAGTGATACTCATATTGTGGTGAAATTTGTGACCATCTTCACTTTGGCTCTTGCTTTGAATTGCCTTATTTTATTGCCAAGGATTTGTTTGATCTAATCCTCTTGTCTTCCTTGTATCTTTTGGATCCTTGTTGCTCTACTCAAAATTTGTTTTATGCTTTCTTGAGTTAGGAAAAGCAATGATCCCATTCTTGTGCATTTACATTCAAAGTCATACTTCTTGATAATGCACTATTCTTGGGAAGCTATCCTACATTGAGTAGAACATCATTCTTTAAATTGGTTTTGTATCTATTGCTTTCCTTGAACATGACTAGTGTTTGAATAATATGTATGGAGAGTGATGATCCCATTTGTGTGCATTTTGTATTCAAATGCAAGATCATAAATAATGCACAAATCTTGGGGGAGCAATCCTATATGCTTTTGAACATTAGTTGTCTTCAATTGGTATTTGATCCCGATGACGTGTCTCTTTGGAAGACAAACATTTCTCGTCTTGGTACTTTGTGCCATCATGAGAAGTGTAGAGGGTTTGGTTTATTCCTTGATGGTATTTTCATCAATTGGTATCTTACTTTCATTTGGCATCTTTTCAAAGTGGTATCTTCAATCATGTGTTGATTTGGTCTTTGATATAATTTGGACAATTCTTTTTCTTGTCACACTTGTGTGTGCTTTCTTGGTTTAATTGGTGTTTTGTCCAAATTGTATCTCGTTTGGTTCTTGAAAGTCTTGTGCATGCATATTTACTATATGTATATCTTATGGCATGCTTACTTTCGTTGATCCAATATATAGGATAAACTCCATCAAATCCTAAATGGCTAAGATGTGCATGAAATTCAATTTCATATCAATATGCACATATTTATGTGGAGTTTGTCCTATGTATTGTAGTTGCTCTAACTACTTTGGACCCAATGAGTTTGGGTACCATTTGTACTTGAATTTGTTTTAGGTACATTGGAGATGCATTGGAAGCTTGTCTCATTTACAAGGAAGGTGTTATCACCATGTGCTTATTGGAGCCAAGCTCGGATGATCGTGAACTCTTATCTTCTACATCACCAATGCTATCTCGGTAACAAGTATCTACCTCATGCATACTTTCTAGCTTTCAACCTTGTGTAGGTTGTTCTTGGCATTTTTGTTGCAATTGATGTGTTCTTGCAAAGTTTATCAAAACATCTTTATTGCAAATGTGAGCAAGCCGGGATGATTACATATCAAGGGGAATATACATAATCATTTTATTGATTCACCAATCCCAAATATGTTAATCTAGCATTTCTTCTCAAAGTCTCTCATATGCAATATTGATGAATTTGCAAATCATTTGCCCTTTGTGATACTTGTTATCTTTCTCGGAGCATCCCAACTATCTTTTTCCCTTGTGGATATTTTTGATGCTATGATGAGATTGTGTTGGAAGTTCATCTATATCCTTCTAAGATAAAATTGAGCTTTGTGCTATGCTTTTAAGCAATGATCTTATTGGTATATATATGACTTCCACTTGGATATCATGTTCTTCACCGTAGTATCTATTTTGTGTGTGCATGTTTCTTTGTGGACTTATATCTTCATGATTGATGTCTACTTAGAAACTTATACACATGAGAGTAGTTACATCTTTATTTGGTATTCCATTTTGTTAGTGACCACCTTTTATTGCTTTTGATTCTTTGGTGGTCTCTAAAAGGCACAAGCTTTGTTTTTCTTTTGGTATTCCTTTTTGGACCTTAATAAGCTTGTGGACCTATTTGCTCCAACTTTTGGGTTGTGTTTATGGAAAGACATGATATGCAATATATGCCACTTATATTGAAAGACTATGTCGATGCTACGCTCATCTTTGCATTAGTCTCCTAAAATGTCTCTCCATGGCACACCTATCTTTTTCGGTTGAGCAAGTCTTTATTTGTCTCCTCTTGTTCTTGATGCTCAACATTGGTTTGTTGCAAGTTGTTTTGTTTCTTTCCTATCTATGTCTCTTGCACTTATTTGTGTTCAAAATTATCTAGGAGGGAGTGAGGATTCCATGTTGTGCACACCATATTGCAATGCAAATCCTACCTTGTGCATGTACCTTGGGGAGCTCTCTCTTGATGTTTAGAACACTTGGTTGATCTTATCACAAAATCTTCTTGTGTCCAATTAGTGTTTCGGATCCTTTGATTGCTTGCCTCTTTTGTTGAGGTATCCTTCCCTTTACTAGTTTGTTGTAATCTTTGGATTCTCTATATAGTTTGGTTTTCACCCATTATTGATCGGTGGAAATGTCCACTTGATTATACTCATTTTTATGAGAAAAGCTAAACTCGTGGAGGAACTCTCACTATGTTGGACTTCCGAAGCTTTTTGCCCATTTCGGCAATTGTTGCCAATGGGGGAGAAGTTTTGGAGGGTTTATGGAATTCGGCTTTGTACTTTGATTGGTTCTTAAGTATTTGCCTTTCTTGCCTTTGCATTCGTTGCTTGGTTTTGTATATAGTGGAAACTCCACCACCGGTAATGGTTGACAATATATGCAATGAATTCATGTTCATACACACGTGCATAGTTTGTGGGGGGAGTTTGCTCTATATATGTTATTGGACTAACATCACATACTTTTGTAGTATTTGATGTTAGTACAATTGGTTCTTGCTCGTTAATTTCCATATTATAAACCCTCTCAAAATAGATTGTCATCAATTACCAAAATGGGGGAGATTGAAAGTGCATGTGCCCTCATGTGTGGTTTTGGTAATTAATGACAATCTCTATGGACTAATGTTTGCATTGAGATATCTTTATAGATCTTGTCTATGAAGAAGATTGGAGTTCATGTGTTGGACTCTAGACGATTATAAGATGACCAAGGTTCTATCCAATGAGTTTATACGAAGAATGGTCATCAAGAGTTGAGCTTATTGCAAGCATGCCATGGAAAAGAAGATTGAGTGAACATTCATGTTTATCTCCAAGCCATCATCTATATCAAGAGAAGAAGATGAAGTGCAAGTGGATACATGAAGACGGAGCTAAGCGAGGCTCTCCCATAATGGTGTATGGGGAGTATTTGGAGAAGTCTTCATCAAGCATGTGCTAGCAAGCACAATCAAGAAAGGTGTTCCAACTTGGGGGGAGTCAAGATCGGCATCATCTAGCTCAAATGGAATGCGCAAGGCAAAGGTATGATCTTGATAGGGTTTCTATTTTACCAGTCTCATGGTGTTAGTGGGAGACCGGGTTATAGGATAGACGGCGTACTATCAAGAGGGGCTCTCAAGTGATTAACTTGATCGCATCTTTGTGGAGAGCTCAAACCTTTGCGTACTTGCATATCATCTTTCTTGGTTCTTATTTGTCTTTTATCCATGTGAGAATTTAGAGCGTGTGTTCATCTCCATACCAACCTCTAGTTCATCAAAAAACGGATTTCATGAATATCTTGTTGCGTTTTTGATGTTGGAGGTTTTACCGGTCGTTCTTTTCTAGAGAGATTTACCTTTCTATTTTTGTTTTTATCCTCCATCTTTGGACTATGATGTTTCTCTGCATAATCTTGTCGTGCTCGTTGTGGTGATTCCAACGAGCCCAAGATCATCGAAAACGGAGTTCGGATGCCCAAGATATTGCCGTTTTCGTATTGGTGTTTCTGCAGATTTCTGAGGGGCGGAGGTTCCGGATTTTAGGCCGGAAATTCCGGCCCTCGGAAGTTCCGGCAATAGTTCTGGCCCAAGTCCAGTACCGCTTTTTAGCAGTCTTTCTGGGGTCCGAAAGTTCTGGGACGGAAGTTCCGGCCCTGGGACCGGAAGTTCCGGCCTAAGTGTGGCTGCAATGGCTATTTTCGTGGGAGGGGCTATAAATAGCCCTCCCCTTCTTCAACCTTGAGCTGCTGGTTTTCTCTCTCTCTCCCACCATTGTTGACCTTGGAAAACTTGCCCCCTCTCAATTCCTCCCATGATTCTTGCATATGTTTGAGGGAAAAGTGAGAGGAGATGTAGATCTACATTTCCACCAATTCATCTCTCCTCAAAGTGAGGGGAACCTAGTGGATCTAGATCTTGGAGTTCTTGTGTGGTTCTCTTCTTTGTTCTTCCTCTCTTCTCCCCCCATAAGCATTAGTTGCTTTTGGTGGGATTTGAAAGTGAAGGATTTGAGCACTTGTGCTCTTGCCATTGCTTTGTGCATCGGTTTGTGCTCTCCACGAGGATTCGTGGAAGTGAAAGTTTGTGAACTTGTTACTCTTGGGTCTTTGGACCCTAGACGCCTTTGTGGTGGTTGAGACCTGTTGTGGTCACTTGTAGCTGTTCGGGAGCCCCAATCCAATTGTGGGTTGTGCCCCGAATCGTTGTTGTAAAGGCTCCGGAATCCGCCTTGAAGGTTTCCGATAGTTGAAGGTGAACCAAACCTTTGTGGTGCGGTTCATCAGAGAAGAAGGTGAAGCCTTTGTGGCTGTTAAGTTGACCTTTGTGGTATCTCACACCTCTCCAACGAGACGTACTCCCCTAAAAGGGAGGAACTCGGGAATACATCCTCGTCTCCGCGTGCCTCGGTTATTTCTATACCCGAGCTATTTACTTATGCACTTTACATTGTGATAGCCTTCGTGCTTGAAGTATCCTATATTGCTTTCACTTTGTTGCTTGTCTTGCTTAGCATAAGTTGTTGGTGCACATAGGTGAGCCTAGTATATTTAGGTTGTTGGCTTGTTAATTTAAACACCTAGTTTTATTCCCCAATTATCAAGCCTAAACCGGAAAAGTTATAATCGCCTTTTCACCCCCCTCTAGGCGACATCCTTGTCCTTTCAGTATGTTTATGTTGCTTTATCTTTGACGGGCTTCCTTGTAGACTGTCTTCAACTTTTAGTATGTGTCTTCTTGTATGACTCTTTTGTCCAATCCTGATGAATTTGAGATATGAGATGTTATCCAATAATTTTAATAAATGTATAGGATTGTGTTGTTGGCTTCTGGATCTATTTTTGAGTCTTCTCTCTTTGTTTGTATTGTCTTCACTTCTTTTGAGAGAATGACATCCTTGTGGTTAAACCAACACCCTCAAACTAAATACAAGTGTATACTTAGTAGCGCATTAGTCCATTAACCCTTTGTCATCAATCATCCAAACCCCGAGAGGGAACTAGATGTACTTTCACTGGTGCACACGCAAGCAACGAACATACTCATTGTTGAATGGTCGTTTGGACCCTCGTGCTTGTGCACCAGGGAGGCACCATGTACGTCCATTGACATGTGCATGTGCGTTGGGGTGAGCCGTCATGTCATCGTGTGCAACACCAACATGTTGTATCCTTGTCTAGCATCCCTAGTGATCTTGTCTACTTTGTGCTATGTCGCATCCCTTGCCACATCGACTGCCTCAACCTCGGCGATGTATGTTGAGACTTGAGAGGGGCACTCGGCAGCGCGACACGGTAGACCGCCAGGAAATCTACTCGCGTGGTTCAACTGGTGTTAGAGCACAAAGGAGGCCCTTGAAGAACCTAATTGCAGCAAGTTTGAGTATGTTTTGTCACCTGGTAAACGGCAGTTGTCTGACTCCATTTGTAGTATTCGGTATCTTCTATGCGTATTTCTGCCATCTAGTTGTTGCTATGTGATGCTTACCACACTTGGCTCCTATTCTTTGTTGAAGAGCATTGTAATATTTATACTAGGATCGTTAATGATAAATAGAAAAAATGTGGCAAAAATGTAGCAATAGGAAACCTAAATGATTGGAGTGGCATCTCTAATTGAATCCTATAGAAAGAGAAATTATCTTTGATTGTGGTGAAGGAATTTTCCATGAGCTTAGACCTCATGTTTTTTACTATAGGATTTGTACTACAAGATTCTTACGGGAATAATTCCTATGGGATAGGATCCTATGAATCAAACAAATTAAATTAGAGATGTGCAAGGGGTTTTGCGCTGGCGCCGCCTTTGTACAGAAACCTAACCTCATCTTGCGGTGGCACATATTGGACTATGTTGTATTCGCAGAGGACCGAGATGTATAAGGGGTTTTGCGCAAAAATATAATGGGTGCCGGGCGCATTTCCACAAAATGTGTGGTACAGGTATGAGATTGATCTGTACCACACGTTTTAGATCCAATGGCCCATTTTCGAGTTTCCAGGTTTCTACTGGGCATCGTTTTCCATGTGTGATACTTTCTGATGATATATTTGCTGATTTATTTGAAAAACAGGCCCACGAGACCTTGGTCTAGAGTTTTGACAGATTTGATCGATGAAGTGAGCCCAATAGCAAATACAAAGAAAACAATGTGACCAGTGAGTAGGTCAGTGGAAGATGGGCCTCAAAAGAAGACGTGCTCTTTCTCATGTTAATCTTCTCACTGCTTCGCTTTGTACTTTAATGAAGTTTCTCTTAACACATTTTCTACAATTCTGACGAAGCACTGCTGGATTGTGACGAGCGGCTGAACTATATATTTTTTTAATGAGCTCTAGGCTCTGCGCGGGTCGTTATATCCTAGAATAAAAGTCATAATTTGGAAAAGTGGAATTTTGGAGTAGTTAATTGTCAGCATTGACGCTATCATAGCAAATAAATTGAGCTGAGCAGTGCATATCCAGAGGGCATGGAAGCTGGTCGATGGAAGAAAGTAGATCACAAGCTTCCACCTGTCCTGCTTTTTGTCAAACAAATAGTGTGCCACTGCTGCAAATATATCTCATGTAATTTTCCAGTGCTAAGTCAAACTAGTAGTAAATCATTGATCCTAAAAAAGGCCAATTTTGGATCAATTGTCCGTGTGCGCATCACTGTTTATTTTTTGTTCGAGGACAATATTTTTCATATATGCTGTACAGCTTGACTGATGCAACGTTAACTATGATTAAGCTGACAGCAAGACTCTGCATATTATTGTCACACCGGAAAATGGCAGCATCCTGGACTTTTCAGACAAAAAGAACGTCTACTTCCAAGCTATGCAGACAGCTCTGAACTGCACCTTTTCAAGTTAAGGCGAAAAGTCAGAAACCGGACCATATAGGCTTGCACAAGTTGATGAGTTGACATTTATAAATCAAAACAAACTAATCAAGCGCAAAATGCCAACGAACACCAAATAAATACAGGTCAAAGAAACAGTTGAGTACTTGAGTTTTGACTCGGATGGATGGATCGATGCTGCAATAATGAAACGTACAAATGGGTCTACGTTGCGTATTCTCCACCACCAGCTGCTACGTACGCACAAAATTATACGTACTAAAATAACAAGTGCGCACATCGTCGTTAGCGAACAAGTCCACGCATGCATGCATTAGGACGCTATTGGTATGTCTTTTCATGTAAAAATTTTTAAACGAGGATGGATCTGAGGCAGCATTTTACGTACAGAGTTGCGATGCACGATGAATATTCACACAATAATGGACAATTGTATAATGGGTGGACTTTCCTTGATGTGGAAAACCAAACGTGGATATATATATATATATTCAAATTAGCAGCATGCTGGCAAATGCTGAGTAATGGAGGCAGCTCGATCGCCAGTAGTGCTGACGCTATACGTGAGTATGTCAAGAAGAATGATAATCTAGTGATCTGGAATAAAATACACAGTTGAAAATTTCGCGTTAAGGCCACGTTAACTGCACGCAGCCGGCAATCATACGGACAAAAAGGAACTCTTCAACTCTTAGGGTCGTTTGGCTCCCATCATTTCAGAGGAATTCATTTCAGATTCCATACCAAACGTGTTTGTCTGTCATGGAATTGGTGTGTCATTTCAATTGGAATTCCAGAGAATGGCTTTACTATGTTAAGTCAATTCCTATCCCTAACCATGTCATTTCTCTAGAATTCATTTCATTTCATTTCATTTTTGCCAAATGAAATGAAATGACGGGTGCCAAACGAGCCCTTATCGGAATCCAGAACGTACCCAACCTGCAGAAAAGCTGGAGCCGTGGTTTATTACAGAGTCAACTCGTTGTTTACATAAATATATACGATATATGCGTCCTTGCATTGTGACCTAACCTAGCTCCCAGCTTGACCACGTTGCCACTTGCATTTCTTGTTTTGACAAATTCGCCATGTCAGTTATCTTATAAATGACAAAGGATCATATCAGGAGCTGACAAAAAAATACTTATATTAACACTTTGTATGATGTCCTTCTTACATCATTGTCCAACTAACTCCAAAGGAAGTCCATCTAGACAATTCAAAAGGGTAAACTACTCTTTTACCATTAATTAGTTGCTAATCAATCCAAATCTAAGGCATACGTCCATATAAAGGTACTCGTATGCCGTCCACGTACGAACTAATACTCGATTTCTTTTCTTCCACTATTCACGTAAATAAAATAGTCCACAGTCTGCACAGATAAAAGCCGTAAGGGAGCGAATATCCTTGAGCACATACGTGGCCTTACTTCGTGGACCGTGGATGTTTGGGTGCTTCTGTCTTCACTTGTCCGAATCCATTAGTCACGTGGTTAACCATGGTTGACAGGTTGGGACATATGCTATGTTGCCACCAGTTTATAGGGCTCTCTTCGCCAATTTACTTCACGATTTACTCACTAGCTTGGAGGTTGTTAGCCGTGAATCTGGCAAGACGATTGGTTGCCTTTTGTTGAAGAAGGCAAGTGGGGACAAGAGAAAAAAGGTTGGTGCTAGCCATCGCCCCGGCATTCCGAAGGAGAATTCTTTCAAGGAAAAAGCAAGAAGATATAGTGGTGCCAAAGGAAGGCGTTCAAAGCTGCTTATTGTTGTGTGTCTGGTGTTTTTGTTGGTGGGTCTGATGTCCTTATTGTTGTGTTTTAAGTGGGGGTTTCTTTGAGGAGTGTTGATCCATGTGTGAGGGGTTTACGGCTGTAGCGTGTTGGGTGTTTGTTGGTCAGTCGAGGCGCTCGTGGAGTTTCATGCTTTCAAAGTAATCGACATTTGATTTTTTTGTAACGGTTTTCGCCCGATTTTCCATCAAATAGCTGTACAATTTTCTTCTCCTTCAACAACCGATGAAGCAAATCTTTTGCCTCCATTTTGATAAAAAAGAGTAAGAAAATACAGACGATACGTGAAGTTGTACTCCTTCAGCACTCATGTTCTGATCTATCTAGTGCTTCATCCGACATCAATCCATTAGCAAAATCACAATTCATCCACCAACAAATCAAAAATGTGTTTTGAAGAAATATAAACGTTATTGTGCAGACAAAGTCGGTAACATGACTTAGCGCGATGATGAAAGCATGATTGGACCTAACAAGTAACTAGTTTGATTAGAGGCGCCCTTTATTTTTCCGACAAGGATGAACACCCGATCAAGGTGGCACGTTATTGAAATATTTCCATGTGGGAGTAATTTTTTGTGGTGCATAGTTACACTTGACGCAATTACGTTTACATTATCGCTTAATCAATATGAAAAGCAGGATACAATTTTTGCTCTTCCTTTTCATGTCCTTAGTGTGCTATCTCTTTCTCTTCTTTTTCGTCTTGTTGGCATTCCTTAGGTTTGCATACACATTGATCGTCGAAACTTCAGCGAAAGGATTTGCATTTAGTACATAGAGATCCTCATGCAAGAAATATACCTTTCAAGACAAAGAGGTTGCCTCTTTGCTAGTTAACTGGACATTTTTTCGACATGTGCTGCTCGCAATTTTAACGTGACACAATTAGGTGAGCCATCGTCTACTCATTCAAGAGTAGTCGTAGTACAGTGTGACATGTCTCGATTTAAACAACACCTAAGACAAAAGACTTTTGAATGTTTTTTCCCCGGCTGTGTGGTCTCTCTTCGAAGTACATGTAGAAAAAAGACAAATCCAATATGAATAGTGTAAAAAACACAAAATGACACTATTCACATAGATATTTGTCTTTACTATTTTTCAGCGTGTATTTTGAATTTGGTTCTAAAAATTTTAGGGAATGTTAACCCACAACTCGTGAACACCCACAAGTTTGTTTCGATTTGAATTTGTAAGAGTAATATCATGGTATCATGTGAGATGAGGTATCACTAGATATTTTCCCCTCTAGGAGCCACGAGTAAGCACGAGAGTGGATACAGTGGGGGAGTGAGAAGAGAAGAAGAGCAGAAATGGAGAGGCCAATCAGCCAGCAAGATGGGCACACTGGAAGTCTGCAAACTGCATGATTAATTCAGCCACGCATGGACAGACGAACACAGAAAGTCCAAAACATACTGATAGCAGCGTATCTCCAGATGGATCACCGTTGGACGCACGCGCTGCATCAGGGGTCGGAATAAAGAAATTCGTGGCCTCGATCGATCGGTCGCCCGCAGGCTCGTGACTGCTGCTGCCCGGCTAGCTGGCTGAATAATTGGCACAGAGGATAGGATTCCATCTGTCTCGCCATTAGAGGAGAGGTGACTTCCTACCTGAGCTTCCAGGAAACTTCGCTTTCCTTTATGCATTTTAGAGCTACACGGGAGCAGCTCCATGCGTCGGCCTCCCGATCATTTTGAATATTCAGTATTCTCCTCCGTTCCCGCAAAAGTCAATCGCCAACCTATCGCGCTGTACGGACTACGACACTTCCTCGCCTCGCCCCGAGATTAATGTCAACTTGTTTAGTGTAGTTCAGTCTCCGTGAGGGATCCCAAGAACATGGAGGATAATCAATCCCCAATCCCCAAACAGAACTCACAGTTTCTGAATGCACTGAAACAAGAGCGCCGTTTCGCTGGCTTCAAAGGAAATACACTTCTCCGGTGCCCGCCAGCCACTCTAAGTCCCAGCTTGTTCGGAAAAGAAAATGTAAGCACCCATTGCTACTTTGGAAACCTAAGAAATACAAGCCCGAAAATCATATGTATGGACTTATCTGAAAAAAATATTGGGGTTTGCCCCAGCTTCATTAATGAAACTTATCATGCCTAGAAGTACCAGGTGTTGCAACAAAAGATAGTAAAGAGTTTTTGCTGGTGCCAAGTGAAACAAACTATAGCTAAAATAGAACATACTGAATGATCGAACTACAGCCACTCGCAGCCACATATTGAAGAAGGGCAAACATAGAGTCATTTGTCACAAAACCTATCCACGGCCTATTCTTCGACATGTTGGTGCCCGCCCCTTCAATCGAACCACAGTCTTCAGGATCTCAGTTTCGCGTTGAAGAGCCTCTCTCATCTCTATTCTTCGCAACACATTTCAGTAGTCATTCTATTTTAAAAATATGATATATGATATCACAAGGATCACAAGTCGTTATGTTTTCAACACATGCTTTGGTTCATGTTTACTAGAAAGTCCAAAAGATTTGCAGCTAGACTGATTGTAACTGGCACTTTCCTGAAGCCTAGAATCGCATGACCCAAGTTCCCAGTTCTACACGTAGCCGGCTGAACTAGAGAGTTAAACGCACATTAAAAGTTAACCTAAAAAACACACATTAAAAAAGAATCTAGCAACTGAACATTAGGAAAAAATGTGGTCTATATTTTCATCAGAAGCACTAAACATGCATTGCACAGCCCCCCTCCCCCACCCACACACACACACCCTTTTTTTTTCCACCCCCACATAACTAACCATGGGAAGATTTTGATCTTCGCACGGAGTTTCAAACTCCAAAGTTATCTGAATTTTTTAGCAGAAGGTATTTTTTTGCAGAGCACTATAAAGGGGTTTTTAACAGTAAAATCTTTCTTGCCCAATTTCCATGACACCATGTAATTTCCTTTCTCAAGATCACATTTTGTATAAATTCCAGTAACTTGTATCACTCATAGCCAAATCGCCCCACAGACATCTTCTAAATTGCAGACAAATACCCCAAGAATATACCACCATATGCACTCAAATATTCTTATTATTGATAATGTTGTATAATATAGGGAAATAGTCACCTAGAGTTTTTTTGTGTATCGTATATCTTTCCAAAATCTAGTTTTATTTCATGATATCACAATTCTATTATAAAATTTATAGAAGTTGTTTCATTAATGAAACTTCACATGTCTAAAAGTACTAGGTGTTACAACAAAAAGATAGGAAAGTGTTTTTGCTGATGCCACGTTAAACAAACTATGGCTAAAATAGAACATACTGAACGATCGAACTACATCCACTAGCAGTCACCAACTTAAGCAAGGGGCAAACAGGGTCATTTTTTAAATAAAAAACCTATCCACGGCCTATTCTTTGACATTTGGAGCCCACCCTTCGATCGACTGTTGACTTCCCGAGCCACAATCTTCGGAATCTCAGTTCCTCGTTGAAGAGCCTCTCTCATTTCTATTCTTTGCAAAACACTCAAGTAGTCATTCTATTTAAAAATATGATATATGATATCACAAGGATCACAAGTCATTTTATTTTCAATACATGCTTTGGTTATTGTTTACTAGAAAGTCCAAAAGAATAGCAGCTAGACTTATCCTAACTGGCACCTTTCTGAAGCCTAGAATTGCATGGCCCAAGTTCCCAGTTCTACAACCGTAGCCGGCTGAACTACAGAGTTAAACGCACATTAAAAAAAGAATCTAGCAACGGAACATTAGAAAAAAATGTCATCTATGTTTTCATCAGAAGCACTAAACATGTATTGCATAGTACCCCCTTCTTTTTGTAACCCCACATAAGTAACCACGGGAAATTTTGACCGGGGCACGAAGTTTCGAACTCCAAAGTTATCTAATTTTTTAGCAAGAGGTAATTTCTATAGACAACTATACAGGGGTTTTAACAGTACAAACCTTTCTTGCACAACTTCCATGACACCATGTAATTTTCCTTTCTCAAGACCACATTTTGTATAAATTCCAGAACTCGTATCACTCAATAGCCAAATCGCCCTACAAACATCTTCTAAATTGCAGAAAAATACCCCAAGCATATACCTCCTTATCCACTCTATATTCTTATTAACGATAACATTGTACAATCTAGGGAAACAGTGGGCTAGAGTTTTTTCGTGTACCATATATCTTTCCAAAATCTAGTTTTATCCCATGATATCACAATTCTATCATAAACATTTATAGAGGATATGTTCCATCTTCATAAAACTTGGACTAAAATGTGATAAACCTTTCCTGTAAAAGGCCTAAGACAAGGTTTCCTTCCGATGGTATTTTTTCTTAGGCAATTGTTGCCGAGACACATCCTCGTTTTCAAGTCTTCACAACAATTTACATAAAATAATAATGTTCGTACATAAAATACTAATGTTCATACTGTCGTGGGCAGAGATGTAGTGAGTCTCTATGGTTAGTTTGTGGTCGTCCATGTCTGCAAGGGGGATTGGGGTGGAACAACGAAGGAGAGACAGAGTAATTAATGTAATTTGTTGACGCCACAAATAAGAGAGAAAGTGGCAACCGAGCACAGCAGCTGCAGAAAATGGCAACCGATCACAACAGTTGCTGGAAAATGGTAAGCGATCACAACAGTGTTAGAAAATGGCAACCAAGCATAGCAGTTATTGTGATTTTTCTATAGGTTCTTGTGAATTTTGTGTATAGCTACTTGTCAATCTTAGGGGTAGATCTCTTAATATCATATGACCATCTTAAACCTTTTTTGCTACAAGTACATCTCTTAACAGGTTTTCCATCATTTGCACTGATCATATCTGGATGTATATGTATATTAGTTAATCACTTTTTTTTGCTATAATGCAAGAGTTTATTTCAGGCACACTGCATAAAAATACCAAAATGCTATCCCAAGAGCCAACAACATGAGGCAATTAAACTTCAGGGACGCAGACAATGGGAGCAGGTACAATGACGAACCAGAGCTTGTAGGTGAGATATCATGGCTTAGGGAACTAAGCCAGCGTTCGACCATGTAAGGTTAGTTTCTTATAGGTTTAGGGAGATATTTTTGCTATTGACATGACAATCTCTAATCGGTGATATTAGGGTTTGATGACACTTTTCTTTGTTATGAATGAAATATAGTTTCTTCAGTTCAGCTAGAAGCTTAAACAGATAAAAAAATGGGTAATAAATTGCATATATCCACTTACATTAGTTCTATTTGGGTGGTAAATAGTATTAACAATATTGTTTTGGCCAAAGCCTCTAGGATTGCAAAATACATGTCCTGGAAAGAAGGGTGCGTGTGTGCGTGTGTGTGTGTGTGTGTGTGTGAGAGAGAGAGAGATTAAAAAATTGACCATGGTACCAACGCTTTTAAAAACCACATACCCAATTCAATTTACACTATGAGAAATAAAAAATAAAAAAACATTGAGACATAAACCCCAATAAAAAATAAAAGAGAAGCTTGTTCACATAACATTGTCTTTTTTTTGCTCTGATGTTGAGTTTATTAAAATTATGCAAGATAGTTCATCCTACCATACTCCATCATATTCCCTTTGTTCTAAGATAATTGGAGTTTTAGATTTATCTTTAGTCAAACTAAAGTAGTATGACTAGTTTTATAGAAAAATGTATCCACATCTACAACACCAATTTAGTTTTATTAGATTCATCATAAGATATATTATTGTCTTATACTATCTCCGCTCCAATGAATAAGGCGTATAAATTTATTCAAAATTCAAATATTGCTAATTTTGACCAAATAAATAGAAAAAATATAAACATCTACAATATGAAATGAATACATGATGAAAATATATTTCATGGTGAAACTATTGTTTGTATCGCAAATGCTCATATTTTGGCTATAATATTGGTCAAACGTACATGTTGAGTTTTGACTAAATCTATAGGCCTTATTTATTGGAAAGGAGGGAGTATAAATTTTGACGTTATGGATATTAGTATAGTTTTCTATATACCCTGTCAAACTTCGAGAAATTTACCATAGGAAAAATTTACAACTTCAATTATTTTATAGCGGAAGGAGTAGTTAAGAAGCTCAGGTTTTTCTTGTGATTATTCTTGCTGTGTTTTGGTGTTGGCATAATAATATCATCTAAAGCTTGGTATAGATGTAGTATTCGGTTTGTTCCAAATTTTGGTTCTAGAACCCTAACAATGGAGACAGGGCTCCACCAGGCGAGTGAGGAGCTAACCCTTCCAGAACCATAGAGGCCAGCCAGTGGCTTTGTTTCTAGAGCATCAATCTCGACCACAAGCATGAATGATTTTTTGCCCTACCCCATAGTCCAACCGATATTTTTATGGAGATGTGCCTATGTGGTGTGGACTTTGTTGCTTCTAAGCATATGCACGGACACGCACGAGGCGATCGGGAAAGAGTGTTGCTTACTACTCCTGCTCAACTTTGGGACAGTAGATTAGTAGTGCTTTTTTGTTTAGAAACAGACGCAGATACTTGTATGTCAATTTCATAATAAGAAAGCCATTTCCTCTTGCATTGACGTGTAACAATACATGAGGAGTCGATCTCCCGGGTGCCTCTTTTGGCTCTTGCGATCGATGGATCAATCCACCCATCCATCGGTTGATTTATTCGATCTAGCTGCCAGCCTGTTTTCAGGCGGGCAACCTATCTTACATCCCAATCAGGGCCTGTCTGTTATCTTCTGTTCTTCTCTCCTTCTCCTCCTATATAAGTGTTGCCAAAAAAAAATACTAGAAATCTGAAAGAAAAAATTGTTGGTTTTACAATTAGGCGCCACTTCTTTGTGGCGCTGGAGCGATCTCGCTAGCTGAAAATGCCTACGTAGCAGAGTGTGAATTTTCTTGGTCTTGTCTTACCCGGCCGTCATGGTCCTAGTTGAAGAATCTGTACAAAGGACTTTGACGATCCGTGCAGTAATACGGAAATTCAATGGTTCTCCGCCAGCCCGCTCCCGCCGCGTCGCCCACAGATGCAGGTGTCCCCTCCGATGGCGACCGCCGCGGACAGGCACCGAGTGCGCATGTGCCGCGCCCGCCGTTGCCTCCATTGATTTCCCATGGATCGAGCCATGGATGGGAAGGAATGGATCAGGCTGTAGTGTTGTCCTTGTGGGTGAAGGTCATGGGGAGGCCGTTGATGGGCAGGGCGAAGGGGCCGAACTGGACGCCGCTCTCGGACTTGGAGGTGGACCACCTGTACTTGGTGGCGAGGTGGTGGCAGAAGACGAGCATCTCCAGCTTGGCCAGCTCATTGCCGGGGCACGAATGGTTCCCGTTCCCGAACGGCATGAACGTATTGGGCTTGGGGGCCACCTGCAGGAGCAATCACAAACCACAATCAGCTAACGACTCGTCAAAAGGAAGATCGAAAGCAGAAAAAGAAATACAAGTTTTATTAGTGGCTGCCAGCGAGTGGAGAGGATGCTGACCTCGAATCGTGAAGGATCGAACTTTTCGGGGAGGGGAAGTGGTCGGGGTTGTGGTGGATGTTCCGGAACAGGGGAAGCACTTTCCAGCCCTTGGGAATGAGGTACCCTGCACGCAGCGAGTCGAGTGGAGGTGAGTTAGTCTATTCGCTTCACTCGTTCAGTTAGGAAGACGTCCTTTCGGAGCCAGTTCATGCGCAGGCTAGCTGTACCCCGATCGAGAGGGACAGCAACCGCTTGCGCGAATGGAAAATTGACGTCTCTGCTCTGCTCACCTTGGTACTCGACGTCCTCCACGGCCTCCCTGAAGGTGAAGGACAGGATTGACGCGACCCGCATCGTCTCCTGGATCACCCGGCTCGTCATCTTCATCCGCCGCGTGTCGGCCCACGACAGTGGCTCGCCGGACAACTCCTTCTCCCTCGCGATCGCAGCTTGCTCTTCCTGTTTTTTTTTTTTTTGGTTCAAGATCGTCAGTGACTGCTTCTTTTCGGCCGAGAAAGCACTACCCAAGCGGTTCAGGAGGACTTACGGTGACGGCTTTGAGGACGGCGGGGTTGTCGCCGAGGAACTTGACCATCCAGGTGAGCACGCTGGCGGTGGTGTCGCGGGCGGCGAAGATGACGCCGATGGCGTTGTCGGCGATCTGGTCGTCGGTGAGGGCCTCGCGGCCGTCCATGAAGGAGCCCAGCAGGTCGCTGCCGCGCTCCCCGTCCCGCTCGCGCCGGGCCGAGATGATGTGCGCCACAATGGCGCCCAGCCGCTTCCGGGCCTTCATGGCCTTGTGGAACAGCGTGCCCGGCAGGTTCACCGGCATCGAGTTGTACCCCTTCTCCAGCGTCAGGTAGCACTGCTTCAGCTCCTCGATGTACTGCATCTCCTCGTCACCGAAGATGGACAGCAATGCCACATTCAGAGCGTACTGCATGCGCCAACAAGAAATTAAAAACCATCAGCACATGAACAACAACATAGCAGGGAAGAGCAGAGCAAGAGCAGAGGAAGAAGCACTCACAGTCTTCATCTCTTGGAAGGTGTTCACTTGCAGGCCCTCCCATGAGCTGAGGGAGCGGAGCGCGATGGCCTCGATGGCCGGAACGGAGCCGCGGATGGACTCGGGGGAGAAGGCGCGGGAGACGAGGCGGCGGAGGTGTGCGTGGTAGTCGCCCTGCTGGAAGAAGATGGCCTGGCGCCCCAGCATGCGCTCCTTGCTGGCCGGGAAGGTGGGCTTGAAGAGGTGCGCCTGGGTCACCAGCACGAACTTGGCCGCCTCCGGGCTGGACACCATGACGCAGGGGCAGCCGAGGATGTGCGTCTTGAAGATGGGCCCGTACTTGTTGCGCTTCCTGGCGAAGAAGACGTTGGGGTTCTTGGAGGAGTAGAGCTGGGTGGTCTCGCCCACGTACGGCCACCCCATGGACCCCGGCGGCAGCGGCAGGCTGCTCTTCTTGCCGCCGCTCGACGACGACCGCCGGCTCCTGCCGCGGACGGCGCACGCGATGACGACGAAAGGCGCGAGCAAGCAGAGGAAGAGGATGAAAGCAGCCATGGATCGGCTTGGTTAATCGAGGCAAAGGCTTGTTCGGGGGTTTCGTTGATTGGGGGGGAGGAGGAGCCGAAGGTGAAGGAGGAGGAGATGGATGGGTGGTGGTGCCGGGGTGTGGAGGGAAATGCGAGGGAGGTGGCAGGTATTTATAGATTGGCGATCGACGATGCTCTGTTCTTGGTCTCCGCCCCTGGCCCCTCGCGCGCTCTAAAAATCTACTACTACGCGCTGAGTAGTGGTAGTACTTGAGGCGGAGAGCTGTGCCTGGGCGAATTATTGCGCAGATCAATTCAGTAAAAGCTGGAGGTAGCGATTAATTAATCAATTCAGGGAGGTGCTGTGTACGTAGCAAATACGGCTTTCCAGCGCGCGAGGGAAACACGAACAGCTCACACCTCCTCCCTTTCGGCCCGGCCCCTGTCCTGTCTCAACTGTACACGCTCTCGCGTACGAACGACCGCTGCTTCCTGCCACTCCCTCTCCAGCTCTCCTATAATGATGCTCGGATTTGGCCGCATGCTTGCTTTCTTAATGATTCTCATACTAATATCCCCGTCCTCCTGGCCTGCCCACTGCATCATCACATCGCTTAGGTGGTATCAAGATATTTTTTACCTACTGATTGGGCCACTCTTCATGTTTTCTCATGCTTGGTTCCATCTATCTATGACGACTATGTGAGTCATTCTCCCTCTCATTTGTTGATTATTGAGGTGAATAGTAGTTGAAAAAAATCACCCCCTCTGCTCCTAGGGGCGTCACGGTAAAACCCTAGCCGTCACCGCCCCCCTTCACCCTCCTCCTTCGACCACCCCGCCGACCCGGGAGGAAACCGGCGGCTAAAATCCGTTCGGCGGACGGTAGTGGCGGATGGCGGGATCTCGTCCCCTCCCGCTGCGGTGAACTCCGGTCTAGCGCGGCGTCTGGTGCTAGACGTTGTCGTGCTCAGCGCAGCTCGGAAACCGGGACGACAGTCCCGGAGCTTTTTATTCGTGGCAATTGTGGATCTAGGCAGCAACGACTACAACGACATGTGCAGCGACGGAAAAAAGGAACGATGGAGATGTCGCCAATGGCAGCGGCACTAACTCGCAGTACGGTTGTGCCCCAATCTGAGGCGAAACACTGCGGCTTCAGGCTGTAGATGGGAGTGGTACACATTCGCGGTTACAACTCAATTTTTTAAGGGAGTCCTGCTTTAGTCCGTTGTTTGCCGATGCTGAGAACAACATGGCTCTATCGGAGATGCCCTTAATGTGGGGTTTGACGGTTCCTAACAGTCTCAACTCGCCCGTTAGAAGTTACAATTTTTGGTCGCACGACATTGATCGCGTCAAAACTCATGTGAGCATTGGTTGAAAGGCCCAACATTCAGGTTGAAAAAGTTCTAAGATGTCTTGTTCCATGGTCTCGCTCGCACGAGGCTTATGCATATTCGTTGCCGAGTGGTTTGCGATAGGACACGTACATGAGTAATGAGTATGAGCACATGTCTGTGTTCAGCATTGTCAAGACTAGAAGGTATGAAGGTGGTGGTCAAGCATATGCGAAAACACATTGCGGTTGAGTTTTGTTGGTGCTACTTCAGTACCGGAACTAGAGCTATAGGGTCAGCTGTCCCCACAGCTTTTTAGGAAAACCTTCGTATACATCATGTATTTTCGTAGAATGTTTTCCAAAAAAATAGGCAAAATCTGTGAGGATTTAGGTTTGACCCCACTGGATTAACATCCTGGCTCCACCGTTGTGTAGGGTGGAAACCCTGGCCAATTCTTCGTCGGTCATAGTATCTAGCAACGGTGTTTATTTGATATCTTTACCTTGGTGAAGACATTGGGGGAATTTGCCCAGTTCTGCTCTAATGCTCCGTTCAGATGTTCGCATTGGGAGCCTCGATATTATATTGGGTTGAATATTAATATCATGAGATATTGATATTGAGTTTGAATGTCAATATTTTCTGTTTGGATGTGTTAGATATTCAGACCAAGACAAGATATTGAGTTTGAATATCAAATGATGTTTGGATGTTATAAAAGCAGTTTTTCGAGACATTGATCATTGTACTGTTATATTCATGACAAAATGTGCAAAACAACCACTTATTATGGTACACAAACAAGAGAGTTGTTGCAACTGTATCAACAACTCTCTTGTAAGCATTTACACAAACACCTGCAAGGCATGCCATGTAGAGGATGTATCCCTCGCTAACCTAAAATAGATCGATCAAATGGAACCATACTCGCATCGCAGCTCAGTAACAACGGACGGCCTGCTCAATCTCCTGCTCCATGCGCCTTCTAAATCGAATCTGCAATTCTTTGCATCGTAGCTTAAATCGAACCTACAAAGAACTGCATCAGCTAATTCTAATCTGCAAGGAACTGCATCGGAGCAGCTGTAGAGAAGCAACGCCCGTGCTTGCGCGAGACGAGCGACGTGAGGAGCGCGTCGATGCAGGGGTGGCGGTCTGCGCGCGTTGAACGACCTCCGGCGCTAGCTCGACCCTGGACCATCGCGAGGGGGAGCCAGGCCAGTGAGCGGCAGCACGGGGAGGCGCCGGAATCACGTGTACCGGCCGCCGGAGCTTCTCCAAGCAATCTGTCCCTGCGAGGAGACGAGGACGGGGACGAGCGAGTAGCTGCAGCGCCGGAATCAGGTGCGCCGGCCGCCGGAGCTCCCAATCCGTCCCTGCAATCGAGCAGCACCAGCATTAGATCGACGGAATGGAGGAGGCGGGGCAGGGTCGCCGCCGGGAAGGACGAGGTGGGGCGGGGTTGGCGCGGGGAAGGAGGAGGCGGGCGGGGTTCGACGCGGGGAAGGAGGAGGTGGGGCGGCGGTGGCCTACCGATGCGCCGCAGCCGATGGGGTCGCGAGGGAGACGAGAGTGACGGGGGAGACGAGGACGCGCACGGGAGCGACCAGACAAATATCGACCCTATGTCGAGCCCATCGGCTCGACATTCGCTGGGGTCATTTTTCTACTAGCGACCCAAAACTAGATATCGTGTGCGAATACCATGCTGCAATATCAAATACATCTGAACAGGTCAAAACTAGATATTCAGGTAAGAAAAGCTCCGAATATCCAATATCTAGCCTCAATATAGACATCCGAACGGAGCATAAGAGTGAAAATTTATGATCTAGTCATTCACTCGATTCGAAGACGGTGACACTTGTGTGCCATTACCTTTCTGAAGGCGTTACTTTTGGTGAAACTTCTCATGGCCCATGTGTTGTCAGAACAATGGTTGATGTCGATGTTGGTTACTACGTGGTTTAAAACAAGACCTATCAGGACTAGCGATTGGTGGTATTTTTCATATAAGGAGACCTCCCTCGTGAGAATTCCCGAAATTCTGCTTCGACGGGACTCGAACTCGGGTCGATAGGTACGCCACTGCTTACCTAACCGCTCGGCTACTGCCCAGCTCTCGTTACTGCGTGGTTTAGATATTGATCTATCTTATTTTTATTTTTTAATATTTAGGTTGTATGTTCGTGGTATTTAGTTGTTGCAGAGGCCAAATGTATTCTTGATGTTAAGATGTACCCTTTATTAATAAAAAAGCTGAGCAGTAATTGAGGCGACTTTAGTTTGCCGGTTTCACTGACCTGTAAACAGCAGCCTTTGAGTACGAATGAATGATCAATGCTTGATTCATTTACTTTGGCTACGGTCGGAATGACAGGTGTTGAACTCATCTTTTGAGTCCATCGTCGAAGAAATGGTCGTACGCATGCATCTTTATTTTCTGGAACAGAGAAAAAATGCCCTTTCTTTTGGATTTATTTAATGCAAAAATATTGGTACGTGGCAGGTTAGCATCCCAATCAGAAATTCAAAAAAGCATGTGCGGTCCGATGAGTTGACCTTTGCAATTGAGCGGGACGGGACAGCTGTGAGGGCGTCATTCGATCCAGCCGATTTTGTGCAGCGTAGTTAGACCAGTTTTTCTTCTTCTTCTTCCTTGACTTCACGTACCCCATGCATGTCAATCTCTTGAATCTGAATTTGTTGTGGGAATGCATGCCGAGGCGAGGTGTGGTATAACACGAGGCGTAGTAGTCTAATGTGGAAATTGCTAACAGATATCTCTCTCTCGCCTGCTCTCTTTGCCACGTGTTCGTAGAAGGTACCACTCTTCTTTCTACCACGATTCAATGGAAGCCATTCAAGGGACAAGTGTCAGGCGCCCATGGTTTGTGTCCATTCTTAGAGCTGCATATCTACGTGTACACGATCAATGCCAATATTGTCACAAGGAGTAGAATATCCTAAAAGAATAAAACTGCAAAACTAACATTCACATGACTTTTGAATAAATGGCAGTATAAACGTGTACTCAATCGGTATTTATTGAGTCATTGCTGAGGCCATGCATGGCCTTCTAGATGGTTTAGATATCCAACTATGAACTATCCAAAGAAACCAATACCTCGTTCGAAAAAGAAAAAAACAAGGGCCTCTTGAACCATCCCGAGCTGACTCATTAGATCATTCGCCGCCACCACCGAACCAACGCTCTCTACACTGGTGTAGCTTAGTGGAGGCCAATATGGGCCATCCCACCCCCCCCCCCCCCCCCCCCTCTCCTCAACTCAATCAAAATTTGCATAGTAGTACTTGGTATTTACCACTTTTTTGACCATACAAAACACACAAAAATTCAAGTTGGCCCTCTCAACTTCCATATAATTTCTTTTAGCCCTTCTACAATGATGGTCAAGCTCCGCCACTGGCTCTCTAGACCGTCCATCCACCTCGCCGCCACCTCCACACCTGCTGCCTCTCCCATACCCTATCAGCATCTCATCTATCCCCTTCCACCTCTCCCATACCTCCATCACCCCTCGTTGAAGGTATTGTTCGGACTTTACCAATGGTGGTGGTTCTTGCCGTTACTAGTCACCGGTCGTTTTGGCATAGACATGTTTTTTCTCTTTTGTGTGTGTGTGTGTATTTTTGATGTCTCTACGAGCTCATGACGTTACGTTGTTGCTAGACCGAATATAATTAATATCATATTGATATTAATATATATGCTTATAAAAATGCATGGTCTTCTAGATTATTTTTTCAAAGTGGCGAGTTACCCAGCCTATGCATCGAAGGGATGGTCTTCTAGATGTTGCATGCTCCATGCTCCAGGAAGATGGTGTTCTTTTCCTGACGCAATAGCACTAGTACGTTTATATAAGTCATGTGAAGTTGTTTAGTTCAATTGTGACGGCCGGCATTGTCTGCTCCACGTATAGGCCTATGCCAAGCTACACCAACAGGCTACGTACAAGTACCCGGCCGCTGAAACAAAATATCAGAAGATCGACGGAAGCACGTTTCGCTTAAGAGAGCAAGCGAAACTTGGCCTTCGATCTGTATAGTCGAAAAGTATGCATACTAAAATCGATTTGATAAGATATTTCCTACAGTGAAGGTCGATTACGTGGGGTTTCTTTACGCATCATTATGCATGTGTACGTTGTTCCGTCGACATGCGCATGCAACGTAATCTCTATATAGCTAAAAACAATGTTTGTGTGACAGGAATATGTGGCGTGGTTGGTCAGGCCCCATGGATGTAGGAGCCGCCCAAAACTCTGATAGAATCACTGTGCATGCATGCGCGATTCGGATAGATTCTGGATCGGGTTGCTGAAAGTAAAGGAGGTCGACGTGGTAGTATCTTTTGCGTATGAAGTGACATGTCATCCCATATATGCATGTTAGCCAGTCCAGGACGGGAGATGCATGCATGGGTGTAGAAGTTGGATACGCGCGCATGGGCAGAATTACAAGAGACCGCTGCTTGCATAGCTAGCTAGCGTCCGATCTAATTAAGCGTCAAAGCTTAGCCGGAGTCGAGAGCGGCCATGTACGGTGCTTCTTGCCCGCGGAGAAGCAATCGATCGGCCGTTTGTGGGCAAGCAAGCGCTGGTTTGTCTTGGACGAAGGAGAAGTGTGTGTGCATGAAATGTACACCTGATGGATGGAGCTTAATTGGACGGATTCGTCCGGGGGGGCGCAACCGCAACGCGCGCGCGGTACGTACACCTGCCGCTCGCTCAATGGCCGAGCGCATGCATATCGGTCGTCGTCTCGTTGCGTGGGGGGAGCTTAGCTAGGGATGGATGAAAATATCAAGGAAATGGGGTGTGGGCACGAGGAGGTAGGCGTGGTGTCGTTGCGGCGCGGCGGGCCACACGTTACAGGACATATATACGTGTCTCGGATGATTGCTCGAGCGTACCTAGCTAGCTATCTATAACTAGGTCTACGTGCGTGTCTATCCAATCGATCCGACCCTACTTGACCGGTGCATGTGCTAGCGTGGACAGGACTCGCGCAGACTGCAAGGTACATTAGGGTCGACCGATGGGATCGGGAGTTGAAATGTCTGCGCACCTGGAGGACCATATAGGCATAGCCCGTCGCGACGTCCCGCGTGTCCATGAGTGGAATTAATCGTGGATTTCCCTGCGGCGGCCGGCAGGCGTGGCAGCACCAGCGACCGAGGTTGATTTCCCTGCGGCTGCCGGCGGAGGGCGCGGCACGGCACTGCATCACATGGTCCACAACTCCACGTACGTGGCTGCGGCCACCCGCACCATGAGTGGAATTCATCGTGGATCCTTTCTTCCACCAATGAGTCATGAGTGCGTGCATACATGGGTGCATGTAAAACACCCGAAATGGGTCGCGCTTCCTCGGCCGACCGGAAGAAAAAACTTGGCAAGTCCAAGAAATCTAACCCTCTTACAAAACTTCACCACCTATGAACAACTTGAAGAGAACCGTAACCACTCGTGCCACATTCGGGCCGATTTTTCCGTAAAAATCCACTTTGCCTCTCGGGTGCATATGCTCCTGATTTTTTTTTTCAAAATTTTTAAAATATGAAAACATTTCGAAAAAATCTGAAAACAATTAGGCACAAAGATATACACGTGTATGAAAACATTTCCGTAAAAATTTCCTCCACGACAGGGGTACCATGGCAGAAAGGGCGTGATGATTTTTTAAACCACGGTTCCACATAACCGTGGTAGATGGCCGCCCATCAATCACGGAAACCTGCCATGACTGATGCGTATAGCGGAAATCCCAAACGGCAAGGCGGTAACGACGTTAACTCCGACGTCATCCCGTCATGTGACATGCTATTACCGAAACGGAGCAGGTGACGTGGCAGTTATGAAAATTGATAGGCCGGCCCAATACTAAGCCCATTAACATTTATAGATCAGCCCATTAAAGTTAACAGGCGGGCCCATCATGATTAGGCAGGCCGACCCATTAGGATAAGGTGGACCATTTGGCCTATTTTCGGGGAGAGGCGTTTTGGCTCCCGGGTGCATATGCTCCTGATATTTTTTAATTTTTTTAAAAATATGGAAACATTTCGAAAAAATCTGAAAAAAAATAGGCACAGAGATATACAAGTGTTCAACATTCGTGCAAACTTTCGGAAGGATATAACTTTTTCTGCGGTCTGTGCAAAAAACACAAAATATGTGCTTTCAAACTTGTATTTTTAAATCACATTTCGGACACAAATTTTGTCTTTTTTGCAGATACCACATAAAGTGTCATTTCCTTCCGAACTTTTGCATGAATGTTGAAACTTGCATTTGTTTGTGCTCAATTTTTTTGAGATTTTATCGAAGTGTTTTCATATTTTTTTAATTTTGAAAACTATAACAGGAGCATATGCACCCGGGTGCCAAAGTGGATTTCTGCTATTTTCGTTCATATATTATTTGGGCCCGTTTCTTTCCTATATAGGCCATTTAGGAAACCCATTAGACGGCCCTCTAATTATCGAATTTTACTGGCGGGCTCAAAATATATGGCAGGTGGAATGGCTAAATTAATTTGAAAACCTTAAATAATTATTACAAAAATATCCACCGAACTAAAATATCATTTGAGCACAACACGGTTTGGAAGGAAAATTCTCTACCAGAATGTTACACCAGGTAATTAAAAAGATCCGAATTTGCGAGCACACACTAAACTTCGCCAAAAATTTCTTCGCTTCATCAATTTCACGTATGTATTTATCCATGACTTTGATCGAATTGTGTGTCCTCTTCTTCAACTTCTTCGCTACATATCGAATGGCGGCCACACTCTTTCTTCCTACTTACAGTAGAAAATCAATATATGTATCACCTGTAAGGATTGATTCGGGTGGACTGATAAGAAGATATGGTTCAACATTACTCTGATAATGTGTCTCGATTCTTTTGGGATCAAACCCTCAGAAGCCATCCTTGTTTTAACTATATAGTCTGAGAAAAGTGAATAAATTATAACATGGAGGCGAAAATAAGCAATTTAAATTCTTCATGAAACATGTAAATGTTCGCATAGAATGAGAAACATAGCTCAAAGTATGATGAGCAGAACTACAATAGTGAAGATGTCAGATATAAAAAGAGAACATGACATTGTTTTAAATAATGTGCGATAAATATGTGGGCATTTGAACAACAGCAATATAGATCAAAGCAAGCATGTAGCATGTATGAATCCTATATTATTCGTTTTATAAAATTCACATAGCACTTCATAAGTTGTCAGTGCTCTAATCATTGGCCAAGCCGCTAAAAAAAGCAAAATAGGGGCCATCAGGTAAAGGGAAAACCCAAAATATGCATGGACTTACAGTAGTTGTCGTACAAGTAAGTGCGGTGACTACCCATGGGCCACGTTTTGTGTTCAATGGGATTAAAGTGCCAATAGACACTTCCTCAGCGTATTGTGCTCTATTGCCCTTCTGCATTTACGTATCAATTGCATAATCAAGTCAGCTTGTTTGGAATGTTGAAAGCAGTTGGAAGTTGGAACTAACAAAACATAAGGATATAGTCCGCATGAGAAATGTCTGTATACTTCAACATTGCATTAACAATGACCATATGTCATATTAAAACCAGGTGGGAATAAATTCACAAACAAGATATAACGCGTGTTGAATTGACATGGCAATGTTTTAAGTATCACGCATATAGGTTATGGCTTGTAACATGTCAAGTAATTTATGAAATTTACCACCTAAACCTCATATTTTAATCTTGATGGACGTGAGATGGTTAGTGTTGGTGGTTGTATGAATGATTCGTTTGATCTAGACGTGCACTCAAAAAAATAGGTCAACAAGTTAGGGTGGCAAAATAGGAAAACCTAAAATGCACGGGAACAGAGCTAAACAATCAAACGGGAAATGACAGCGAGCAGCTAAAATGCACAGGAACATAGATGGCACAACGAGGAAGGAAATGATAGGAGCGGCTAAAATGAACATGAACATAGCTAAACAATACGTAGAAAATGATATAGAGGAGCTGAAATTGCATTTAAAAAAAATATAATTCATAGACTGTTTCATCCAAGGCACTAACTTCGTCGAGGATATATCTTCCTTAGTTCCTTTCATGAAGGCCGTTTGGATCGGTCGAACCACATGGTCTACCACCGAGTTAATAACCTTCGAACTTTTGGGAATATGTTGAAGATTACATTTCTGAGATTGATGGTCTGATATTGTTGTGTCCGCTCTGCCTCTTGATCTCCCCGAAATTCAATTTAAACCGCTCTAGGTGTCCAGCAATAGTGTGTCGAACAGCTCTAGGAGGTCGGCCTTAATTACCTCTAAGAAGTTTTAGTAAAACTCGACGGGGAAGCCATCGTGACCAGGAACTTTGTTATGTTCCATTTGGAAAACCACCATCCGCACTTTATCTTCGGAGAAAATTGTTGTAAGGAAATAATTTTACGCGTCCGTAACATTAGTTAGGGCCTCGTCGAGAAAAACTTTTCCTTCTTCTTGTGCCCCAAACAATTTTTTATGGTAATTTGATATTTAAGTTTTTCGGGTGTTCAAGGTGTTGATGGCGCCCTCATCTTGATTTAGACTATGTTGATGACCATTTGCCACCATATGAAAGTATCTCATATTTTTGCACCTTATGTGTGGTATACGATTGAAAAGAAACACATAAGCCTTGAGCAGACCAAAGTTACCTCTCACCCTCTATAGGGTGATATAAATCACCCCGTCCATTAAATCAAGTTGAATAAGCGGTCTAGAATGTTTTGGACCTCCTGAGGTTGTTTATGGTTAGGTTTTCCTTTTTGGCAGGAAAATAGGATGTAGTTAAGCGAATGTTCTTAAGTCAAAAAATCGATACATTTTACGAACGATTGTTTTAGGAAATTTCTAAGACCTTTCTAATTATTATGTGTTCCAAGACGTAAGAAAAAGGAAAAGCATTTTTATTTTGCTAAGCACTTCTTGGACCGAAAGCAATTTTATAGACTGCGGCGGTTAAGTGCATGGCGGACTGGCGGCCGTAATGTCGGCACTATATTCCGAGGGCGCGGGTGGCGACCGCATCTTTGAAGCTGAATAGGTCTGCTCAACACCATGGAAAGGTACCTGTTGATGGAGGAAGCATGCATGCAAGTAGCTAGTTATGTGGCAGTTTGCGCCGTTGTATTTGACTGCACGAGACGTCGATAGAAAGGTCGTCTCCAGCTGGATACATAGAATCTTCGTTCCACTGTGCTTTATTCGGTGAAGAATTACAAGGGACCTCTATCCAAGTCTACATCTTTCTATCTCCTGTCCACGCTGGCAGTTTTCCTTGTGTTTGGATAAGAAAAACGCGGAACAAAAAGGGACGGCACATATCCAGCGAGACCGTGTGTTTTCCACGGAACCTTCAGCCACGCATAGAGAAATTTCGAAACACGCTAGCCTTTGTGAAACAGCTTCGATGGAAGTTTATTTTTTCGGGTAAAAGAGGATTTCATTAGTCAGATTGGGTTATAAGATACTCAAGCTCCAATTTCTTTAATATTATATCAGAACAGAGCCATACAGCAGGAAAAGAAATGTTCCACACTTATTGTGCCCATGCGCGAATATACCACATGAACAGATGTTAACACACATTTTGAAGAATGTGGGCGGAACAAAATGGCCTCTAAACGCCTAGATCGGATTATGTCAAGACATATGACCCCGGCACAATCTCGATTGATGAAGTCCCGCTGCTTCAGGATCTGAAAAGAAAACCCGTCTTAGGGAGCAACTATAAGGGCTCATTTGGTTGCAGGGGGAGAAACACCCAGGGAAAGTAATCCCGGCCGGGAATCTGAAGAACCAAGTGTAAAACTCCGGGATTCTGTTCCCGACATCCGGACTAGGGGAAAATACACCCCGGGAAAAGCCCGGGATCCCCCTGGGATTTCTGTTACCAAATGAGCCCTAAGAGGCCATTTTCTAAATAAACACATACTCCATCCGTTATATATTAATTGACCCACATATATGTGGATACGGATATATCTAACACTAAAACGCGTCTAGTCGATGCATCCGTATCTATATATAGTGAGTCATCTAATATGAGACGGAGGGAATACCTCTCTGTGTGACCTTCTCTGAGTCGCCCAAGAAGAAACACTAAATCACGAATCAGTTTTTATCTAACACCGTGCGTATGCTAATATCGCGGGCAGGGTTTTAGGCATTTTGCATATGCTGCAATAGAGATTCATTCTTAGAATCATGACACGGGATACAACCATCCAGCGAGTTCTCTCAGCCAGGGTTGCGTCATCCTCGAAGTCATGAAACTCATCTTCGTTGATCGACAGATGGTTGAACGTGGAATCAATGCCTCCATCTCTTATAGATTCCTTGTCCGGCTTTCATCTTGCCACCATCACTGTCCCTCTTGTTTAATCGGACTTCCGACATAGTTGTCTGATCCAAAACCCTAGCCCGGTGATTAGCCAGAAGCCCAAGGACAACAACACACAGCTAGGGCAGGGTTCGACCGTTCGAAGTAAGGAACGATCGAAAGCCTCAAGCTGAGGTGAGAGGTCAGGTGAGGACAAAACCCGAGCACATGTTGATTAGCTTGGAGGGAAGTTGGTTGCGCATGAATTGGCTTGAACATGACTCGTACAGCTAAGCTGTCCTGTTGGCACGTACAGTACTGTACTACGGTACTAGGTAGACACAGGAAGGATCGACAAGCTGATGAGACCCGGTACGGTGTGTCGTGACTGGTGACCGTGCTGCCTCGTACCCGGACTTGGTACGGAGTTTCAGTGCACGGACTAGATGCATGGGTGGATCCCCGACCGACCACTCTTTCTCTTTGTCCAGCACAGTACGCACTAGCTAGCTGGTTACACGTCAGAACGGATGGATCTTGGGGCCTACTAGTGTGTCTGGTCCATCTGTAGCTTTTTTTGTACAAGGGGTGGGGTCAAAAGACCCGATTGGATTCAATCTAATTGTCGGAAGATCCAGATAAGTTTCAATGAATCTTACGAAGAACGGCAAGTTCTCGGTCGATTCTATGTATAGAGCGCTCATTCTACCTGAAATTTCAGTCGATAGCACTAATAATAACAACAAACTTTGGAAGATGAGAATACCACTAAAAACTAAAGTGTTTGCGTGGTATTTACGTCGAGGAGTAATTCTCACCAAAGATAACATTGCCAAACGCAATTGGCATGGAAGTAAAAAGTGTGTCTTCTGTCAACACGACGAGACCATTACGCACTTATTCTTCCAGTGCGAGTTCGCTAGGTCTATATGGTCAGCCATCCAGATTGGTTCTACCTTACATCCCCCAGTTCTGTTGCTAACATTTTTGGCAACTGGTTAAATGGAGTGGATCCTAGGTTCAAACTATTCAGTAGGGTGGGAGCGATTGCTGTTATTTGGTCGCTATGGCTATGTAGAAATGACAAAGTTTTTAATAATAAAAATGCTTCTCTTATGCAGGTTATTTACCGGTGCACAGCGACACTACGAGCATGGTCTTCCCTGCAGCGTGTGGAGCACCGAGACTTATTCCTGGAGGTGGCGTCGAGACTGGAGGCTGCGGCCAGGGAGTTATTTTCCTGGCATGGGTGGCAACATAGACTCCGGATAGACCTACCAGCATCTTAGGCGGATTTACAATTTCTCATTTTGATATATAATTCGCCTTTTATTTCACTTTCAGACTAGTGTGTTGGTGAACTGTGGCTGTGTGCATCATTGCTATGCAGAGGCCAGGTGTAATACTTAAACCTTTTAAGTAATAAAATCACTTTATCAAAAAAATATAACCACGTGGCAGGTATGTTTTACAGAAAAGCCCTTTACAATTCTTGCCATGAAAGACCTAAAATTCGAAGAAAGGGCCTTCAATTTTACAAAAAGCACCCTAGAGCTAAAGGATAAAAAGCAATCAAGCCCCTTTGTGCCTCTGCCACAACTCGCCGAGATCATCAGGGCACATGTCGCTCGGTCTCCCTCTTCCGACGAGCAATCGCAGCCACCAGCAAGCTAGACACCACCGGGGACGAACCACTTGGCAGCGGCGAGCCGCCGAGCACTGGCGCTGGATCGAGAAGGCCTCCGCAGTGGAGGTTGAATTTCGGCCATCTTCTTGGCTATGGATCGCGACAGCAATCAAGGCTGTCACGTGTGGTGCTCGAAGTTGCAGCAGAGACCACTCCACCGAGGTTGAGGAAGACAAGCAGCTTCTCCAGCTCCCCTCGCCTCCACGGCCGTCCAGAGGAAGAAGACACAATGTCTCGCAACCTGCAGAGTAGTCAGAAAGCTCGACGAGATTGTTAGAACGGCCTCGGGCGTCTCCATCTTTGCAAAGGATCCACCATGGACCAGAACTGCAAGAGAGGAGTGGCCCGGATCCAGCGCCGCCGAGAGCCGCCAGAGTCCAGCCAACCACAAAAGCTAGAACTTGCAGATTCATCAACCCTTTTCTCCTCCCACCATGGCAGTAAGAAAAAGATCGAGGAAACCGCAAGATCCGCACCCGCATAGCCCTCACAGACGAGAGCTCTTCGAGCTTATTGAGCAAGCCGCAAGCCGTCCTCTTCCATACCGCATCTGGCTTCCACCATGGAAGCACCACGAGGAAGAAGAAGACTAGCCTTTCCCCGGTACAGCTCGGGCGCACCGAAGAAAAACTTGAGCCAAAGCCTTATTGTCGGAGATCCCCCAGCTCCTCTTCACCACACGCATCATCTCCTGCCACCAAAGAATCACCGTGAAGGAAACGAAGCTCGGGCCGCACCAGATCCGGCCGGAGAGATCTGGTGCTCTACTCCCGAACGCCACAAAGGCAAGCCGGGACGAAGCCCAAAACGAAATCCTAAGACTAATATATACAACGGAGCACCAAGCACCTCTCCCATCCCTACTCCAACCGGCATCACCGGCGCGAAGGTCTAGGGAAGGGCCGGGCCCGAGAACTGGAACCTCCTGGTCGCCTCCCTTTTCGCCTCTCTCAAACGGTCCATCTGTGTAGCTAGGTGCCGTTTCTCCGTGCTCGCGCATCGGCATCCCGGCCGGCTCTGCCACGAACGAACGATTCGGTCAACTGTGTATGTACACTGTCATTTCGTCGTCGTCGTCGTCGTCTCGTGCCGACTAGATATGCGGGAGACTTTGCTAACTCATTCAGTATTCGCCCAGGTCAGCGTGTATGACAATACTATTCGGTTGACTGACTCGGTTACCAACGGACGAAGCAGCCGACAAGAAAAGGCATCTTGTTAAGGAATACCATTGTCCAACTAGTATTGCTTTGCACAATTTAGGAGTACCAGATCTGAGCCACCATTAATTTATTTACAAGGAGTGCATGCCTTTGCCGTAAAAGAGTGAAAAGTACAGGCATGCATTTTCGAGTGGATCCATCAATTTCCAGTTGCAGCAAAGCTCTTCTCATCTCGTCACCACAAATATGACGCCACGCAAATCCTCACTAGTACTCCGATTAATTTAACCCGAGGTGCGTGCGCACGCGGTCCTGGCTAGCACGAGGCCGGAGCGCGACGCCTGACTTTTACGCGTCGCCGTCGCGTCGGGCCACCACCACCGAGGCAGGCGGACCAAGAAAAACGAACGGGAGACCGAGAGGGCAACAGACAGCTACAGCGCTTGACCCCTCACTCACAGACGAGTGATTGATTGATTTTTAAACGGCCAAGCTTCTGACTCTGGTTTTGCGCTGCCGGGGCGGCTGGTAAACCGGGTGGGCCTCCGCGCCAATACCGCCGGCGGACGATCCGAACCGTAGTACCGTACGCGTGTCCGTTGCTTTCGCTTTCCATCCCGGGCCGGGATCCCTCTCTCCCTTTCCCTGAACTTTTCCGCCGGTTGCCTTTCCGGCCGTCGTTGCTGCTTGCTCCGATCCCCTGGCTGTCACCCGGGTGCACTGAACATACAGTTGTATTCTTTTGTCCGCCCGCCCGCCTGCTAATCCCTGTTAAAACATCTAGGATCATCTAGGCTAGATCTAATCGGTAGCAGTATCTATTCATGTATCTGTCTAAGCATTTGAGAGAGAGAACAGAGAGAGATGAGAGGGAAGAGGTGTACCTTCACCTTGGCTCGATGAGCCCGACGAGTCGGCCATGGTGGAGGGTGGGCGAAGTGGTGGCGGCGCTTCCCGTCAGCACTGCGCTTGCCCTAGATCGGTAGGGTATGTCGGTGGGGTATGCGGCTCGCGACGAACCTCGTGATACGTGCCGCCGGCCCCCATCTCTTTATATAGCGCACAGGCCCGTCGATGGGCATGTTCGAGGTGCTCGACGGAACAGGGCCCCCGAAAAAATAAGGCCCCCAAATCGCAGCTATATTTGTTAAGAAGCGGAGAAAATGCCGGCCTGCATCCTTTCCCGTTGGACTTCGAAGCTCGCTCGACCGACTACAAGCTCTGATCTATTCATCTCCTCTAGCTCAAAAAAAAAATCTATTCATCTCCTTCCCGCATCTATTATCGTGATTTCCGGACCAATCCAGTTCGTGATGGCCGAGGATAGAGCACGGACGCCCCCAAGGACCGGCTATGACGCCCCGCCGCCCAGCCTGAGTGCGTGTCTCCTTGAAGTTCCGTTCTGCTATGAAGTCTTTGACTCCAATCTGCTAATTTCTGACCGCCTAACTGGTAAGTCGATGCTGCTTGTCTCTTTTCCTCGGAAATTTGAATCAAATCAATCATCCTATTCGCCAATGACCAATCGATCAAACCATTGCTGTTCTATAATTACCACCGTTGCTTGTCAAGATTTTTTTTAGATGGTACCTTGTCAAGGTGTTGGAATTGTGTAATTGTGTCGTCCTGCTGTTGTAAATCTAACTATCAAAGATAAAGATTTGCAACATATTTGCAAGACTGATATCCTGCTGCTGTCAATTTTTATTTTCAACATTTCACGTGCAACACCCCATAAGTGTGTATTAGGTACAATGTTCTTCTATTTATTGATAAGTTATAATAAGTTATTCACGTAGTGTTTGAATTCATTCAGATTATTATTGTTTGTATTATAAAACATGGTTACAGGAAAATTATGAGCTTAGAATTATGAAGATATGATTTAAGATTTTGTTTCAGAAGAACTAGACAGATGACGCTTTTTGGTACAAATATGACGTCAGTTTATTACTTCAACTTCAGTACTATATTTCATCTAGAAAAAAGTTCAGTAGTATATTTAACACACAATGAATTTTTATAATGAAGTAAGAGTATGCTTTAGTTACACAAGTACATATATTTTCCATTTTTTAAGGCCCCATTTTTCATTTTGCACCGGGGCGCCTAATTTCTTGAGACGGCCCTGATAGCGCAGGTGACAGGGGCCCTCCAACCATAGTGGGTTGGACGCCCCCGATCAGGGCGCAGATCAATGGGCCCAGTGGGCCGTTGGCCCACACGGAGGAGATCAATCTAACATTCTCCCCTTGATCTCAACTTTTACTTTTAACCATGTACTTTTTACTTTACTCGTTTCATCACAGATCAGTACATAGAGCATGTTTCATCGTCACAGCTCAATTGTCGATAGAATCAGACAGCTACAACATATCTCTCTGTTTTGAAACAAATTCTGTTCCTTTTCGAGCCCCTCATGATTCAGGAATCATAGTCTTTCCCTTAAACCCATGCCGGCTAAGTGTTCCATAAACACGTTGCGTGGTAAGCCTTTCGTAAGCGGATCCGCAAGCATATCCTTTGTCCTTATATGCTCGAGACTTATAGTGTGATCCTGGATTTTATCTTTCACAACATAATACTTTATCTCTATTGGTTTGGTAGCATTACTCGACTTGTTGTTGTGAGCATAGAATACTGCGGGCCGGTTGTCACAGTACATCTTTAGTGGTTTGTCAATGCAATCTACCACTTTCAAGTCGGGTATAAATTTCTTTAACCATATCGCCTGCCCCGTGGCCTCATAACATGCTATAAATTCTGCATACAACGTGGATGATACAACTATTGACTGTTTGCAGCTTCTCCACGAAATAACCCCTCCAGCGAGAGTGAACACGTATCCTGACGTGGATTCTCTATCATTTTTGTCTCCGCAAAATCTGCATCTTTGATCGATCTCGTATTGATTCTTGGGACATTGGAATTTCCCAAAACTGACGACCTTGACTATAGGAGCAGGTGTGGCACTACTCTTATGCATATTATACTTTTTAAGGACCTTTTCTAAATATGCCTTCTGCGATAGTGCTAAAACTCCATTTTTCCAATCTCGGTGAATTTCTATGCCCAAAACATATGATGCTTCACCAAGATCATTCATATCAAAATTTGAGGATAAGAACTTCTTTGTTTCTTGTAGCATACAAACATCACTGCTAGCAAGGAAGATATCATCCACATACAAGATCAGGAAAATATATTTCCCATTTTTAAATTTTTCATAAATAAAGTTATCCTCAACATTCTCTTTAAATCCAAATCATTTACATTAAACTTTAGATACCACTGTCTAGAGGCTTGCTTTAATCCATAAATGGATTTCTTCAAGCGGCATCCCATATCTTCCTTGTCTTCCATGATAAAACCCTTGGGTTGTTTCATGTAAACTTTTTCTTTTAAATCTCTGTTTCGAAATGTCGTCTTTACATCCATTTGATGTAGCTATAAATCAAAATATGCAACTAATGCCATTATGATTCTGAAGGAATCCTTACATGAGTCTGGGGAAAATGTCTCATTGTAATCTACCCCTTCTCCTTGTGTAAATCCTTTTGCCACAAGTCGTGCTTTATACTTTTCTACATTCCCTTTTGAGTCATACTTAGTTTTGTAGACCCATTTACAGCCCACTGTTTTGGCTCCTTTAGGAATATTTTCTAAGTCCCAAACATCGTTGGAACTCATCGATTTCATCTCGTCTTCCATTGCCTCCAGCCACTTCGATGAGTGAGGGCTTCTCATGGCTTCTTCATATGAAGTGGGATCACCTTCCATATGAACTATCTCTGTGTTATAAACTTTATAATCAGTAGAAATAGCTGATCTTTTACCTCTTTTAGACCTTCTAGGGGCCTCATTTTCTAAAAGTGGCTGTTGCACCTCCCTTTCATGCTCAACAACGGGTTCAGTCGGCTCCTGACGGACAGGTTCTGGATCTTCACCCATAGTTGTCACGGGTGGAGTTACAACAGGTGCTTGCACCTCAACCTCAGGGATTGTCGGTGCAGGTACAACAGGTAGTGCGAAAAATGGCTCCTGAATCATCAGAAAAGGTGCACACACCCTCTTCTCCTCAAGATCAATTTTCCGAGCTACCATGCTTCCCCTCATCATTTTGTCCTCTTAGAAGACTGCATGTCTCGTTTCTACAAACTTTATGTATCTGTCTGGACAGTAGAAACGAAAACCTTTTGTTCTATCAGGAGAGCCAATGAAGTGGCAACTGACTGTTTTGGGATCTAACTTTGCAATATTTGGATTAAACACTTTGGCCTCAGCTGGGCTCCCCCACGCCCTGAAGTGTGATAGAGAGGGTACTCTTCCTGTCCACATCTCGTACGGTGTTTTGGGCACCGATTTGCTTGGTACTCTATTGAGAATGTGAATGGCGGTTTTAAGCGCCTCCATCCATAATCCCAATGGCAAGGTGGAATAACTTATCATGCTGCGGACCATATCCATAAGTGTACGGTTACGCCTTTCAGCTACTCCATTTTGCTGAGGCTCGCCCGGCATTGAATACTGGGCCACTATGCCAGTCTCCTGCAAGAACCTTGCAAAAGGTCCAGGGACTTGGCTATATGGATTGTGCCAACCGTAGTACTCCCCCGCGGTCAGATCTCACTATATTTATTCTTTTATCATGCTGATTTTCTACTTCAGTTTTGAATATCTTAAATTTATCCAACGCTTCAGATCTTTCTTTGATTGGATAGATATAGCCATATCGGGAGTAATCATCTGTGAATGTTATGAACAAGTCATAGCCATTCACACTTTTCACAGGAAATGGTCCACAAATGTCAGTGTGAAGGATTTCTAGTGTTCCTGTACTTCAGTTTGCACCCTTTTTGATTTGTTTTACGTACTTTCCTTTAATGCAATCTATGCATTGTTCTAATTCTGAGAACTCTAATGGAGGAAGAATTTCATTTTAACTAGACTTTCTATTCTCCCTCTCGAAATATGGCCCAAGCGACAGTGCCATAATTTCGATGAGTCATGAGTTCTCTTTCTTTTCTTTTGTTCTTTATCCGGCACGGAAACATGCTTATTCACATTACACACAGAATACACTTTTTCACGTAGGGATAATAAATAAAGCTCATTGTGAAGTAAAACAATACCCACACAAGCATTATTAAACCATATGGCACACTTGCCATGTCCAAAATAACATTCATAATGATCTTTGTCCAAACGTGAAACATTAATCATATTTTTGTGTAATGAAGGAACATATAAAACATCTCTAAGCAGAATCGTGAATCCATCAGCTAACTCCAGGGAGATGTCGCCGACAGGTTCAACATCTGCTTGAACTCCATTTGCAACTTCCATGCATCTTTCGCTTCTTTGCGTAGTCCGCGTCGAATGGAATCCCTGTAATGAATTTGCAACATGAATAGTTGCACCTGAGTCAATCCACCAAATAGATTTGAAAACTGTATATACAAGGATTCATTTACAAAGGAAACAATGTTGTTACCTCTCTTTGCCATTATTGACTTTACCTAAACAGGGCAATCTTTTTTGTAATACCCAGTCTTCTTACAGTGGAGACATGTATCTTTGTCCACTGGAAGAGACTTCTGCTGATGCTGATATTGCATGGGAGTTTTTCCATGTGGCTTTGAAGGGGAACCATTGCTACTTTGATTGTAATTCCTTTTCTTATTATCCTTCACATAGTTCAGAGAACCACCATGTGAGGCTTTAAGTCTTTCGTCTTCTTGCACACACATGGCTATTGTCTTTTCAATGTCCCATTTTTCAGGCGACATGTTATAGTTGACAACGAAAGTGTCAAACTCTTCTGGCAGTGAAGCCATAACCAGGTGAACAAGGAGTGCATGCTTGAGCTCCAAATCATCGTCCATGGGCTTAAGCTTAGCTGCCATGTTGCTCATCCTGAGGATGTGCTCTCTTATGCCATGTCCACCTCCTGTGTACTTTTCTGTCACCAGCTGCTTTAGCAGCTGGGTAAATATATATCTTTGAAGAACCAGTGAACTGGTTCTTTATCTTTTCAAGAAACTCTTACGGAAGCACACTCTGCAATTGAGCCCACAATAGCGCGCTCAATTGTGTTCTTTATGAAAACCATGCACTTTTTGTTGGCGGTGAGCCACTTTTTGTTGTCGAGGGTATATGACATCTCCAATGGAGCATAATCCCTCTTATTTTTCTCCCAAGCATCATCATCATCTTTTGCATATCTGACTGGCTCTGTAGGTTTGACCGGCTGTGGAGTGTCCACAACTCAGTCCACCTCAACACAAACGAAAGCCAAGTCGACCTTGTTTCACAATTCAGTGTAGTTATCACCTCTGAGGGTTGGAACATCCTTGATGCAGCTCAAAGTAGTACCCTCCTGAAAACCACAATGAAGTGAGATCATAACAACAATTGCATGCAATAATCCAACGTTGGTCAAAATTAAAACATACAACTGTTTGTGCAATTAAAACTATATCACCGTTGGGCAAAAATAGTAAAAAATGCACATATAACAACAATAAATCATGATTATGTTATTAACAACATTGGTCATAAAATAACAGAATCATGATTATTTCAATAATCACTTTAACATGCTCTTAAAATTTAATTCTCACTTTAGTTCTATTTACCTTTTAAAAGAGCACTTTTATTTATTTTTGCAGCGAAAAACATGAATAAAATTCATGAACTTTATACTTTTCAAAAACATTTCTGTCACTTTTCTGTTCTCTAAACAAAAAATTCGTTGGATAATTTTGAATAGAAAAACTGGATGAAATTTGCCCAAAATTTGGACAAAAACAAATAAAACATGCTACTGGTAAAATAAAACCCGGAGAAAAAACGCGGCCTGTGCTTTTTGCCGCCCGGCCCACGGCCTGCTCTGTGTTGAGTATTTAAGCAATTGTTCGATTAAATTAATCCAATAATAAATCATGAACATGACGTAAACAGTGATAATGACATACTGAAATTGTATGATAAAATCATGTACTAGACAAATAGTAGAAACATCTACACAAATAGCTAGTACGACAAACATGCAAGTAATCAGGAGAGGGATAAACGTGTACCCTCCAGTAGGCCAGTTGGCCGCAGCAGCGGAGGCGGTAGCCTCGTCGGCGATCCTCTTGTCAGCAGCAGCCTTCTCGATGTCGGCGTCGGTGGCCATGGCAAAGAGGAAGGCGACGCGGACGAACGGAGGCGAGCAGTCGCGTGGAAGACGCTCCCCAAAAATCTAATCGCCCCTCTCCTGTACAGGATGTGGAGAGGCGGGGATTCGGAGGCCTGTTCTCCCGGCAACCGTGTACGCGATCGACGGTATGGGATCATCGGAGGCAGCAACAGAGAGAGGAATGATGGTGGCGGCGCGAGCAGAGTATCTGTAATATCCCGCAGTTATAAGACTCGAGAGGGTAGAAATAGGAACTGCGAAAATTTTCGCACTTTTGCGTTAAAATGACTCGAGAGTTGATTCCTGACGAGTGTCGATGTTCTGGAGTCAGACATCGACAGATAGTCGAGAGGAGTCGATAAACTCTACGACATATTTTCAAAACCTTTGTTAGTACTTCTCCAACATAATCAATTGATTTCATCTGATTTCATTTGATTTCAAAAGGAAATTTGAAATAATCTTAAAGTTAAAAACAATTCTACTCTTTCCTAATTCTTTCTATACACACATATTACAAATACAACAAGACATAAATCACAAGAATTGTGAGGACATCATTTCAAATAATAAATTTATTCTATTTCATCCACTTCACAACTATTCATCTATATCACAATTTCATATACAAATATTTCCAAAAGAAACTCTAAAAGCAATAGATATACAAGTATTACAAAAATTTCAACTCAAATGTTTGGGAAACATTTGGATACAAATGATACAAATGATTAACACAAATAATTTACAAGATCTCATTACAAATAAATTTTTAACACTTGACAGATTACAAAAACAGTACTAAAAAAATCCTAAACTAAAGTCTTCATGTCTTTTTCATCTTCTCACCTGCAAAACAAACAACAAAAACAAGTAGAAATGGGGGTTATGATTAAAATGTTGCCAACACCATTTGGTGCTGGCATGTTGTTGTATGAAACCTGGTTTTTAGCCTAACCAAAACTATGGTTTGGTTAGACTAGTGTGGAGAATGCAAATAAAATCCTGAGGCAACAAAGGGACTGATCTGTTTGATCATGCTCAATAAATCCAAAGGCAACATTAGGGGCAAAGGCTTAAGCTTAGCACTTAACAGAAATCATCTTCAGGCAACAAACATCAAAGGCAACAAGTGCTAATTGAGCATTTTGATCTCATGATCATTTAAGCAAAGCAACTTATAAATTTACATCCCCACAATTAAAACCAGGAAACAAATAAAACTTGAGCCCACAAATATGGAATCACATTTGCCTATTAATTAGGCAAATGGACCCTAAAACCACTTATTAAGCTAACAATGAGCTTAATTGGCCACACACTTGAGTTTAATTAGCAAACCGACTATCTTTAGCATCCCCAATTCTCAGCCAAGCATTGCCACATAGAAATCTGGACCAGATAGGAGCAATGAGTCAAGAATGACTCATAGCTATCACCAGGGGGAGATGAACTGCGCAGCAGCAGAGCTGAGCTGATCTCCTAGGTGAAAAGGAGTGCAGGAATGAGTCAAATAGAGCAGCTCGAGGCAAAGAGGGCCACTGTAAGTAGGTTAGTCACCACAGCCAAGTTATCCTGGTGTCACAAGCACAGAAGTGCTCAAATGTGTATAAATATAGACCCAAGCCGTAGCCACAAGAACACACAAATTCACAGCCATCACAACACATACAGTGCACAACCATCATCACAGCCAGATCACAAATCCATCTGTTCTTCACCAAGAACAACCAAAACCACAAGCCAATCATGGAGATCACCTAAACCATCTACCACAAGCCATTAAACCCAAGAAGGAGGCTAGTAGCAGAAGAAGATAATAGAATCACAAGAAGCAGTCCAGAAGAGGTGGTTGAACCCTGGAGCAAGATCAGATTCTACCGTAGCTTTATCTGCTCTACACCCAAGGTTGTTAAATATGAGCTAGAGAGTGATTTAGCAGGTTCTGTAAATGACAGAACCATGCATGAGTGATTTTTAGCATCTGTTCTTAACAGAACCTTGCAAGCAAGGTAAGGTGCTATAGAAAAGTAATTAGCACAGCAGAGAACTTCTGTTTTGTGCTAGTAATAGGACAGAGTGAGACAGGAAGTGCAGTTGAGTGCAATATCATTTTGTTTGAGCATCTACAGAAGCAAGGGGTTGATCTTAGTGTAGCATCTGTTCTTATTTTGCTTAATAAAGCATCACCCACATGACAGTGAACCAGCAGAGCTGGATTAGCTGCTCATATCAGAACTGTGCACTTAGAAGAAGCACAGGAAAGCATAAAAATCATTTTTAATCAAGAAAGCTACTGTGTAACTCTACAAGGAGGCATCACAGTGAGCAAAACATGATCAAATCATGCTCTAAACCAATTAATCATCACAGCTAGCACTAGTTCTAGCTCAGAATTGTTTTTCTAAAGAAAATTTCATCTTCTGTGAGCAAGAAATGCTCCCAACATTGCATCCAGAGGCAATGGATGGATCTAAACCTGCTAGATCTACACCATTCACCTCTAATGTGTGCACATAGAGGAGGCAGTGCACATATCCAAGAAATACATCTAGAATCATCATCTGTTCATCACAAAACCTAAAACAACCGAAGGAAATATGTTCAAATCAATTCTTACAGCAGCATCTCGAGCTAGCTAGGGTAGAGAGTGGAGAAGAGAGGGAGGAGAAGATTTTTACCGTGCGTCCATGGCCGTAGCTCCACGGCGGCGAGGCAGTGCTCGCGCTACCAGTGGAGGGGGCACACGGAGGTCGTGGACCAGCACCACCGCGCCACGGCGGCACAGAGGGCGGAGCTCTGCGCCCAGCCATGGCGAGCACGCTGGAGAAGAAGGAGAAGAAATGGCGCGGCACCGAAACCCTAACCCTAGGGGATTGGGTTGTGCGCGGCCACGAGAAGAAGAGAGGGATGAATCGCTCCGGTGAGGTGGAAGAGCGGAGCGAGGGAGTATTTTGCCCCACGGCACGGCGGCGGAGATGGCCGGAGTTGGCCGGAGCGTGGCGGCGACGGTGGGGCGACTCGAGCGCCAGGAGAGGTCGAGCACGGGCGCGTGCCCGTGCGAGTGAGAGGTGAGAGAGAGAAAGGGTTGGACTGGTTCGGTTGAACCAGTGTTGACCAAGGACCTATTTGTAATTTTTAAACTTACAAATTTCTTCCAAATTTCAAAACTTGCTATAAATTCAAATAAAATCATAAAAATAATTTAAAAATATCTACAGATATCAGAAGAAAATAAGTAATCCAAATAAAATGTCTATTTGATTTATTGAAAACTAATTCTTATAGCAAAAATTCAAATGATCCTTAAGTGGAAATGACTTTGAAATATTTCAAATTATTTTCAAAAGAAAATAATATGGGAAAATTATATATCAAGTTCAAAGTATTATTTGAACTACATTATGACTGTCATGTTACTCATCCTACTAAAATCAAATCAAAGAAATTTTAAAAAATCCTTAACAAAATTCTGGGGAATTTTGGGAAAGAATAAAAATCATCTCATTATATGCATATTGGCATGTATTTGGTTTTTCAACATTGTCTCATACAGACAATGATATTGATTTTCAGAACACGAAGGTCCCAATTCGTCGGAAGCTTTAGACTGCATTACCTGTCAGTCTCAAGGCAAGTTCCAACTTGCATGTCCTACTTGATTAATTTTATCAAAGTAATTACAAAGTACTATGGTTTATCATTGCATGAAAAAGAAAAACCTATTTTCGAATGATGTGAAATGCTATACATATATGGTTGGCTGGCAGTGGAACCACGGATTGATGTTGTGGTGGAGGTTCCATTGTACGGGAAAGTATATACCTAGGATTAATAACCCATGGCCCAGTGATCCTTGCGCCGTATTGAAGCATCAGCCAACAGATTCACTATGGATGGGCTCGTCAGAGGTTTCTTCCCTCGTTCACATATCCTCGGCAGGCTATTACCTGGTTGCGTCCGTTGCGGCGGCCAACTGCGTGGAAGCGCGTGACCTTCCCACTCGACGGAGTGACTGGAATAGAAGCTTGGGAGGGGTGGCGGGCCAGTGGTCTTAGTTACCAGCCGCGTCACAAATGGGCGGATATGTGTTGTGCGGGGAGGCGACTCCACATGACTTGTTGCCCTGAGTTCTGGCTATAGCACACATGGTGTGCAAGAGAGCAAAAGGAGCCAGGCTGCTGTTGGGTAAAGTGGTGCAGCTCTGCAGAGTTAAACAAAGAAATTGTGACTGTCACATCCTTGTTCCAGGAGGGAACTACAGAACGCTGCGGGAAAGGCATCCCAAGTGATGACTAAAGACCCGTGGAGGCTGGGGGCATAGTTTTCTAAAATAAAATAGACCTTTTCCTAAAAATGTTTTACAAAAGATTGCATATACATCCATGACTTTTTGGTCAGGATGGTAGTTAGTGCATCATACACTTTATCATCTATTATTTGAACTTGCTGGGTAACGCTAGTGTTGCTCACCCTTTTCCTCCGTTGATCTCTGCTTAGACTCTGATGAGATCGCTGAAGACGACTTTGGAGCATATCATGCCGACGAGGTGTATTTTGAAGCACCTGATCTGTCTGGAGGAATAGAAGGCGTCGACTACATCATCGCCTACGGAGCCGACGACGCCGAAGAGGAGGAGGTGGAGACTTAAAGTTATCATAGTAGGAACCTGGCCGAGTCAGACTAGACTAGTACTACTTAGCGGCTGAGCCAAGATGGTTCTTAGTTTGCTGTTTTCTATCGCTTGTAGGTTGACTCCTGTCAACATCGCAATAATAGACATTCCTCCCATGTCAGAGGAAGACGTCGATGTTTTTATGCATTTCTGGCTTGTAATCTTTAGCAGTGTGTAATAAAGTGGACCCGCAATGTTTCTGTTGTACTACTCTGAGTGATGTAATATTTACGGATTAGTCCTTCCGTGGGTGTTATGTCAACGACTTGTACACTACAATATGCAGTGGTGTGCTGGGTCACCGCAGATGGTATCAGAGCAATTGCTAGACCTTAGGTTGGAAACCTATTAAAGGGAAAAACCTGTAGGTGTGCGAGGCCTTAGAATGAATTGAGTTTTAATTTGTTATGATTGATATTCACTTGAGAATAGCATTATCATGCAATTATTACTTCATTTCAATTCTGATATCCTTTTTGGCTATAACAGCTAGGATGGAGAAACGAGGTCCCAGGAGGTCGGTTCGTGTGAGAGATGCTGAGTTGGGCAAGGGTGTTTTTCGGGGAAGCTGGGCGGAAATGCTTCAGCAACTGATCTATTTTCTTGGTATCAAAACCAAGGTGATAGTGAAAGTGATGAGTTTTTACGATGGATCAATTTTAGCCCTGTACCGTGTAGCACTCAAGTTACCACCTGAACTTAAGATGGGATTCAAAATGCCCTTTGGAGAAGCGAAGAATGTGGAAGTAGCTTTCCAGATTGCTGCTGTCAGAGCAGTTACTGAGATAAGGACATCCAAGAGTTATGCGTTGGTGGAAACACCGTTTAACGCTATTCCGAGTGCGAATTACCGGCTTGAGGGTCCAGTGGATTATAAGGCTTTCCTGAAAACTAATCCACGTGATGTGGCTGAGTTCATGGACAGTTGTCTCAAGATGATTCGGGCGTACATAAGACGTTCGGAGTAGTAGCAGGAGAGGTAGAAGCCATGATAGAGCAGTACTCCAGTCCTGAAGTTATTCAGGAAAAGTGTGATATACTGAGGTATGAAGCAGAGAAGGGATACACTGATCCACCACCCACACCAACTAGGTTGTGGAGGAAGTAGAACCCGATACCCCAATTTATCCTGACTATACACCACCACACTCTGGTTATGTCTTAGTTGAGGAAGAGAAGGAATGGCAGAATTGGGAACCTGAAGTACCAAGTGCCACAGGTTGGGATGAAGAACCTTATCAGGGTACACAGAGTGATCCCATAAGAATTCCAGGAGATCCGGGAGAGCCGGAAGTTACTAGTCATACCCCTAGGAGGAAGGCTAGAGTTGGTGAGTCAAGTAAGCCAATAAAAATAGATTCTGAGGAGGAAGATGAGGAATGGAAGTATGCGTACGAGACCAAGTACTACCCGAAGACGGAGAAGGGAGACGAATCACGAGGGTATTTTAATAACTTTGAGGCTGTACCAACTGGGTACGATGATGGAGGCGAGGGTTATGGAGATGAGGAGGTTTACGATGGGGAAGCAGCGGCATACAAGTATCTTGATAGTTACTTCGCCATGACGGATATGACGTTAGAAGCAAGCCCATCTGACCCTGAATATCAGCCTACCATTAATGTGAAGTTACCCGGGATTCTCAGGAGGACCAGGCGTAACTGTCACTGGAAGCCTGGGAAGTATGCGGAAAAGTGAAGAAGAGCAGGACGGAGTGAAGCAGTAGTTGTGTAATATGTTAATATAGGGTATTTGTAAGGACGCTGGTAGCAATAAGTGAGACCTACTCACTTTTAGAGTGTGTTACTATTATGTACCCATGTTTGTAATCCTACATGTATAATACATGGTATATGTTTGAAAAGTTTTGTGTTCTTTGGATTTTTCTGTTTTCCATTGTTTGACTAGTACTTGTGCATGGAATAGGACTCGAAGTGCATATGCATAATGTAATGGAGAGTTCTGATTCGATGTAACAGGACTAGAGGGTAATGGCGTACATCGGTGAGGAGAGTGATGTGCAGAGGCAAGAACGTGAACTTAAGGAGAAGCAAGATGCAGATGCAGGAGGAATACCACAACCGCCAAGGCCAATCACGGAGCAAAGTTTCATGCAGTATATGCAGATGGTGGAAGAAGGCAGGCGCCAAGACCAGGAAAGGCAGAATAAATTTCTGCAAGATTTGCTGGAAGTACAGGCAGGACGAGGAAGGGATGAAGTACTTAAAGGAGTGACTTTATCAGATTTCCAAAATGCTAGACCTATACCATTTGCAAGAGCTCCAGAACCTATGGACGCAGAAGATTGGGTGGCAGATACTGAACGAAAACTCAACACAGTGGGATGTTCTGATGAAGAGAAGGTTAGGTATGCAACTCATTTGCTTACCGGACCAGCAGCATCATGGTGGGAAGCCATAGTGGCAACACTACCTGCTGATCATGTTGTAACTTGGGAGGAGTTTAAGAAGAGGTTTAGGGAAGCACATGTTCCTGAAAGTATTATGGAATTAAAAAGGAGGGAGTTTGAGAATCTGAGACAGAATGAGTTACCTGTTGGACGTTATGTCAGTGCGTTCAACATATTGTCAAGGTATGCATTAGATGAAGTAGACACTGAGGAGAAAAGGAAGAAGAGATTCATGAAGGGTCTGAGTCCTTTTATGAAGATGCAGTTGAGGTTGACAAACCAAAGGAGTTTCAGGAGCTGGTAGATGCAGCAATAACATTGGAGGATGATTATAAGTTACTCCAGGAAGAAAGAAGGAAGAAAGCAAGGATGGAACCAAGGAAGTTTCAAGTCCAACGACAACCACCAAATCTACGTTTTAGGCCTAAGCTTAGAACTGAAGGAAGGAAACCTATTCCACGAAGCTTCAATCCTGTTAACAATTTGATATGCAATAATTGTGGAATGAGAGGACATCTGATGAAGGATTGTCAGAAGCCCAAAATCATCTGTTTTGGATGTGGACAAGCTGGACATATCAAGCCTGATTGTCCAAATAAACAGAATCAACAGATAAGCCGAGGAACTGGTGGAGGAAATAACCAAGGTGGAGGAGGATTCAAGCCAAGGAATGGAGGATTTGGAAGGAATGCAGCAGATAAGGGCAAAGGGAAGCCATATGGAAGGCTGAATTGCACCAGTTTGGAGCAAGTCAACAACACCGACAACGTGGTGATCGGTACGCTCAAAATTCTTTCTCATCCTGGCAAAGTTTTGTTTGATACTGGAGCTACTACATCTTTTATTTCGCAACAATTTGTGGATGCATATGGGATTAGATGTCAGCCGTTAGAAGTACCCATAACGGTCATGTCGGCCGGGGGAAAATTGTTAGTAACGCAAGTCAAAATGGATCAAGTAATTATGATCTGTGATCGCGTATATGACGCTGATTTGCTAGTAATTCCCATGAAAGATATAGCAGTCATCTTAGGGATGGACTGGTTATCTGATCATGGAGCTCAAATAGATTGTGCAGAAAAGACAGTGTCTTTGAGAGGACCAGGAGGTATGAGAACAGTATACCAAGGGGATAAGCATAGTCAGTTAAGAGCAGATTTACAGTTGAATGCTATGAAGGAAGCTAAGATAGAAGAAATCCCAGTGGTTAAGGAATTTCAGGATGTTTTTCCAGATGAGTTACCAGGGATGCCACCGGATCGTGAAATTGAGTTTACCATAGATTTGATTCCTGGTACAGCACCTATTGCACAAGCACCATATAAGATGGGTCCCAAGGAATTGGTACAACTCAAAGAGCAATTAGATGAGTTGGAAGATAAAGGATTTATAAGAGAAAGTGTATCACCTTGGGGATCACCAGTAATATTTGTGGATAAAAGAGATGGAGGAAGAAGAATGTGTGGAGATTTTCGTAACCTGAATAGTGTGACCATTAAGAATAAATACCCGTTGCCAAGGATACAAGATTTGTTTGATCAAGTAAGAGGAGCAGGGGTATTTTCTAAAATAGATTTGAGGTCAGGATACCACCAGATAAAGATTAAACCTGAGGATATTCCCAAAACAGCATTTGTGTCAAGATATGGACATCATGAGTATTTAGTAGTACCATTTGGTTTAACCAATGCACCAGCAATATTCATGAACTTGATGAACAAGATTTTCATGCCATACTTGGACAAGTTTGTGATAGTGTTCATTGATGATATATTGGTCTATTCCAAAACCAAGGAAGATCATGCACAACACTTAAGTATTGTGTTACAGACACTAAGGGAACATCAGTTATATGCCAAATTCAGTAAGTGTGAGTTTTGGTTGGATCAAGTGGAATTTCTTGGTCATGTGATCAGTAAAGAAGGGATTGCAGTCAATCCGGAGAAAGTAAAAGCAGTATTGGAATGGGAAGCACCCAAGAACCCTAAGGAAATTAGAGGATTTTTGGGAATGGCCGGATATTATCGGAGATTTATTGAAGGATTTTCTAAGATAGCCGGGCCAATGACAAAGTTACTCAGAAAGAATGTTCCATTTGAATGGACAGAGAAATGTGAAAAAGTTTCAAGAACTCAAAGAAAAGTTAACAACAGCACCTGTGTTAGCAGTACCAGAAACTGGAAAAGTTTACACAGTATATTGTGATGCATCTAAAAATGGATTAGGTTGTGTATTGATGCAAGATCGCAAGGTAATTGCTTACGGATCAAGGCAGTTAAAGCCACATGAACTTAACTATCCTACACATGATTTGGAGTTAGCAGCAGTAGTTTATGCTTTAAAGCAATGGAGACATTTTCTTTATGGAGAAAGGTGTGAACTATATACGGATCATAAGAGTTTGAAATACTTCTTCACACAAAAGGAACTGAATATGAGGCAGAAGAGATGGTTAGAGTTAATCAAGGATTATGACTTGACAATAAACTATACTCCAGGAAAAGCCAATGTAGTGGCAGATGCATTAAGTCGTAAAGTGAATTGTAATCCTTTGATGGAAGAAGGAATGCCCAAGGAATTGAGGAATGAGATACAAAGAGCTGGTATTGAAATCTGGGAAGGTCCAGAGTTGAATAGTATTGCAGCTATGGAAGTTATTGAAGAAACAGAGATGGAATTGAAAGAAAATATCCTTTATCGGCAAAGAGAAGATGAATTCATAGCTGAAGAAATCCGCAGGATTAAAGAAGGTAGAAGATCTGAATTCACCTTGAAGCCAGAAACTGATTCATTATGGTATCATGGTAGAATATGTGTTCCAGATATCCAAGAGATCAAGAGCATAATTTTGAAAGAAGCACATGAAACACCATATTCTATACATCCAGGTAGTACTAAGATGTACATGGATTTGAAGAAGACATTTTGGTGGAATAATATGAAAAGGGAGATTGCAAGATATGTTGCAGAATGTCATACTTGTAGACAAGTAAAAGCAGAACATCAGAGTCCCGCAGGATTATTACAACCACTACCAATTCCCAAATGGAAATGGGAAGAGATCAGTATGGATTTTATCACAGGTTTACCCAAAACAAGGAGAAATAAGGATTCTATATGGGTAATAGTGGATAGATTGACAAAAACTGCCCATTTCATTGCCATTAATCAGAAAGATAACGCAGCACAATTGGTAGATTTATATGTGAAGGAAATAGTTAGCAAGCATGGAGTGCCACAAAGTATTGTATCAGATCGTGGATCCATATTCACGGCAGCTTTTTGGAGACAACTTCACAAGCAGTTGGGTTCAAACCTAAAGTATAGTACTGCATACCACCCACAAACTGGTGGACAGACAGAAAGGACAAATCAAATCTTAGAAGATATGTTAAGAGCCTGTGCACTTGATTTTGGAGGATCATGGGATGAACACTTAGCTTTAGCCGAATTTTCCTATAACAATAGTTATCAGAGTAGTATTCAGATGGCACCATTTGAAGCTCTTTATGGAAGGAAGTGCAGATCACCAATATGTTGGTTTGAAGTAGGGGAGAGTAAAGAATTTGCACCTGAGTACATAAAGGAACAACAGCAGATTGTGGATATTATCAGAGATCGTCTCAAAATAGCTCAGAGTAGACAAAAGAGTTACGCTGATCTATCCAGAAGACAGTGGGAACCAGAGGTACAAGATATGGTATATCTAAGAGTTAGTCCTACAAAGGAGTGAAGAGATTTGGAGTAAAAGGAAAATTGAGTCCTAGATACATAGGACCATTCAGAATTTTAAGCCAGAAAGGTGAGGTAGCCTATGAATTGGAGTTACCTGCTATATTATCACAAGTTCACAATGTGTTCCATGTATCTCAACTCAAGAAGTGTTTAAAGCCACCAGAAGGACCAATTGCGTTTGAAAAGTTGAATTTAAAGCCAGACCTATCATATGAGGAACAGCCTGAGAAGATACTGAGGGAGAATTGGAAAAGATTAAGGAATAGAGCAATCAAGTTTTGCTTTGTTCAGTGGAAGAACCACTCAGAGCAAGAAGCAACTTGGGAAAAAGAAGAAGATTTGCGACGAGATTACCCACAGTTGTTCAGGTACCTTAGAAAAGAAACTTCGGGACGAAGTTTAGTTTAAGGGGGAGAGGATGTAATACCCCGCAGTTATAAGACTCGAGAGGGTAGAAATAGGAACTGCATTTGTGCATTCATGCATCTTTTGGTGAAACTGGAAAATTTTCGCGCTTTTGTGTTAAAATGACTCGAGAGTTGATTCCAGACGAGTGTCGATGTTCTGGAGTCAGACATCGACAGATAGTCGAGAGGAGTCGATAAACTCTACGACATATTTTCAAAACCTTTGTTAGTACTTCTCCAACATAATCAATTGATTTCATCTGATTTCATTTGATTTCAAAAGGAAATTTGAAATAATCTTAAAGTTAAAAACAATTCTACTCTTTCCTAATTCTTTCTATACACACATATTACAAATACAACAAGACATAAATCACAAGAATTGTGAGGACATCATTTCAAATAATAAATTTATTCTATTTCATCCACTTCACAACTATTCATCTATATCACAATTTCATATACAAATATTTCCAAAAGAAACTCTAAAAGAAATAGATATACAAGTATTACAAAAATTTCAACTCAAATGTTTGGGAAACATTTGGATACAAATGATACAAATGATTAACACAAATAATTTACAAGATCTCATTACAAATAAATTTTTAACACTTGACAGATTACAAAAACAGTACTAAAAAAATCCTAAACTAAAGTCTTCATGTCTTTTTCATCTTCTCACCTGCAAAACAAACAACAAAAACAAGTAGAAATGGGGGTTATGATTAAAATGTTGCCAACACCATTTGGTGCTGGCATGTTGTTGTATGAAACCTGGTTTTTAGCCTAACCAAAACTATGGTTTGGTTAGACTAGTGTGGAGAATGCAAATAAAATCCTGAGGCAACAAAGGGACTGATCTGTTTGATCATGCTCAATAAATCCAAAGGCAACATTAGGGGCAAAGGCTTAAGCTTAGCACTTAACAGAAATCATCTTCAGGCAACAAACATCAAAGGCAACAAGTGCTAATTGAGCATTTTGATCTCATGATCATTTAAGCAAAGCAACTTATAAATTTACATCCCCACAATTAAAACCAGGAAACAAATAAAACTTGAGCCCACAAATATGGAATCACATTTGCCTATTAATTAGGCAAATGGACCCTAAAACCACTTATTAAGCTAACAATGAGCTTAATTGGCCACACACTTGAGTTTAATTAGCAAACCGACTATCTTTAGCATCCCCAATTCTCAGCCAAGCATTGCCACATAGAAATCTGGACCAGATAGGAGCAATGAGTCAAGAATGACTCATAGCTATCACCAGGGGGAGATGAACTGCGCAGCAGCAGAGCTGAGCTGATCTCCTAGGTGAAAAGGAGTGCAGGAATGAGTCAAATAGAGCAGCTCGAGGCAAAGAGGGCCACTGTAAGTAGGTTAGTCACCACAGCCAAGTTATCCTGGTGTCACAAGCACAGAAGTGCTCAAATGTGTATAAATATAGACCCAAGCCGTAGCCACAAGAACACACAAATTCACAGCCATCACAACACATACAGTGCACAACCATCATCACAGCCAGATCACAAATCCATCTGTTCTTCACCAAGAACAACCAAAAACCACAAGCCAATCATGGAGATCACCTAAACCATCTACCACAAGCCATTAAACCCAAGAAGGAGGCTAGTAGCAGAAGAAGATAATAGAATCACAAGAAGCAGTCCAGAAGAGGTGGTTGAACCCTGGAGCAAGATCAGATTCTACCGTAGCTTTATCTGCTCTACACCCAAGGTTGTTAAATATGAGCTAGAGAGTGATTTAGCAGGTTCTGTAAATGACAGAACCATGCATGAGTGATTTTTAGCATCTGTTCTTAACAGAACCTTGCAAGCAAGGTAAGGTGCTATAGAAAAGTAATTAGCACAGCAGAGAACTTCTGTTTTGTGCTAGTAATAGGACAGAGTGAGACAGGAAGTGCAGTTGAGTGCAATATCATTTTGTTTGAGCATCTACAGAAGCAAGGGGTTGATCTTAGTGTAGCATCTGTTCTTATTTTGCTTAATAAAGCATCACCCACATGACAGTGAACCAGCAGAGCTGGATTAGCTGCTCATATCAGAACTGTGCACTTAGAAGAAGCACAGGAAAGCATAAAAATCATTTTTAATCAAGAAAGCTACTGTGTAACTCTACAAGGAGGCATCACAGTGAGCAAAACATGATCAAATCATGCTCTAAACCAATTAATCATCACAGCTAGCACTAGTTCTAGCTCAGAATTTTTTTCTAAAGAAAATTTCATCTTCTGTGAGCAAGAAATGCTCCCAACATTGCATCCAGAGGCAATGGATGGATCTAAACCTGCTAGATCTACACCATTCACCTCTAATGTGTGCACATAGAGGAGGCAGTGCACATATCCAAGAAATACATCTAGAATCATCATCTGTTCATCACAAAACCTAAAACAACCGAAGGAAATATGTTCAAATCAATTCTTACAGCAGCATCTCGAGCTAGCTAAGGGTAGAGAGTGGAGAAGAGAGGGAGGAGAAGATTTTTACCGTGCGTCCATGGCCGTAGCTCCACGGCGGCGAGGCAGTGCTCGCGCTACCAGTGGAGGGGGCACACGGAGGTCGTGGACCAGCACCACCGCGCCACGGCGGCACAGAGGGCGGAGCTCTGCGCCCAGCCATGGCGAGCACGCTGGAGAAGAAGGAGAAGAAATGGCGCGGCACCGAAACCCTAACCCTAGGGGATTGGGTTGTGCGCGGCCACGAGAAGAAGAGAGGGATGAATCGCTCCGGTGAGGTGGAAGAGTGGAGCGAGGGAGTATTTTGCCCCACGGCACGGCGGCGGAGATGGCCGGAGTTGGCCGGGCGGGCGGCGACGGTGGGCGACATGAGCGCCAGGAGAGGTCGAGCACGGGCGCGTGCCCGTGCGAGTGAGAGGTGAGAGAGAGAAAGGGTTGGACTGGTTCGGTTGAACCAGTGTTGACCAAGGACCTATTTGTAATTTTTAAACTTACAAATTTCTTCCAAATTTCAAAACTTGCTATAAATTCAAATAAAATCATAAAAATAATTTAAAAATATCTACAGATATCAGAAGAAAATAAGTAATCCAAATAAAATGTCTATTTGGTTTATTGAAAACTAATTCTTATAGCAAAAATTCAAATGATCCTTAAGTGGAAATGACTTTGAAATATTTCAAATTATTTTCAAAAGAAAATAATATGGGAAAATTATATATCAAGTTCAAAGTATTATTTGAACTACATTATGACTGTCATGTTACTCATCCTATAAAATTCAAATCAAAGAAATTTTAAAGAAATCCTTAACAAAATTCTGGGGAATTTTGGGAAAGAATAAAAATCATCTCATTATATGCATATTGGCATGTATTTGGTTTTTCAACATTGTCTCATACAGACAATGATATTGATTTTCAGAACACGAAGGTCCCAATTCGTCGGAAGCTTTAGACTGCATTACCTGTCAGTCTCAAGGCAAGTTCCAACTTGCATGTCCTACTTGATTAATTTTATCAAAGTAATTACAAAGTACTATGGTTTATCATTGCATGAAAAAGAAAAACCTATTTTCGAATGATGTGAAATGCTATACATATATGGTTGGCTGGCAGTGGAACCACGGATTGATGTTGTGGTGGAGGTTCCACTGTATGGGAAAGTATACCTAGGATTAATAACCCATGGCCCAGTGATCCTTGCGCCGTATTGAAGCATCAGCCAACAGATTCACTATGGATGGGCTCGTCAGAGGTTTCTTCCCTCGTTCACATATCCTCGGCAGGCTATTACCTGGTTGCGTCCGTTGCGGCGGCCAACTGCGTGGAAGCGCGTGACCTTCCCACTCGACGGAGTGACTGGAATAGAAGCTTGGGAGGGGTGGCGGGCCAGTGGTCTTAGTTACCAGCCGCGTCACAAATGGGCGGATATGTGTTGTGCGGGGAGGCGACTCCACATGACTTGTTGCCCTGAGTTCTGGCTATAGCACACATGGTGTGCAAAGAGAGCAAAAGGAGCCAGGCTGCTGTTGGGTAAAGTGGTGCAGCTCTGCAGAGTTAAACAAAGAAATTGTGACTGTCACATCCTTGTTCCAGGAGGGAACTACAGAACGCTGCGGGAAAGGCATCCCAAGTGATGACTAAAGACCCGTGGAGACTGGGGGCATAGTTTTCTAAAATAAAATAGACCTTTTCCTAAAAATGTTTTACAAAAGATTGCATATACATCCATGACTTTTTGGTCAGGATGGTAGTTAGTGCATCATACACTTTATCATCTATTATTTGAACTTGCTGGGTAACGCTAGTGTTGCTCACCCTTTTCCTCCGTTGATCTCTGCTTAGACTCTGATGAGATCGCTGAAGACGACTTTGGAGCATATCATGCCGACGAGGTGTATTTTGAAGCACCTGATCTGTCTGGAGGAATAGAAGGCGTCGACTACATCATCGCCTACGGAGCCGACGACGCCGAAGAGGAGGAGGTGGAGACTTAAAGTTATCATAGTAGGAACCTGGCCGAGTCAGACTAGACTAGTACTACTTAGCGGCTGAGCCAAGATGGTTCTTAGTTTGCTGTTTTCTATCGCTTGTAGGTTGACTCCTGTCAACATCGCAATAATAGACATTCCTCCATCAGAGGAAGACGTCGATGTTTTTATGCATTTCTGGCTTGTAATCTTTAGCAGTGTGTAATAAAGTGGACCCGCAATGTTTCTGTTGTACTACTCTGAGTGATGTAATATTTACGGATTAGTCCTTCCGTGGGTGTTATGTCAACGACTTGTACACTACAATATGCAGTGGTGTGCTGGGTCACCGCAGTATCTGTTGTGTATCTGCTGGAGAGGAGCGACCTCTCTCATATAGGCACACACACGCAGATGGAAGGCCAACGGAAACGCACACAATGAAGGGAGAATTAAGAGACTGGAAACGGCCGTACTTAAAAGCACTTAATACAAAACGTTTCAGCTCAAATTTATTCTCTATCAACGCCATTAATTAAGGCAAAACGTTTCCGTTGCGGCTCATATTTTTCCTGCGTGATAAAAAGATAAGCTCGGCTTGGCGAGATTCCCGCAACCCGCGGCGCGACGTGCCGCGTCGTGACGAGGCGAGGTGTGGCGTGGTGAGGCGAGGCGGGCGGCGGAGGAGGAGGAGCACGCGTGTGGAGCACCTCCCTTCTCTTCACCACCAACACCTCATACCTGTGGGAGAAGAGTTCACCTTATAAACTGGTGTACATCTCTCCAACTAGACATGTGGGACTAAACTCTCACCACTTGCCAAGGCAGCATGGGCCTTTAGAAATTTTCAGAAATTATTAGATGGGCCCAAAGCCCACCCTAAAAATTTCAGCACTCTGCGCGCGGCCCACGGCCTGCTCTGCGAGCCGGCGTGCGCTCCGCTTTTCGGCCGAAATCGGCCCAGCCCAGCGGCCTGTCCTCTCAAGGCCCACGGCCCGCTGGCACTGACGTCGCTTGATACTGGCCGTCGGATTCCATCCGACGGTCCAGCACTCTTTTCGCTGGAACAAAACCAGCACACTGGCCAGAAACCCGAAACCCTAACCTCATTTCTCTCCTCTCGCCCCCACGTTATGTCTCTGTTAGGGTTTTGCGGTGCCGCCGCTGGCTAGCCGGCGACGGCGAAACGCCCCTCCGCGGCGAGCGCGTGATGCGCTCCCGCTGCCCCTTCTTGCGCCGGCGAGCGCGTGCAGTGGAGGCGCCCACCGGCGACGGCCGCAACGAGTCGTGCAGTGGCGGCGCCCACCGTCCGACGGCCGCAACGCCCCACCGCGGCGAGTTGCGCACGCCGCTCTCTCTGTGGCGCCGTAGCCTTCCCCCTTGCCGGTCGCGCGTTCCCCTTGCGGTGAGCGCGCCGCCGTCGAGCGGTTTGGCCGCGGTGCCCTTTGCCCCTTTTGGGGTTCGTCTTTGCCGGCGTCAAGCTTTTGCCGGTGAGGATTTGCTCTTCCTTTTTTTTTCTGGTTAGGGTTTGCTCTTCTTTTCCTGTCTACCCGAGAAAGATCTAGCACCTAGTGTGCTCCGATACCAATGTTAAAACCTCTAGGATCATCTAGGCTAGATCTAATCGGTAGCCGTGTCTATTCATGTATCTGTCTAAGCATTTGAGAGAGAGAACAGAGACACAACCAGCGGCGAAGATGACGGCAATGGCGTTGTCGGCGATCTGGTCGTCGGTGTGGGCCTCGCGGCCGTCCATGAAGGAGCCCAGCAGGTCGCTGCCGCGCTCCCCGTCCCGCTCGCGCCGGGCCGAGATGATGTGCGCCACAATGGCGCTCAGCGGCCCTGACCCCTCGCGCTGCCCCCCCAGGCGGCGCCAGGGGAGCAACACGCGCCGCCGCCGAGCCCTTCCCCATCTGCCGTCCTCCTCGCCGCTGCCGTCGGCGGATCCGTCCGCGGCGGTGGCGGCTCCCCCGCTGCCACAAAGGTGGTCGGGGGGGTGGTCCTCGCGCTCGGTTGGAGGAGGCCGGCCCGTGGGGGCGGCGGCGGCCTGGGAGGAGGATGCCGGGCCGGCGGGCCCGGGTGCTGTTCGCGGCGGGCGTGGTGGCAGCCGGCGGTGGCGGCTGTCAGGGGGTGGTCGCGGCTAGGAGGTGGTCGCGCCTGCTAGCCTGCGGAGAAGATGGTGCTCGCCCATATGGGCTTGGGCGGGCCCGTCTGGGCCCGTCTGGGCCATGGCGTGGGGGCGAGGCTGCGGGGCGTCCGGCGGCTGCAGGACGCGGTGGCGGAGGCGGAGGTGCCGGCGCGGAGGCAGGAGGCCCCTGCCGACGTGCTCCGGCGCGGGGCGGCGCGGTTGCGCTTGGGCGCGGCTCGGAGGTTCGAGGTTGCTGGTGGTGCTCTCCTTCCTCGACGGGCGCGTGGCTGCGGCCCGGTACCGTGGTGGTACTTGGCTCGGGTGGTGCTCCGCCGCGTCTCGCCGGCATGGTGCCTGGTTCGACGCTGTGGCTCACTGCGTCCGGTGGTCTGCTCCCAGGTCGGGTGTCGTTGGAGCTTGGGTGCTGCAGTGTTGAGGTTATGGTGGTGCTGCGGTGTGTGGTGGTCGGCAACGGTGATTGATGCTCGCAAGCCCAACTCCAATGGTCTTATGATCTGCGGCTTTTTTCGGATGTGGAGGAGCTCCGGGCGAAAGCCCTGCACTGACCACGGTCAGTGCCTGCGACAATGGCGCTTCGGGCGTCATCTTCCTCCTTGGGGGTGTCGTTGTGGACTCTATTTCCTCTCCAAAAAGGTTCGGGTTCTTCGGGTGAAAAACTAGGCTCCGGTTGCTCGGAGCGGACGACGACGGCGTTTCCGTCGCTCCCCCTTGGGGGCGTCGTCTTGGAGAACCAGTTGGTTTCTTTTGAGCGGTCTGGTTGCGGGAGGGGCGGCGAGGGTGGCGGCGGCAACTGCGGCTGTCTTTTAGGCCGGGGCGGCGGCCCGGAAGTTGGTACGACGTCCGTGGTCTGCGAGCAGCTCTCCCTGAGCAGTTTGGGCTGCGGTGGCTGGTTCGTGCGGCGTCGTGGCTCGGTTGCGAGTGGTGCTTTGTCGGAACGGCGGTCCCGGAGGGGGGTGCTGGCGGCGAGGCTGTCGGGGCTGCTTGGGCAGCGGTTGCCTTTTAGGTCGGGGCGGCGGCCCCGGATGTTGGTGTGGGCGGCCGTGGTCTGCGAGCGGCTTTCCTGGTGCAGCTTGGGCTGTGGTTGGCCGTGTCGTGCGGCGTCGTGGTTTCTCGTGGTTGTGGGGCTTCACCCGTGGGTTGTGTGTGTTGTTGTATGGTTTTCGCCCGGTTTCTTCCATAATAAACCGGACGCCTTCTGCTTAATTAATATATGGGGCAAAGCTTTTGCCCACAGTTTCAAAAAAAAACAATGGCGCTCAGCCGCTTCCGGGCCTTCATGGCCTTGTGGAACAGCGTGCCGGCAGGTTCACCGGCATCGAGTTGTACCCCTTCTCCAGCGTCAGGTAGCACTGCTTCAGCTCCTCGATGTACTGCATCTCCTCGTCACGAAGATGGACAGCAATGCCACATTCAGAGCGTACTGCATGCGCCAACAAGAAATTAAAAACCATCAGCACATGAACAACAACACAGCAGGGAAGAGCAGAAAAAGAGCAGAGGAAGAAGCACTCACAGTCTTCATCTCTTGGAAGGTGTTCACTTGCAGGCCCTCCCATGAGCTGAGGGAGCGGAGCGCGATGGCCTCGATGGCCGGAACGGAGCCGCGGATGGACTCGGGGGAGAAGGAGCGGGAGACGAGGCGGCGGAGGTGGGCGTGGTAGTCGCCCTGCTGGAAGAAGATGGCCTGGCGCCCCAGCATGCGCTCCTTGTGGCCGGGAAGGTGGGCTTGAAGAGGTGCGCCTGGGTCACCAGCACGAACTTGGCCGCCTCCGGGCTGGACACCATGACGCAGGGGCAGCCGAGGATGTGCGTCTTGAAGATGGGCCCGTACTTGTTGCGCTTCCTGGCGAAGAAGACGTTGGGGTTCTTGGAGGAGTAGAGCTGGGTGGTCTCGCCCACGTACGGCCACCCATGGACCCCGGCGGCAGCGGCAGGTGCTCTTCTTGCCGCCGCTCGACGACGACCGCCGGCTCCTGCTGCGGACGACGGCGCACGCGATGACGACGAAAGGCGCGAGCAAGCAGAGGAAGAGGATGAAAGCAGCCATGGATCGGTTTGGTTAATCGAGGCAAAGGCTTGTTCGAGGGTTTCGTTGATTGGGAAGGATGAGAGCCGGAGGAGGCGGGAGGAGATGGATGGGTGGTGGTGCCGGGGTGTGGAGGAAAATGGGAGGGAGGTGGCAGGTATTTATAGATTGGCGATCGAGGAGCTCTGTTCTTGTCTCGGCCCCGCGCGCGCTCTAAAAATCTACTCCTACGACACCCACTACGCGCTGAGTAGGAGCACTTGAGGCGGAGAGCTGCTGTGCCTGCGCGTGTGCGAATTATTGCACAGACAATTCAGTAAAAGCTGGAGCGATTAGTTAGTTAATCAATTAGGGTCAGGGAGGTGCTGTGGACGTAGCAAATACGGGCTTTCCAGCGCGCGAGGGAAACACGAACAGCTCACACCTGTAACGCTCTCTCGTACGAACCACTGCTGCTGCTTCCTGCCACTCCCTCCCCTTATAATGCTGCTCGGATTTGGCCGCATGCTTGCTCGATTAATGATTGTCATACTAATATCCCCCTCCTCCAGGCCTGCCCACTGCATCATCACATCGCTTAGGTGGTACCAAGATATTTTTTATCTACTGATTGGGCCACTCTTCATGTTTTCTCATGCTTGGTTCCATTATGACGATAGTTTGCCTCAAAAAAAAAAATCTATGACGACTAGACCGATAAGTCTTTCTCGGGTGCGCACGATGAGAACAAAGTGCACAGAAAAGAATAATGTTGACATGTGGGGCCAATCTAGAGATCATAGAGAGCTGCCAGGGGTGACAGGCCCGACCGGGGTGTTACATTTGGTATCAGAGCCGACCTCGCGGTAACTCAGGCGTGTGCGGGTCAGGCGTGCGGACATGTGGGACATATGCCGGCAATGGACGCATATACGGGTGCCAAGAGGGGGCAAGGATATGAGATTCTAGCACAGGACTTAACAAAATACTCATATCAACAAGTTACAACTTCTTTTTCCGGAAGCCCATCTGAAATGAACTACGAGGTTAAACGTGCTTGGCTTTAGAGCGATTTGAGGATGAGCGACCGGCCGGGAAGCCTTTCCTAGGTGCGCATGAGTGAGAACAAATTGTGTAGAAAAGACTAGTGTTGATCTATAGGGCAGTCAAGAGATTCTACAGAGCTTCCATAGTTCCATGGGTGACAGACCCGACCCGGTGGTGGGCCGGGGTGTTTACAGCATCGCTAGCGCGAGAACGTTGAGACCTCACCCAAAATCAGCCTCAACACACCAGGGCACCTTGGTCTGTCCGCTGCCACCGTCGAAGCACTACCAACACTAGGATCCCCCGCCACCCTCTCCTCGCCATCCACACTCCCACGGAGAAAAGCCATCACCACCATAGCGCCCCAGGCCAAAGATCCGGACGTGTAGTCCATCTTCCAGGGACACTGCGCTGCGTCCAAGGACTCGCCTCTGTTGAAATATAATTATATTGTCTGCCATTTTTCATCCGTTCGAACTTTTGAGATAGTTGGCTATTGCATCAATTTCTACTATATGGTATTTGCCCTGGTGGGCCGGGGGGTGTTACAGCATCACTGGCGTGAGAGCGTTAAGACCTCACCACCATAGCGCCGCAGGCCAGAGATCCGGACGTATAGTCCACCTTCCAGGACCACTGCGCTGCGTCCAAGGACTCGCCTCTATTGAATTATAATTATATTGTCTGCCATTTTCCATCAGTTCGAACTTTTGAGATAGTTGGCTATTGCATCAATTCTACTATATGGTATTTGAGCTAAGAGGTTTCGAGTTCAAGACCCTGCTCGTTCAGTATTAAAAAAGAAAAAAAGATTATGCGGACTACATCGAACCCACAGTGAGGACTAATAATAGCCTAGTGCGAGGGGAGTGTTGAAATATAAATTGCTTGCCATTTGCATTAGTTCGGACTTTTGAAATAATTATCTATTGCATCAATTCTATAGCACCAACGGCGAACGACCTACACGAAGCGAACAAATATGACCGAGATCACGACCGGCGGTCCAGATCTAGCCCTCATGGCAGGCAGAAAATTGGGGGAACACAGTAACATGGGCGATGAGCATGCGACCACGACGCGCCGCCCTAAGTCATCATCCGCGCGCACCCCAAGAAGCAAAAGACCGGTCCATCGAGCCGTAGCCAACCACCGTCCCCACATCGCGTGCAAGCTGCACCGCGCGCGTACCGCCGCAGATCGAGCCGCCCCACAATGCCAATCCAGTGCATGAAAGGAAGGACCTGCTAACATCGGTATCGCGTGGGCTTTGCCCAGCGGGTCGTGTGCTGGCGGTAGCGGGGGACGAAGGTCGGGGAGGACGGGCGTGGGGAGCGAGTCGTGTGGCAACTCGGGGACGAAGATCATTGAGGTAAATAGGGACCGAGGCGGCTTTGGTTTGCCGGTTTCACTGACCGGTAACAGCAGCCTTTGAGTACGAATGAATGATCAATGCGTGTTCGTTTATTTTCCTTACGGTCGGAATGACAGGTGTCGACTGATCTTTTGAGTCCATCGTCAATGAAATGGCCGTACGCATGCATCTTTATTTTTCTGGAATAGAGAAAAGGTGCCCTTTCTTTTCGAATTAATTTAACGCAAAAATATCGGTATGCGACGTACTCCATCAGAGATTCAAAAAAGCATGTGCGGTCCGATGAGTTGACCTTTGCAATTGCGCGGGACGGGACAGCTGTGAGGGTGTCATTCGATCCAGCCGATTCTGTGCAGCGTAGTTAGACCAATTTTCTTCTTCTTCTTCCTTGACTTCACGTACCCGATGTCAATCTCTTGAATCTGAATATATTGTGGGAATGCATGCCTAGGCGAAGGAGTAGTAGTCTAATGTGGAAATTGCTACTAACAAATATCTCTCTCTCGCCTGTCTCCTGCCACGTGTTCGTGGAAGGTACCACTCTTCGTTCTACGATCTTTTCTACCATGTCTTCACGACTCAATGGAAGCAATTCAAGGGACAAGTGTCAGGCGTCCATCGTTTGTGTCCACTCTTGGTGATGCGTATCTTGGTTTATACGATCAATGCCAAAAGAGCTTTATATTATATGGTCACAAGGAGGAGAATATCCTAAAAGAATAACATGCAAAACTAACAATCACATGACTTTTGAATAAATGGCAGTATAAACGTGTACAGTACTCAATCAGTATTTATTGAGTCATTGCTGAGGCCATGCATGGCCTTCTAGATGGTTTAGATATCCAACTATCCAAGAAACCAAGGCCTCCTGAGCCGCGTGCCCAGGAGGCCATCCACCGTCGCCGCTGCAAGAGCGCTCACTAGTACAGAACGACACATCGGATACCCCTCTTGGCAACGGCAAGAGTTAGGCGACGGAAAAATGAGCTCCGCGCGCTTCCGCGAGTGGGCGCGCGCGGGTAGTCGGTCGATGGGCCCAACACAATGATACGGAGGCTGAAAAGATCTCCGTTGCTCATATATAGGCAACGGAGGAAAGAATATCTCGTTGCTGATATTTCCACATCAGAAATGAGATCGGTCTATCTCCGTTTCCCATGTGAAGGCACATTAAGCGGTGCCGGTATTAATATCTCCACTCCAGTACTGTATCTCACTCTCACTCTCAGTCTCATCTCCCCAGTTCCTAACCCTAGCCGCACACGCTCTCCTCCTACTTCACCCATCGATGGCGAACCCCTCCGGCGCCGACGGAAGTCAGGATGGAGCATCTTCCTCCTCCCACCCTCCGAGGCGCAGCCCGGATCTCCCCTACAACTGGGGCGAGATCCCCGGCGACTGCGGTCGCGAGTTCATTCTGAGCCGTCAAATCCCATCCGGGTCCACGGCGGCGGTGGCCACCGACGCCCGGATTCGTCCTCATCGTCTCCTCGGACGATGAGGACGAGGATCTGGAGGTCGGTCTCCTCTCTCTCGCGCTCCTTTGAGCGCGAGCGCGCCGAGGGTGTCATTCGGGCGTCTGCGATGCAGAGAGCTATCCGCATCTCGCCGCCGAGCACGCGATAGAAGCCGCCGAGGAGGCGTTGTTCCAGACGCGGCTCCGGGCGGCCATAGACCGCTCTCTTCTCCCTGGCCAGGGCCCTGGGCCAGATGCGGCGGCGGCAGCGGTGGCGGCGGCGGAGGAGGAGGATGATGAGGAGGGGGAGGAGGACGCTCCGGTGTTCGAGCAGGATGAGGTCTCCTTTGACGTCTCCTCTGGCAGTGGCTCCGGCGCCGACGCCTGGGACGCAATCCGCGACGGAAAGCGACCCCGCCTCGCCTAAGGTAAATGACCGCTTTGTTAGCTACTTATTTAGCTCGGTTTGCTCTGTTAGTTAGCTCTGTTCAGCTATATATTTGCTATGTTAGCTTTTTATTTAGCTCGGTTTGCTTTGTTTAGCTATGTATTTGCTATGTTAGCTACTTATTTAGCTCGGTTTGCTCTGTTAGTTAGCTTTGTTCAGCTATGTATTTGCTATGTTAGTACTTATTTAGCTCGGTTTGCTTTATTAGCTATGTATTTGCTATGTTAGCAGAAATTCGCTTTGGAGCTCGGGCTCATATGCTCCCGTTATTTTCGACAAAATTTAGCAAATTTAAAACTCATCAAAAAATTCCGAAACAAATCATGCATGTACCTGACCATGTTGTGCACCCCATGATTTTTTTCGCACCGAAATGACATCGTATGCGCCCTGTACAAAAATGAAAATTTCTGTCAGATTTGAGATTCAAAATTTGAATTTTCTGACACGAAATTTGAAATGATCTAGATATGTTTCATGTATAGATATATCCATTTTTGAGAAACTTGAGACACTTATTTTTGGACGGAGGGAGTATAAATAAAATGGTTGTGCGGCGATGGATCGATTTGATAAGATATTTCCTAGAGTAAAAGGGCGATTACGTGGGGTTTCTTTATGCATGTGTTGGTCCGTCGACGAGCGCATGCAACGTAAGAAATGTTTATCGATCTGGCAGGAATATGTGGCGTGGTTGGTCAGGGCCCCATGGATGTAGGAGCCGCCCAAAACTCTGATAGAATCGCTATAGCGCGAGCGTCCGCGATTCGGATAGATTCTATCTCGGGCTGCTGAAAGTAAAGGAGACGTACGTGGCTGTATCCCATTTGCATGATGCCATGCATGTTAATTAGCTAGGTGATCGACCAAGACGGGATGAGAGATGGATGGGTGTAGAAGTTGGATATGCATGGGCTGAATTACGAGAGACGCTGCTTGTTGCATAGGTGGAGGAGGACGGGCGGCACACCGCCGGCGCCGGCGGGTCGCGGGGCACGCGTACGTCGCAGATCGATAGCGGCACGTACGTAGATCATGCATCTCGGTCGGCGGCGAGCTAGCGTCCGATCTAATTAAGCGTCAAAGCTTAGCCGGAGCCCAGAGCGGCCATGTATGTCGCCTCTTGCCCGCGCGCGGAGAAGCAACCGGCCTGCAAACGTCCATGTTCACAGTCGAGATCGATCCCCATGGCACACCCGGCCGTTGTTTCAGACACCGCGCGGTCGGTCCATGGATCGTGAGTGGCTTCTGGCTTCTCCGTACGGCCACGGACACCTAGCTACGTGATGCTGCTGCGTTTGTCACTGGTGGACGTACGCCGGCAAGCAAGCGTCGTCGGTGTGTTGGTTTGTCTTGGACGAAGGAGAAAGATGAGTGGTGTGTGCGCATGATGCCCCTATACTACCTGATCGAATTTGGATGGGCTCGGGCCGGTACGTACACCTGCCGCTAAGAACGTAGGCTGGAGACGAGCCCGGCTTTGAATGTACACCTGCCGCTCGCTCATAAGCTAAGGATCGACGGATGCATGAAAATATCAAGGGCACGAGGGGGTAGGCGTGGTGTCGTTGCGGCGCGGCGGGCAACGTTACAGCGGCCGCAGACATACGTGTCTCCTCGGATGATTGCGGTACGTACGTATACCCTAGCTAGCTAGCTAGCTATAACTACGTGCGCGCGTGTCTATCCGATCGATCCGGCCTAAGCTGCGACCCGACTTGACCGGTGCATGTGCTAGCGTGGACAGCACTCAGAAAGACTGCAGTGCATGAATGAATGCCGTCCAAGGCCGGCCATTCGGCGGCCGATACGTACATTCGACTTGGCCTCTTGGTTCCTGGTTTTGGGTCGACCGATGGGATCGGGAGTTGAAATGCGCACCGGAGGACCAGCTTCATATAGCCCGTCGCGCCGTCCGCGTGTCCATATATCAGGACGGCGGCAGTCAAGACGGCCGGCACGCGTACGTGGCAGCGCCAGCGACCGATCAAGGTTGATTTCCCTGCGGCTGCCGGCGGAGGGAGCAGCACGGCACTGCATCAGATGGTCCACGGACTCGCCGGCTCCCACACGTGGCTGCGGCCACCCAGACCACCCATGAGTGGAATTCATCGTGGATCCTTTCATTTCATTGCAGCTGGTTCCGGCCGGCAATGGAGTGCATGCGTGCGTGCATGTAAAATGTGTGAAATGCTTCCTCGGCCGACGGGGAGAAAACTTTGCGACTAGAAGAAGAAAACTTTGCGTGCATGTAAAATGTCTGAAATGTCTGGTTCCCAATCAGCAATTTGAAGAAAACGGCCAACACTAGCTAGAAGAAAAAGGTGGCTTTTGCCATGCTCGATTTTCATAGTAGAAGCCGGGTTTTTCAAAAAAGGATTCCCCCAAGACAGGGGTACCGTGACAGAAAGGGCGTGGATGATCTTTTTAACCACGGTTCCGGATAACCGTGGTAGATGGCAGGCCATCAACCACGGAAAAATGCCATGACCGATGCATATAGCGGAGACCCGAACGGACAGATGGTAACAACGTTAACTCCGACGTGTTATGTGAGCAGGTGACATGCCAGTTATGAGAATTGGCAGGCCATCCCAACAATAAGCCCATTAAGACTAACGGTTCAGCCCATTAAAGTTAACAGGCCGTCCAATTAGAATAAGGCAGGCCTACCCATTAGAATTAGGCAGACCATTTGGGCTATTTTCGTTCATATGTTATTTGGGCCCGTTTCTTTCCTATATAGGACCATTTAGAAACCTATTAACGGCCCACTAATTATCGAATTTTACTGGCGGTACAAAAATATAAGGCAGGTGGAATGACTCAATTAATTTTGAAACCCTAAACTGATTATCACAAATATCCACCGAACTAAAATTACATTCCATTTCATCAAGCACAAAGCAACTTGGACGGAAAGTTCTCTGCCAGAATCTTACAACAAGTAATAAACAAGATCCAAATCTACGAGTGCAGACTAGACTTTGCCAAAATTGTCTGGGCTACATCAATCTCATGTATGTATTTATCAATGGCTTTGATCGAATCGTGTGCCCCCTTTTTCAACTTCTTCGCTATAGATCGAAGGGAGGCTAGACTCTTTCTTCCTACTTGCAGTAGAGGATCAATATATGTTTCATCTGTAGTGATAGATTCGGGTGGCCTGATAAGCAGGTCTGGTTCCACATTATTCTGGGAAGGTGTCTCGGAAGAACTTATGACCATCCCTCAGAAGTCATCCTTGTTTTAATTGAAGTCTGAAAAAAGTGAAAATAAATTACAACATGGAGCTAAAAATAAGCAACTAATGTTCTTTATGAAACATGTAAATGTTTGCATAGGATGAGAAAAACATGTTAAAGTAAGATGAGGAGCACAATAGTGAAGATGCCGGATACAAACACTGAACATGCCATTGTTTTAGATCATGTGCGATTAAATATATGGGCACTTGAACAACACCAATACATATCAATACAACAAGCATGTAGCCTGTATGAATCCTATGTTACTCGTTCTATAACAATCACATGGCACTTCATAAGTTGTCAGCGCTCTGATCATTGGCCAAACGGTAGACATAAACAATACCAAAGTCATCAGATGAAGTGAAAAACCCAAAGAATGCATGGACTTACAGTTGCTTTGGCGTACAAGCTTAGTGCGGTGACTACCCTTGGGGCCACGTTTTATGTTCAACGGGGTCAAAATACCATAAGGCACTTCCTGCAATTCAGCGTATTGTGCCCAATGTCCTTCTGCATTTACGTATCCTGTGCACAACCAAGTCAGCTAGTTTGGAAGGATGAAAGCAGTTGGAAGCTGGAACTAACCAAACAGAAGGATATAGTCTACATGAGATATGTTTGTATATTTCAACATTGCATTAACAATGACCAAATGTCATATTTAAACCAGCTGGAAATAAGTTCACAAATAGGGTATAACGCGTGTTGAATTAACATGGAAAGGTTTTAAGTATCATGCATATAGGTTATGGCTTATAACATGTCAAGTAATTTATGACATTTACCAACTTAAACTTCATATTTCAACCTTGTTGGACGACAAATGGTTAGTGTTGGTGGATGTATGGACGATTTGTTGATCGATTCAATTACTTTCATTGCTTTCCGCAGTGATAATTTATTTGATTCCCCAAAGGGCAATCGCAAATTTAGAAAAAGATACACAAAGCACACTAGAAATAATAAAAAGAATAAAATAAATACTATAGAAATGCAGAAAATAAATCGAATGTTCAGCCAGACGAACTCCCAGTGGTCCAGACGTGCACTCAAAAAAAATTCAACAAGTTAGGGTGGCAAATAGACTCACCTAAAATTCCCATGAACATAGATATATAGTTAGGCAGGAAGTCACAACGGGCAGCTATAATGCACATGAGGAGAGCTAAACAATCAGGCAGGAAATGACAATGAGCGAATAAAATGCACAGAAACATAGGTAACAACGAGGCAGGAAATGATAGAGAGTGGTTAAAATGCACATGATCATAGCTAAACAATCAGGCAGAAAATGATATCGAGTAGCTGAAATTGCATATTTTATATAATTCATAAACTGTTTCAGCCAAGGCTCTAACTCTGTCGACAGATGTCGACAATGAGCGGCTAAAATGCACATGATCATAGCTAAACAATCAGGTAGCCCAGAGTTATTGGTTTTATGGAGTTGGTAGACGAGACAGCAAATAGATAAAAGGAAATAAAGGAGAAGACAGAAAAAAGCGTTCTGGGCCGACATTGGCAAGGCCCTGGCCGGATATCCTCTGCTGAAAACCGACATAAGCCTATGTCGGATTTCAGATCCGGTTGAATCTTTATTCTTCCCGCGCAGGCCACTTCCAGGCCGGCATGATGCTCTTCGGGCCGAGATACCAGCCTCGGTTGGGCCAGCATCAGCTTTCCGAGACCATGGCGGGCCGAGTTTGCTCACCTGGGAGCGGGCCAAGTGTGCTCATCTCGGCTAGGCCGAGTTATCAGCAACCCAGGACGGACCGAGTTGCTCACCTCGGAGCAGGCCGAGGCCTTACCTCATAGCAGGCTGATATCCCGGAGCAGTCCACCACCCCGGAGCAGGCCACCACCTGGGATGGGCGAGGCTACTCCTCTCCTCGGGCGGGCCGTGTCCTCCTCACTCCGGGCGGGCCGCGATCTATCGCCAGTCCCGGCAGGTCGCCTCGACGCCAGCTCGAGAGGCCAGCTTCGCCAATCCCGGCAGGCCGCCTCGTAGCCAGCTCGGGAGGCCGATGTCTACAGCTCGGCAGGGCCGGGATGACCAGCCTCGGCAGAGCGTAGTCTGCTTACCTCGGCTGGGAAGAATCAACAGCAGGCCGAGTTCTCTTCCATCAACCAAGTTGTTCCTCGTTCGACCGAGGTCCCAAGCGCTACTTCGACCGGCACCACCGACACCAAGCTCCCGACATCAACTACGCACACCAGCTACCAGATGCCCGGTCACCCCTAGGAGAAGATAAGAAGATGACGTGGACATTCAGAGGACAAGCGCTAGTGGACAAGACCAAGGACATGGACAAGACAGGCCATGCCTATCCAGGGCATGGCCCAGCGTGGCTACAGTGCGCAGGATGGGACAGCTATGACACGTCTACAGTGTGACAAGACCCAGTAGTCACCTCAGCTACAGTGTGTGTACAGTGTGCGCATAGTGTCCAGTGGGCCACCCCTTGTCCCTGGGTTCTCTCTATATAAGAGAACCAGGGGAAGCTCACAGGGACGACGCCCCCGCGCGGGCTCACTCTTTCTTCTCCCCCCGCTCACATGGAGCTCCTCCTAGCTAAGACCTCTTAAAGGCAACCTACGCTCAGCTCATGGAGCGCTTGTACCAACCATATGCAGAGAGGAGAATACACAGAGTAGGCTAGATGCTGCAGTAGGGGTTTTATCTCTCACGAGAGCCACGAAGCAGGGTAAATCCTCGTGTTGATCTGTTCTTCCGTGTGCGCTCTTCAGTGCGCTATCCCTCCCCGAATCCTCTAGCGTCCATCGGCCCCAAACATAAGCCTACCCCTAGGCATCTGTTGTTTCATACGACGACAAGGATGTATCTTCTTTGCATGAAGGTCGTTTTGATCGGTCGAACCACATGGTGTACCACCGAGTTCATAACCTTCAAAATTTCTTGAAGATGTTGAAGATGACATTTCTAAGATTGATGGTCTGATATTGTTGTATCCGCTCTGCCTCCTAATCTCCTCGAAATTCAATTTAAACCGATCCAGGAGCCCTACATATAGTGTGTCGAACAGCTCCAGGAGGTCGACCTTATTACCTTTCAAAAGTTTTAGCAAAACTCGACGGGGATGCCATCCTGACCAGGAGCTTTGTTATGTTCCATTAGAAAAACCGACATCCACACTTCATCTTCCGATAAAGTTGTTGTAAGGAAATTTTTGTACGCGTCCGTAACCTGAGGGATGTCATCCGTTAGGGCCTCGTCGAGAGAAATTTTTCCTTCTTCTTGTGCCCCAAACATTTTTTATGGTAATTTGATATTTAAGTTTTTCGGGTGTTCACGGTGTTGATGGTGCCCTCATCTTGATTTAGACTGTGTTGATGACCATTTGCCACCATATGAAAGTATCTCATATTTTTGCACCTTATGTGTTGTATAGGATTGAAAAGAAACACATTAGCCATGAGCATACCAAAGTTCCCTCTCACCCTCTATAGGGTGATACAGATCACCCCGTCCATTAGATCAAGTTGAATGAGCGATCTAAAATGTTTTGGACCTAGCTTCTTAAAATCTATGGTTAGGTTTTCCGTTTTGGCAGGAAAATTGGATGTAGTTAAGCATATGTTCTTAAGCCGAAAAATCGATACATTTTACAAACGTTGATTTTAGGGAACTTTTAAGACCTTTCTAATTATGTGTTCCAAGACGAAAAGAAAATTATGTGTTCCAAAGGATCAGGGAGGTCTTGGAGTGGAGGTACTCGAACTAAAGAATAAGGCTTGTGCTTCCATACACCCCCAAGGATGAAGGGTATCTTGAGTAGAAACACAAGGACGGCTGAGATTTAATCTCAGAAGAGGCCAAGCCAACTCTGTCGGCTCGAGCCGAGCCAAGTCTGAACCAGATCGGAGCAGAACATGGAAGTCTGCAGATCATCTAACCAGGCTGGATCGTGGGACAAAAATAGAGGGAAATATGTGGCTGCCAAAATTCGAACCTGCGTCTCGCACATGAGGCAAAGGAAGCATAACCAGTGGGCTACGTCTAGGATTGTCTTAGTATAGAATCAAAAACTATATTGGCCTATAAGGCCTTAGCCTGATCGTAGGAAAAATAAAGAATATACGTAGCCGCCAAGGCTCGAACCTGGCTCTCCCAGGTTAGATAAAGGGAGCAGAGCCACTGGGCTACAACCGTATTTGTGACAGAAATAGATATAAACATAACGGACAAGGTTAACTGAATTTTAGACGTAAAAAATTCAGACGACACGCGATGGCGACGAAAATCGGTGACGACTAAGAACGAGCGACGTGTGACACGACTAGTACCCACCCGCAGCAGCAGCAGCCGACCAGCTGCAAGTAGGCACCGGCGGCGCTGGCATCACCGGAGACATCGAAGGAGGAGCTGAAGGGCGTGCGGCACCTATGCGAGCGCGGCATTAAGGCCCTCGTCGCCCTCTACGTCCTCCCACCATCCGACTGCCCGGCGCCTGCCGCCGTCCGCGGCATCCCCGTCGTTGACCTGGCCTGTCTCCGCTCGACTGTCCCTTCCGAGCCCGTCGCGGAGCTCGCCGGACTAAACTTAATGTGACGATGCATGTGCCATGCACGCAGCTTCTTGTCTACACATTCTTGTCTAACCGCCGGAGCTCGGGCGAGAGCACGGCCATGACGCATAAAGCTTTGGTAACAATGTATTATGCATCTTATTAAATAATATCTGAATTTTCTATGGAGCTGAGTGTACACAACATAAGTAGTACATGTCCTAACTATAGAAAGAAGATTTCCACCGTTCTTTGACTATGAAATTAAGCATCAAATCATTCAAAATTAATTCTAGAAAATTACCAACATGGAAATGAATATAGATGAACCCATTTTCAACTTGGATAATTATAGCAAGTGATTTTTCTTGACTTGCTTGAAATGGCCTATTTTTTTCTAGTATAGTATGACCAAATTAGGCACATGTACATTTATTTGTGACAAGTTCAACCTATTATTAATTTTTTTTCCAACGAATCTTGCCACAACTCATATCCATAGCACATTTGGGATATCTGGACCCACATGCAGCACTCATATCCATCTAAATGTATATTTGTCATCTTTGGGACATGTGGACTCATATGCAACACCCCTATACACTTTGACCTAGCACATTTAGGACATGTGGACCCACAAGCCACATTCATACCCATCTAGTTGTATATATACCAGCTCTGTGACATGTGGATCCACATGCAACACGCCTAACTATGTTGCATGTTTTGGGAACCACGTGATAGTTGTAGGCCAACTTGTCCACATGTCACAAGGGTGCTAACGGTAGACCAAGCTGGCGTGATAGGAGTGTTTTCATGTGGGTCAACATGTCGAAAAGGTGATAGATGTATACCTAGATTGCTAGAGTGTTGCGGTGGGACAACATATATCCTAAAAAGTTGTAGGGGAAGACCTATCTCACAAGGAGAATTGCATGTGCGTCCACACATATCCCGAAGGTGGTAAGGGTAGACCTAGCAGCTCAGATAGGAGTGTTGCATGTGGGTCCACATATCCAAAAGGTGGTAGGGGTAGACGTGTGTGGGTCCACATGTCCAAGGGTGCTAATGGTAGACCAAGATGGCGTGATAGGGGTGTTTTCATATGGGTCCACATGCCCAAAAGGTGATAGATGTATACCTATATGGCTAGGAGTGTTGCATTGGCACGACATATATCCCAAAGGTTGTAGGGGCACACCTACATATCTTGGAGGGAGAATTTCATGTGGGTCCACACATGTCCTGAAGGTGGTAAGGGTAGACCTAGCGGGCTTCATCAACAACGCATGTGCGGGGGCGTAATCCCGGCTTTTCGGTCTACAAGGGTATGTACATCGATCACCTCCGTTATAGTATATATGCATAGTAATAGATTCTGGCTAGTTTTAAGGTTATCGTTGTTAGGAAATTTTTTGTTTTCTGCCTACGATCCCTTCACCCCAACCATCCAGGTCTACTGACCTAGCTGGCTAAGAATGTTGCATGTCGGTCCACATGCCCCAAAGGTGGTAGGAGTGGACCTAAATGGCTGAGAGTGCTGCATATGGGTCCACATGCCCTAGTGATGATAAATGTGTAGCTAGATGGCCAGAAGTGCTCCTACATGTGGGTCCACAAGTCCTAATGGTGGCAGGAGTAGACATAGTTGTCAAGGGTCCACATGCAACCAAGGGTGGTAAGGGTAAAACTAGCTCGCTAGGATAGTTGCATGTGTGTCCACATGTATAAAATGGGGTAGATGAACAATTAGCTGGCTAGGAGTGTTGCATGTGGGTCCACATGTCCAAAATGGGGTAGATGCACAACTAACTGGCTAGGAGTGTTGCATGTGGGTCCACATGTCACAAAGGTGATATATGTACAGATGGATGGTTAGGAGTGTTGTATATGGGTCCACATATGCCAAAGGTGGTAGACCTACCACCTTTCATACATGTGGACCCACATGCAACACCCCTATACAATTAGGTCTGCCCCTAGACCCTTTGATACATGTGGACCACATAAACACTTGTTTCCATCTAGGTACACATATATGGGTCCACATGCATGAAAGGTGGTAGGTCTACCTATGCCAAGTGTTGCATGTGGATGTGGACCACATACTTAGTTGTATAAAGGTGGTAGTGATATATGTACACATGCATGTCCAACATATTATTTATTTTTTGCTCTGAATGAACAGGTTCATTTGTAAGCAAGTGTACATCTGACGCATTTGGGGCTTGTGGAGACACATTCATCTATCATAGCCAACTAGGTTTACCCATGCCACCCTTGGTTGCATGTGGACTCTTGCAAGCTATGTCTACCCTACCACCTTTGAGACATGTGGACTCGCATGCTGCAGTACTTAGATGTGTACCTAGATAGTCAGGAGTGTTGAATTTGGGTACACCTGCCCCAAAGGTGGTAGGGGCAGGCCTAGTTGTTTACAGGTGTTACATGTGGGTCCATATGTATGAAATGTGGTAGGGGTAAGGTGTTAGGTCTACCCTGTACCACCATTGGTATATGTGTATCCATATACACACTCTTAATCATACAGTTGTGCATCTATCACCTTTGGGGCATGTGAACCCACATGCGACACTGCTAGCCATCTAGTTGTACATATGTCGCATTTGGGGCATGTGGACCCACATGCATCTATCCTCGCCAACTAGGTTTTCCCATGCCACCCTTGGTTGCATGTGGACCCTTGCATGCTATATCTACCCCTACCACCTTTCAGACATATGGACTCACATGCTGCAGTACTTAGATGTGTACCTAGATGATTAGGAGTGTTGAATTTGGGTCCACATGCCCCAAAGATGGTAGGGGCAGACCTAGTTGTTTGGAGGTGTTACATGTGGGTCCACATTTATAAAAAGTGGTAGGGGTAAGTTTTTAGGTCGACCCTGTACCACCTTTGATATATGTGGACCCATATACAACACTCCTAACCATATGGTTATACATCTATCACCATTGGGTCATGTGGACCCACATGCAACCCTCCTACCAATCTAGTTGTACATCTTCAGCATTTGGGGCAGGTGGACCCACATTCATCTATTCTAGCCAGCTAGGTTTACCCATGCCACCCTTTGTTGCATGTGGACTCTGGCAAACTTGTCTACCCCTACCACCTTTGAGACATGTGGACCCACATGCTGGAGTACTTAGATGTGTACCTAGATGGTCAGGAGTGTTGAATTTGGGTCCAAATGCCCCAAAGGTGGTTGGGGCAGACCTAGTTGTTTAGAGGTGTTATATGTGGGTCCACATGTATGAATGATAGTAGGGGTAAAGTGTTAGGTCTAGCCTGTACCACCTTTGGTACATATGGACTCATATACAACACTCCTAACCACACGGTTCTACATCTATCAACTTTGGGGCATGTGGACCAACATGTGACACTCCCACCCATCTAGTTGTACATCTGCCGCATTTGGGGCATGTGGATCCACATTATTCTATTTTAGCCAGCTATGTTTACCCATGCCACCCTTGGTTGCATGTGGACCCTTACAAGCTATGTCTACCCCTGCCACCTTTGAGACATGTGGACCCACATGCTGTAGTAGTTAGATGTGTACCTAGATGGTCAAGAGTGTTGAATGTGGGTCCACATGTCCCAAAGGTGGTAGGGGCAGACCTATTTGTTTAGAGGTGTTACATGTGGGTGCACATGTTTGAAAGTTGGTAGGGGTAAGGTGTTAGGTCTACCCTGTACCACCTTTGGTATATGTGGACCCATATACAACACTCCTAACCATACAGTTGTACATCTATCACCTTTGGGACATGTGGACCTACATGCGACACTCCTATCTATGTTGAATATTGTGAGATCCACATGCTAGTTTTAGTTCAAGCTTCTAAGGATGGTGCATATGGATCCAGATGTCTAGTTGGTCATATAGAAATGTATCTAGCACCTTTGAAACATGTGAACCCACATGCAACACCCCTAGCCATTTTGACATAGCACTTCTAGCTATGTTTGCAATGTTTTCATATTTTTTAAATATTTCCATAAGAAAATGGTGAGAATAATGGCAAACCAGTAATTCTAAGAATTTGGAGGTTGGATATTGTCTCCTGAAATTCACTCCACACCTATACGCGAATATTAGGATCAAGTCCAACTTTTCGACTGGTCTCGATGCATAATATTATAGATTCTTGACGAACCGTGATGATCTCTCTATCGTGCATCGTGCGTTAACTAGTAGAAAAAGTCTTATAGGTCGAAATGGGTAGACCAATTGGCTTTTCACATTGACTGTGTAAGGCTAGGCCATAGAAGCACGTGTGTACCTAAAATGGAGCCTCACTTCTCGCTAGATTCGCTAAAATAATTGGTCATTTTTCATAGTTTCTTGACCTAAAATGCACTTTTTTCGAAATATTTGTTGAGCATGTGAGTCCACATGTCCTAATGGTAGATATATAAATAAATGGTCAATAGTGTTGCATATGGGTCCACATATCACAAATGTGCTAGGTTAAGATGGCTAGGGGGTTGCATGTGGGTCCACATGTACCAAATACGGTAGATACATACCTATAAGAACTACTAAACATTTAGACTCACATGCACCAGCCCTAGATTACAAACCATTTAGACTTGTCACAAAATAAAAGTAATCCTACTTGTCAAGTATGCCTAATTTGGTCATAATATAGTAGAAAAAATAATGGGTCATTTCGATTAGGTTAAAAAACCACTTGCTATAATTATCAAGTTTTTCATGAAATTGGGTTCATCTATATTTCAATTTCATGTTGGTAATATTTTAAAACTAGTTTTGAATAATCTGTTCTAAATTTCCTGAGTCAAAGAATGGTTGAAATATTTGTCGCCGTCACGTACCGTCCATAGTCTGGTCATAATTTAAAAAACCAGACCGGCAACCAAACCGGTGAGGGTCTCGGTTCACGGTTCACCGACTAAACTGCCAGTTCACTCGGTTCACTTTTGCTCTCTTGGGGGAGTCGTCAACTACACTCGATTGCCTGCTCTCACCTCCACACTATACTGCACTCAACTAGGCTCTGTCGCTCGCGTGACGTTGCCGACATCAGCAGCAGCAACTGCATGCCTATTTCCCAAACTTATCTTTTTCCCAACCAAAAGCGACGGACCTGTCTCATTCGTCTTACGTTTTCGCAGAAGAAAATTGCGGCCGGCTAGCTAGCAACGATATGACAATGGATATTATTTGAACTGCTCAAACAGATACGTTAGAAATGGAACAACTATTCTATAACTCTATCGAAATCAATATCGGCAATGGAATGGAAAGATCACTAGCTTTATGCATGCGCCTGCCCATGGCTTGCCAGTTTTTAAAAATAAAATAGTGTAGAAATATTAGTACTGTGTGAGAAATTTCGATGTATTTAATCCCTAAGCGTACAAATATGACAGAAGCTAGCCTCGCTTCAGCTGGTTAACCCAGCTGCCTGCCCTCGTGCGCTGCATGGAGGTGGCAGGTTCGATTCCTGCTCCCTGCAACTTATGTTTAGCGCGCGTAAAAGACTTGTTCGGTTCGACCGGCGGTGGCTTCTCTCCGTGCGATCGGCTCGGCTCGGCTAGATATTTCTCTGGCTCGAGCCAAACTGATCAGCTCGGTACAGTTATGCGATTGTGAGGATTGGGGGTGTATGGAAGCACAACTCAAATAATAAATGTTTGCTTAGCAAATGGCTGTTCAAACTTTTAAACGAGGAAGGGGTGTGGCAAGAACTGCTACAAAATAAATACCTTCAAAGTAAAACTTTAGCTCAAGTGGAAGCTCAACCTACAGATTCTCCATTCTGGAAGGGACTAATGAGAGTCAAAGATGACTTTTTCAATAGAGGTTCCTTTATAATTGGTAATGGGAAAACCACAAGGTTTTGGGAGGACACTTGGTTGGGTGACTCCCCATTAATGAAACAATATCCGTTATTGTATAACATTGTGCAGCACCAGCATGTTTCGGTTCATGATGTACCGCACAATGCGCCCCCACTAAATTTAGGATTTAGAAGGGCCCTAGTTGGGAACAAATGGGAGATATGGTCTCATCTGTGCCTTAGATTAATGGAGGTAACGTTGACTGATATCCCTGATTGTTTTAAGTGGAAGCTGACCCAGAATGGGCAATTCACTGTAAAATCTATGTATGAAGACCCGATGAATGGTCATACTAGATATTTACAGAAGTATCTTTGGAAATTAAAAATACCGCAAAAGATTAAAATATTTATGTGGTTCCTTCATCGAAAAGTCTTGTTAACAAAAGATAATCTTGCTAAAAAGAGTTGGCATGGTAGCTCACATTGTTCTTTTTGTGGGAATGATGAGAGTATTGAACACCTTTTTATTACTTGCCCTTTTGCAAAACTTGTGTGGCGTGTTGTTTTTTGTACTTACAATATCCCTCCTCCGACTAATGTCACAAATATGTTTGAGAATTGGTTGTGGGGGATGGACAAAAAGACGGAGGATATGATTCGTATAGGCGTTTCAACTATTTGTTGGTCTTTTTGGAATTGTCGAAATGATATTGTTTTTAACAGAAAGGATAATTTTCATGTATTACAGGTTATTCATATGGCGGTGCACTGGATCCAGTTATGGGTTTTCCTGCTGCCTTCAGATCAACGGGACCTTATGGTGGTTGGGTGCACGAGACTTCTGCGGGTGGCACAGGAGTTTTTCTCCCGACATACGTGGCAACATATAAGTCGGCTTTCGTAGTTCTGCTTAAGTTTGTTAGCGTCGGTTAAGGTCTGTCTCAATCTTTGTGATATTTGAGATGTAATCACGAATAAGATACGTTTAAACTCTGTAATAATTAGTTGTGTGCATCACGATGCAGAGGTTGGGATTAATAAAATTCCCTTTTCTAAAAAGACGAAAAGAAATGAAACCATTTTTATTTCGCTAAGCACTTCTTCGATCGCGAACCCGGACTGAAAGCAATTTTAACCCACAATCGACTGCGACGGTTAAGTGCATGGCGGGCTGGCGACCGTAATGTCGGCACTATATTCCGAGGGCAGGTCGCAACCGCGCGCATCGGTCTGCTCGTTTGCTCAACACCATGGAAAGGTACCTGTTGATGGAGGAAGCCTGCATGCAAGTAGCTATGTGTCAGTTTGTGCCGTTGCATTTGACTGCACGAGACGACGATCGAGAGGTCGTCTCGCCTGGATACATTGAATCTTCGTTCTATTCGGCAAGAATTACAGGGACCTCTATCCAAGTCTTACATCTCTCTATCTCATGTCCACGCTGGCAGCTTTCCTAAGAAAAACGCGGAACAAAAAGGGACGGCACATCTCCAGCGCGAGACCGTGTGTTTTCCACGGAATCTTCAGCCACGCAAGACTAGTTCATATCAATTCAATATCAGGTACTCGCTCCGTTCGGATTTAATTGACACACACTTGGTTACACATGGATATATCTAGACACCTAACAAGTATAGATACATCCATATTTGGACAAAACCAAGTCAATTAAATCCGAACGGAGGGAGTAATATGGTATTGTACTCTCTCTGTTCCAAATTACTTGACTTCCATATATCCACATATGGATGTATGTACACACTAAAAGATATCTACATACATTCGTATGTAGACAAATGAAAGTCATCTATTTTAGAACGGAAGAAGTACATGTTTTATTTCTTTCAAGTATTCATCAAGGAGTCTTACATAGATTTGACTATTTTTTATTTCTTTTCACGGGGAGATAGTGAAGAAAAAAATCCCAAAAATCGCTATTCATGACCTATCCACTCTCCAAACCTTAAATCCTTATCTTCAAAGGCCTATATTCGACGACCACCGCCGGGGCCGTCGGCGTAGGGGCCGAGCTAGACTGCCCAGCAAAACCGTCGGCGTACAGGGCTATGCCGACGGCTAGGTATACAGGGCTACGCCGACGGCGGCAAAGCCGTCGGCATAGCTATGTTTTTCTTTTTTTTCCTATTTTTTATTTAATATGGAATATTCATATCTTTAAATCCGTAAATCAAAATTTGACAAATAAAATGTCTAAATCGATTAAAAAATAAGAGGAATCCAAATATGACAACTATATCATCTTTTGCATCACAGAAATATCGATAAACTTGCTATGCAAAAAAAACCTATAGGATGGAGCCAAATGATCAAGTTATGTCAATTCCTACGGCATAGTTTGTGATAAAGTTCTCACAACTCTCTGTCCATGCCAATGACCGTGCTGCCTGGTACCCCGGACTTTTACGGAGTTGCAGTGCACGGACTGGATCCCCGACCACACTCTGTCCAGCACAGTGCGCACTTACTTGCAGATTCCTTAGCTGGTTACACGTGAGAACGGATGGATCTTGCGCGCGCGCACGCGAATGGTGAGCCTACTGGTGGCTGCCTGGTCCCTCGCTCTTTCTAGGTGCCGTTTCTCCGTGCTCGCTAGCGGCATCGGCATGGGATGCATGCCGGCTCTGCTGCCACGAACGAATGATTCGGATGGATGTACTGGCAGTGGCAGAAGCGTATCGATGTACCGAGATCCGCTGCCATGTGCCGTTCACCTGGGCCATGTACGGAGGACGCACGCAATCAGTGAAGGATATTATTCCTCCATCGCATGCATGCTGCAGCTGCCTCATCTGACGAACCCAGACTGAATCGAATGCATAGGGGCCATTTCCTGGCCACGAGTTTGCTGCCGTACGAGCAGCGGCAGAGCAGCACAAAGCGCTAGCTAGTGATGAAGCGACGGGTATCGGCCACCTTGATGCGTCAGGTCAACCGTGTATGTACGCCGAGATTCCGTCGTTTCGCGCGGGGCAGTATCCGTCATGCCGACTAAGTGCCCGCTTCTTTTGAGCTTGGCCATCTTGAGTAGATCCGTGCAGAGAAATAGCTGTGGATTTAAACTAATCAAAAAATGTAGTCCAGTTCTTTTGGACTTCTCATATCCTAGTTTATTGTCTCAGTTGTATGATGGAAAGGCTGAAACATCCTTGTGATAAATTTATGTTCAGATTTTGAATTCGTTTGTGTTGTGTTCGCATGTATGATCACAATATGATATTTCGAACATCATATTAATTGTTAAATATGAAAATAAAATAGGGAAACATATAACTGCACGCGTAGCTCATATATACATGTACACAATCTGCTTTACATTCTGTTGTGTACGATGCAGTACAAACCACACACGTAGCTGCACAAGGGGAACATATAACTGCACACGTAGCTGCACCATATGCGCGTGATCAGTTCTTGAGGAGTAGCGCTGGAGGGGAGCCGCACTGCAGCGGGTAGGCCGGAAGCACGAACCGGCTGGTGAGCTACATGTGCAGGACGAGCAGATCGAATCCGGCAGCATATCCGGGGCAGGAGAAGCACAATCTCGAGCAGTACCTTCAGAGGGGCGGGAGCAGTTTGAGGTGGCCGGCGACGGGAGAGGCAGGTCAGCCGGAGAAGGAGCGCCGGCGGATGGCCGCTGCGTACCGCACGCCGCCGCGCTCGAGATCGATTCCAGCCGGGTCGGGGAGATGTGCTTCGGGCTCGGGAGCGACGATGTGCCGGAGGCGGCCGTCGGAGCGGTCATAGGCAGCGGCGGCCGCGGCAGGCGGCAGCAGAGGAACCCTAGGTTCTGCTCCTGTCACGCTCGGGAGAGAGAGAGGAAAACCGAAAAGAAAAGGTTTGGTCGGGGGTGAGAGAGAGAAGAAGATGGTCGGTTCGCTTGGCTGCACGGTGGCAGTTTTCTGTAATTACGATGTCCAACAGGGGCAGTGCGAATAACGCTTCGATTCATTTGCGCTTTCTCCCACCGTGAAGGATTTGTTGAAGCCGGCTGCTCCAGGAAACGGATTAAAATCATGTTCTTCTGGGTTTAAGCTTATTTTCACATGAAAACTGTTGAGAAGCTCCAAAAGAGCTGGGCCTAAAACGTCGCGATGCTGCGCTTGGTTGTTTGCTACATGCGGGCTCTGCGCTAATTCAGTATCGATCCGGTCGCCGCGGTCAGCAGCGTGTATGCTTATTCAGTTGACTCGGTTAACGGCAGCCGACAGCAAAGAGCATCAACATAGTCCTAGTATTGCTTTGCACATCCTCATTTTTCTAAGTATTTAGGAGCACCATATCTAAGCCACAATTAATCGAATAATTTACAAGGCCGACTGTAATAGTAGCATAGCATATATATGAAGTGCACTCCTTTGCCGTAAAAGAGGACCAAGAGTGAAAAGCACAGGCAGGACATTTTCGATCCTTCCATCCATCAATTTCCAGTTGCCGCAAAGCTCTTCTCATCTCGTCACCACAAATATGAGCTCTCCATGAAGGCACCGTCTTGAAGTTCTTGGTGCTTTGAGGGAGCACGTGTAACATAGCTTGTCGGCATGGTTGGAGAATGTCGGGGCAGCGACCCGGGCGGTGGTTGTATGCCGAGGCGGCGGCCTCGAAAGACGTTTTGTAGCCTTTTGTTTTGTGGCTTTTCTCTTGATTTTCTTTTCCGTTCTTCATTTGCCCAAGGGCTACCTTGTACATATTCTACCTACTATTAATCGAAAAGCCAGCAATTGCAGGATCTTAAAAAAAAAACAAATATGAGCTCTTCTCAGCTGGGTCAAGAATCAATAGCTAGCTAGCAAACGAGCTCGCTCCTTCAGGTTAATTATTAAGTTTACACTTTAACCCGACGTGCGCACGCGGTCTCCCTGCTATGCTGGCCGCTGGCTAGCCCGATCGAGGCCGGAGCGCGACGGCTGACTTTTACGCGTCGCCGTCGCGTCGTGCCGGTATCCGGCGCCGGGCCACCACCACCGGCGAGGCGAGGAAAAACCGAACGGGAGACCGAGAGGGCAACGACAGCTACACCGCGCGACCCCTCTACGCGAACAACAGACGAGTCATTGATTGATTTGATTGATTTTTAAACGGCCACTCTGACTCTGGTTTTGCGCTGCCGTAAACCGGGTGGGCCGCCACGCCAATACCGCCGGCCGGCCGACGATCCAACCAAACCGTACGTACGCGTATATGTCCATCGCTTTCGCTTTCCGTCGGGCCGGGATCCTTCTCCCTTTCCCGGAACTTTTTCGCCGGTTGCCTTTCCGGGCTCCCCTGGCTGTCACCCCGGTGGACGGACTCTCTCCGCTCCGCCGTGTGCACTGAACCGTCCGCCCGCTTACGCCTGCTCATCCACCCTGACTCTTTCTTCCTTTCTAGCTAGCCTAGCTGCTAGCTGCACACCATCAATCGCTACCACTGTGATTTACGTCTTGGCTTCGGATCGTATCCTTCCCTTGGTTGCTTCCACACGTTGTGTTTTACTCCTCCATAATGACACTATCTTAAAGCCGAAAAGGGCCCGGTGATTGGCCCCCGGGATGGATGGCCTTGCACTTTTTTTGAAACGGGGGCAAAAACTTTGCCCCATATAGTAATTAAGAAGAAGATTGCAAGAATGCAATAAGTTTGTGACCGCAACCAACTATTACAAAACGATTACTCTCGTGGCATCAAGTTGCCCAAACATTTGGCGCCCGCGAGAATCCAAAGGCAAGCCTCTCTCTTAACTCTATCTAAAATGACAAAAGTTGGCGCACTTTTATTCTTGAAGACCCTATCGTTCCTCTCATTCCACACCTCCCAAGTAACAAGCAAGGTGAGGGAGGCGACGGCTTTCCGGCTAGGAGGTAAACTTGTCATCAAAAGCCACCAATCGTTGAAATTGAGGCCCAACCACGAACCGGTGTTGACATTTTGGAGGCCGAGCCAACCCTTGATAAGGTCCCAAATTCTTCTAGTGACACGACAATGGACAAAGAGGTGGTTGATGGACTCCGTGGTTTGCTTGCACAACGGACAAAGGCCACAATTTGGCCAACCCCTCCTCGCTAGCCGGTCGGCCGTCCACACCCTATTTTGATTTGCAAGCCAAGCAAAAAACTTCGTCTTCGGTGGAGCCCAAGGTCTCCAAACCGAGCTCTTCATGGTGGAGGAGATGGTGCCCATAAATTGCAACTTGTAGGCCGACTTTGCCGAATATTCGCCATTCTCCGTGAGCTTCCAACAAATTTCATCGCTCACATTGGGGTTGAGGTAAACATTTGTGAGGAGGGACCAAAGCTTGACAAATTGCTCGAAATGCTCGATTGTGAAGTTTTCATCGAGCCGCACATTCCGTACCCAACTAGCACCGAACAAAGCCTTCCCGACCACAACATTCTTCTTGCTAGAGCATTCAAAAATGAGAGGCGCGATATCTTTTGGCTTCTCACCCTCCACCCATGGAGCATGCCAAAAGGGAGTCTTTAGCCCATCTCCGACGGAAATCGATGTTGCGGTGTAGAAGATATCCATGTCATCCCTAGTGTAAGGGTTTCCATAACCCGCCCAAATTTTTCCGGGGTCTTTCCACTCAAGCCATGGCCAACGCAAACGCAAAGCCGTGGCAAACTTGCCCAAATGAAGCAACCCGAGCCCCCCAAGCTCCTTGGGATGGCAAACGAGCTCCCAATTGACCTTGCACTTGGCTCCGGTGGTTTTGTCTTTCGCGGACCAAAGAAAAGCACGTTGAATCTTGTTAAGGAAAGCCATAGTACCCGGCGGAATGATGAGAGGCATCAAATAGTAGATGGCCTGAGAGGCAATGACCGACGTGACAAGAGCCGCCCGGCCGGCCGTGGCAATGTACTTGCCATTCCACGTAGGCAACTTCCCGGCGCACTTGTCCTCAAGATGTTGAAAATCCGCTCGTTTTAACCTTCTAACCGATAACGGTAGGCCAAGGTACCGCTAAGGGAAGTTGGCCCTTGTTGCCGGAATACCCTCAAGAACCTCATCAAGATTGATCGCCCCACAACGAATAGGCACGACGGAGCTTTTATCAAAGTTGGTGCAAAGTCCGGTGACCTCACCGAACGCAAGGAGGATGGCCGCAAGGTTTTCGATGTCCTCCTTGAAGGGCGCCACAAAAACAGCCGCGTCGTCCGCATAAAGCGAGGTTCTCAAAATGGTGCCTCTCCCCCGGAGCTTGTGAAGAAGGCCTTCTCTCGTTGCAATCTCCAAAATTTGGGTGATGGGATCAATGGCCAAGACGAAGAGGAGGGGAGACAACGGGTCACCTTGGCGAAGCCCGCGGCCATGCAAAATGGGAGGGCCGGTCACACCATTGAGGAGCACACGTGAGGATGCGGTTGAGAGCAAGGCGGCAATCCAATCACAAAACCGAGTAGGGAACCCCCGGCGTTGGAGAAGGTCCAAAACATATTCCCACCGGATGGAGTCAAAAGCCTTCCGAATATCAAGCTTGTAGAGTAGAGCCTGAAACTTTTCCTTGTGGAACCGCTTTGCAAGATTTTTGACGTAGAGGAAATTGTCGTGTATGCTTCGCTTCTTGATGAAAGCACTTTGGGCATTGGAGACAAGGTCATTCATAAGCGGACCTAGGCGAAGAGCAAGCATTTTGGATATGATCTTTGCAATAGCATGGATGAGACTAATAGGCCTAAAATCGGAGACCTCTTCCGCCCCTTCCTTCTTAGGGAGAAGTGCAATGTGAGCGGAGTTGAGCCAATAGGCCTTGCACTTTGGAGTAGCACTAGTACTATTCTTTCATGTCCTGCCAATCTATCTGGTCCGATCGATTGGGGTACAGCTGCAGGACGCATACTACGGAATAGTAGTATATGTGCTACGGGGCCTCTGATGACAGGTCATCCTAGCTTGTTATCATCATCTTCTTTTTCAGCTTTCATGTCCCAATGGCACGCACTCTCCCCAGTTAAGTAATCAATCGGGTCTTTCATTATTTTAGCAGACGAGAAAGCGAGCATATATGCATGCTGCTGTCCGTGCTAGGCCAGTTGCTTGCTTGCGCCGTACCCATTCGCTCGCTAGCTCCCACTAAATTTCAGTGAAGTTTTCCTTCCAAATTTCAGACACCTACTCCGTACATCACAAGCACTACATGATTAATCGTGAGAAGCCGTAGTCGTATGTGCACGCGTGTCCATGCAATTTAGTGCTGCCATGAAGCAAAGATCCGAGCTAATGTGTCATTCCGCCCGTCCTTTCTACCCTACCTTTTTGATTTTTTACTTCCACCCGAAGGAATAAACTTGCTTGGAGCGCACCAGAAACAAGAACTGCAGCTGGCTCCTCCGCACTATTCAAAGGGATCCTCTGATTTGAGATCACCGTCACCGGGAACTAGCCACTGCCGATCGCCAGGTGTGGGCGGCGGCTTGATCTTCTTTACAGCGCGCGCGCGCTTTTGTGTGTCTGTCTGTCCCACGGTCGCCGATCGCGATATCACAGGACGATACGCATAAACGCACAGCCAGATCATCGGGAAAAGGGGGGCAAACTGTGTTCCCTTTTCGGCTTTAGTTGGGGTCGACAACGTGAGCAAGTGAGCAGAGAAAGGTCTCTTCTTCATGGGAATCGTGGGATATCTCCGTGGATTTGGCACCACTGACGCACTGCCATGACGGGATGCCACGGGTATGGTAATCAGAGTGGCAGATCGTCTAAATTTGGTAATCTCCAATTTGTAAGGGCATGGATCGTGCGACACTAACCGCAAAGAAATCTCAACCTTCTCAGTTTCAGGAAGATAGCTGGGCTAGTGGATAAAAGTTACGGCCTTTTAAACGTTGGACATACGGCCGAGTTGGCCTAGGTAGCAAATTAGGCCCTGAGTTATCATGGAACGACCATTCCAATTTTGAAGCCCATTGTGTGCATTGGCTTTGTTTGAGATTGGATAAAGTATATATTTCACCCTCAAATCTCACACATTGGACACTTTTCACCCTAAAAAGAAATTGGTATACTTCTCACCCTCAAATTTACAAAACCGGACAAATAACCCCATGTGAGTGGTTTTGGATGAATTTGGGTGGTTTTGAGTAGAATTTGGGTGGTTTTGCTTATTCCAGCTAGTGACTAACGTGGCGCGCCGTTAACGCCGTTAGTTTGCGGTGGGGCCCACCTGTCAGTGTCTCCTCGAATCCTTTATCACTTCCCCTGTCCGAAATTCACTCACTCTCTCTCGAACTGCTCGTCTTCTCGCTCGCCGGCGGAGAAGACCTTTCGTCGACTTCGCCGCCTGACTCCGGCGCTGCCGGCCGCATCCGTCGTGGCGCGCCGCCGCTGACCTCGGAAGGTAGGTTTTTTTCAGAGGCTCGCTATCTGTAGCCGTCGTATCCATGTAGCAGGAGAAGTAGCTAGGGTTTCCGACGCGCGGGTCCGTCGGCCGTCGATTAGGGTATATGGTATTGCCCGTCGAGTAGATCCATCGGTGTTGAAGCTTTTTTATGCTTATTTGGAGGTTCCGGACATCTCATTCCTTCGATTTTGCATTTTCTATTTTGCAAGTTCTGACATGGCGCCCAAGGTTGAGTTCATCATCCTGGACGATACCGATTCCGAGAGCGATCGCATGCCTCCGATTCAAGCTGCAGCTGAGGTGGATGATCCATCCTCTGATTCATCCTCTGATTTCGATACATCCGCCAGTGAAAGTGAATCGATGTCGGAGGATTCAGCCTCCACTGAAACTGAATCGATGTCGGAGGATGTTCAGGAGTGCGGTTGCAAGACCTGCATTTTCGAACGTGAGAACCACATGATTATCCGAGGTTGGTTTTATGTTCTGTTGTGTTCTGTTCTGTTCTTGTGGTTCTCCCATTTGGGTCATTGTTCTTGCTAACTATCTGTTTGTTTGAATGCAGGTCCAAACTATCCAGGGAAGGACAGCTATGACCATTTCTGTGTGTTCCCCACGCGTGTAGCCCTGTTTCCTGATGAGGTTAAGCTTCTGAGGCACATTTGTAATGAACTACAGCCAAAGACACCAATTTATGTGTGTTTGATGAAGGAGTCTCAAGTGCTGAGGGATGGCAGAGGCAAAATGGTTAGTGCAACTCTGCTTTCAAGCTTGTGCATTGCTGCTAGTGTAGGAGTACTGCATGTGCTTTATTGGTAGTGTAAGAGTTGTACATTTGTGCACTGCTTGCAGATTAAAATTACTGAATTAGTTTGAGTGATGTGGCATGAACATCTCTTGCTTTGTCTGTCTTGCAGTACTTCAGCAAGGAGTTCACCAAGACCCATCTTAGGAAATGATTAAAGCTTCTGGATGTGATGTCATGGTCCACTGTAAGAAGAAGAAGGAAGTACATGCAGTGAAGATGAAGATTGGGAAAGGAAACAAGATAGCCATCATGACAAAGAACTGGACAACTGTCCTGAATTCTACCAAGTGGTTGGATAATCAGGTTGTTATGTTCAGGTTTCTCCTTGGCTCAAAGAAGAAAGCAGTGCAGGTTCATGTTGACAAGATCGAACCAGGTGCATTTGGGCTGGGAACTCAGAAGCACTGGCGTCTCCTTGAAGATTGAACGTAGCAGCTGTTGGTCAGTTAGAACCAGGCTCTTTTGGACAGTGACAGTTGTGTCCTGGTTGCTAGCCTACTAAGTACTATTAGTAGTTGTTGTTTAAGATCAGACTTGTGAGCCATGTGCTCTCCTTATGTTATGTAATGAACCTTATGTTGGTCCTGTAATGGTGTGGTGTGGCTTTTGTGGTTTGTCAGACTAATGCAATGTTGTGTAATGAACAGTTGTTGGTGGCACTTAAATTATGAAGTATGGTTGTGTTGCTATCTGTTTTGTCAATGGTTACAACAGAAGGATATGATTTAAATATAGGTACATCTGATTGTAGATAAATAGCAGGACATGCTTTAAATAGAAACAAGGTAGCAGTCATGTATCTGCAGAATAGTACTACAAACAGCTCTGTCATAGACATAACAAAACATGAGGCCTACATGATTGTAGGAAAATAGCAGGACATGCTTTAAATAGCAACTACTTAGATGGTTCAATTCCTTTTGAAGCTTTGTAAGCAGCAAGATTGAAACTTGTGTGCTTCGGAGCAGCTGGTGCTTCAGGTTTGTACTTGGTGAAGCTCTTCTGATGTGCAGCAGTTGTTGGTCTTGGTGTAACAAATGGTTGAAGCAAGTTCACAATTTTTTTGTTTCCCATCTGGCTTGAAACAGGTACTGAAGCTTGCTGGGAACTGTGCTGGGAACTTGATTTAGGCATTGGCTTGGAGCTTCTCTGGGAGCTTGGCTGGGAGGATGGCTGAGAGCATGGCTGGGCACTTGGCTTGGAGGTTGGCTGGGAAGTGGGCTGTGAGCTTCTCCCGGGTATCTTCAGACCTGTTGGTTTTCTGCCCAATGCCTTCACAGCTTGATCTTCATATACAGCAACATTCTTGCCTTTTATGTCTGTGGCAGCAGCTTCACTAATTTGTCTTGCATGATCTTCATTCGCCTGTAATCATTACATTAGCAAGTCAGTACCAACTAAATAGTGCATTCAATTAGTGTACACAATACAATGCAATGCACTTGTGAATAATTCATTACCTTTGCTCTTTTGCTAGCTTCTGCCTCAAAATCCTTCTTTTCCATCTTTCTTTTCCTCGTCCTAGCTCTGACTATGTGTGCATTGCCATGGTGCTTAGCAACAGGATTGTTTGTGCAACTGCTCGTGTTGTGTCCCTCTCTCCTGCAGTTACCACAAGTAATTTTAGTGCCAACCCTGCTCAACTTTGTGCCCTTTGGTCCTTCATCTGGTGCTCTTCTCCTTTCAGTTTTTGGCCTTCCAGGTAGCTTAATGTAACCAGGTGGTTTAGGTTTAGGTTGGTCAGCACATGGCCAGCTCTCTTCACCTTCCATTGGTTGCAAGCAATGATCATAGATCCTGTTGTACTCACTGATAGAGTAGCAGTCAGCAATGAAGTCATCTATCTTTTTTGAAGATGCATAAATTGCACTCACTGCATGGCAGCATGGGAGGCCAGAGAGTTGGTAGTATCTACAAGTGCATGTTTTTCTTTCCAAGTTGACAGTGAACCTATACTTCTGGTGCTCTTGCACCTCAAACCCTTCTTTCCCATTCCATAGAACCTCACAGTTTGTAGATCTAGTGATGTTTTGCTTCAGTTTCTTGAATATGTTTGGACAGATAGTCCCTGTCCATTTTGCTGACTTTGCCCTATTTTGTTGAACCCTGACTGTCATCTTACGTCTTATCCATTCTAGCATGGAAACTACTGGTAGATATCTGGATTCTATGATGTAGTTATTGAAGCATTCACACATGTTGTTGTCCACAGAGTCACAGTTAGCTCCAATTTCCATGAATGCTCTGCTCCAGTGTCCTGGATCAGTGTTCATCATGTCTTTAGCTCCTTCCACAGTAAACTGAGCAAGCTTAGCTCTGTTGTAGTTAAACAGCACCCTGTTTGGTGACTTGGCACATCTCCAGAATAATTTTTGCAAATCATGATTAGGATGTTTCTTCTTCCAATTTGAGTAAATATGTCGAGCACACATCCTATGCTCAGCCTGGGGCATTATGTCCTGGATTGCAGCAAGCAATCCTTTCTGTTGATCAGAGATAAACACCCACCCTGCTGCTTGATTTGCAATTTTTAGGTCTTTGTTCAGCAAAGCAAGGAACCAGAACCATGAATCATAGTTTTCTTTCTCCACTACTGCCCATGCAACAGGGTACATCTGATTGTTTGCATCCCTGCCTAGAGCACAAAGCATCTGTCCAAAGCAAGCACCTTTGAAGAAGCAACCATCCAAACCAATAACTCTCCTACATCCTGCAAGAAAGCCTTTCTTGAGAGCTGAGAAGCACATGTAGAACCTTTGGAACACATGTGTACCATCTGGTTGCTCAGGGTCCATTTTAACAGCAACAGTACTACCTGGATTTGAATTCAACAATGCCAGCTGGTAATCGAAAACTTTGGAATATTCTCCCTGTGTTGAGTCCATCAGTCTTCTAAACACAAGTTGCATGGCTCGTTTGCATTGAGCAATGCTGACATCTGCACCCACTTCTTGTAGCACAGTCTGCTGGAAATGGGTAAGCTTCCAGGTTGGATTTGCTTTTATCAATCTGCCAAACCTCTTAGCAAGAAAAGGAGCATTCACAAACTTGTTGTCCCTCCTTGGAACACAATGGTGTTGATCATTGAAAGTAGACATTTGCAGCCACTTGTTCTTACTGGTCCTTGATGCATATATCAACCAAGGGCAATTTTCAAATGTGTAGTGTGCTCTCAGTTTATCATGCTCATCCTTTGTGAAAGCTAAATGGTGCTTCTCTTTGATACCATACTTGATCAGAGCCTTCTTCATCTCTTCCTTGCTTCTAAATAACATGCCTAGTTGAAATTTCTGTCCCTCTTCCTTGCTATTGTATCTAGGCCAATGGCTTTTCTTCCTTGCAGTGAACTTTCCCCCTTCTCCATCACTCATTTCAGTGTCTGAATACTGATCATCACTGTCATAATATTCAGTGTCTGATTCAGAGTATGACAAACCTTCATCTCCAGATGCATGTGCTACTGATGCATCCAAAATGCATCTACTTTTCCAAGTACTTTGCCTCATAATTTGCTCCGGAATCTTCTCATATTTGAATAAAACTGCTGAATCTGACGCTGTTTTTAGCAAAGTCTCTTCTCTGGCTATTTTTGCTGGAAATTAAATCGGGGAAAAATACCACGCCAATTTTTATGGAAAAGGAAGGCAATTGACCAAAGATGGACACAAGGAAGCGCTCGAGGGCCAAAAGGGGGGTCCCACGCGGCCCCTGTACCTGGCCGCGTGGGCCCCACCCAAATGGGCCTCGGGCACCGACTCGCCTTCGGTCTTCGACGTACCCCCTCATATATACAGAAAAGTGCGTGCCCTAAAAGGAGAGGAGTTTTCGCGAAACAGAACGCCGCCACCATCACGATCTTCGTTTCGGGGACAGATTGATCCAGGATTTCTCCTCCGGTGGAGGGATCCGGAGGCCGTCTTCACCGCCTTCATCTCCATCGACCATGAGCCCCTTCACCATCACCATGTGTGAGTAGTCCGCTGTAGGCATGTGAGGTGGATGGGGATTGGATGAGATTGATCATGTAATGCTACCCGTTGTTCGGGATTTTAGGGTTTTATCTTGAGGATACTTTTGTATTGTGTTGATGCACTCTTGCTATGTTTAATGCTTGCTACTAGGGCCCGAGTGGCATGATTTCAGTACTGAACTTATATTGCCCCATCATATATTTGAGTTTGGTATTTATCTGCAAAGTGTATCACCTGCTATTATGTTGAACCTGCGAACCCTAAACGTGACATATAGGGAAAACAAGGGGGAGATGTTTTAGTTTGAGGATTCTATGTGTTCATGAAGTGTTAATGCATTGTTCCGGTCTATTCGAAAGGGTAGACCTTAATTACCTGTAGTTCCAAGTTGGCCCCGGTGAAATGGGCAGGTTGGACAATAGATGTTGTGCAAATTCTCTTGGTTAGTACGCACAACTAAATGTGGAACACATACCTACATATATCGGAGTTAGAGATAGGTCCCATTGTTATTTGTTTCTTATTATATGATCAATCTCATTCTTGCAACACCCCGCTATCACCTCATGCCTACGTTTTAAATCTCTGAGTTACACTTTCACTTTTCCGGTGAAAACTGGGAAACACTTGTTCACTGCTACTGTTATGCTTGTTACTTGAATCATACTACTGCCATCACTATTACTGCTGCAAGTTATTGATATACAGGTGTGGTTGAGAGTGACGCCTCAATTGCCAAGGTCTTATTGATATTCTTGTGTTCCCATCGAGTCGAACTATAAATTTGGGTAATACTTCCTAACGAAGACTTCAGCGATCCCCTATACTTGTGGGTATCAGCTACAACTTGGTTATCTTTGATTATATGGTTGGCACCTTTTCCCAGTTTCTTATTCCTCTCAATTAATCTTATTTCTCTTGACAGCTTTCGCAATTGCTCTGCCTCTGAATCCTCACCAGAACTATCTTCAGATATTGGCTCATGCACATACTCACTGTCATCATCTGATTCTTGGACAGGTGGTGCATCTTCTTGTTTTCCTGCATCGACCACATGTTGTTCCATTCCATCTCCTTGCTTGCCTTGAACAGCAGCCACTGGACCAGGCAGCACTGGATCAGGCAGCACTGGATCATCTTGTTGCAATGGATCAGCAACAACTTTTCTTCTTGCAGGTAACTTCTTCAGTTTTGGAACTGACCAACCTTCCCTGAGCAACTGGTCAATCTCTTCAGTGCTAACAGGGTGCACATCCAGCAATGGGAGCTGGCTTTTCCCATTTTTACTTGAATAAGTTTCAGTCACAGGAATTTCCACAAATGTGCCTGTGGTATCTTCAGAGGCCATTTGTTGCTCCACCTCATCTGCTGCATCCTCCTCTGCTGCATCCATCAGTGCTTCTTCTTCTATATCTGCTTCCTCTGCCAGCACTTCTTCAATATAAAGTTCTGCCTTTTCACCATAACCAGTTCCCATATCAATCCTCCTAATGGCATCATCATCACCCACAAACATGAGGCCTTCACTAAATGACTTTCCTGCAGCAAGCCAATGCATCTTCAGTGATAGCCTAATGTCCATTCTACCCAATTCAATGTGGTAAACATCCTTTGCATACTCCAGCACTTCCTGGTAGCACAAATCATCCCTGTTGATACTAACTTCGTGCACAACTTCCTCACCCACATAATCAACACTGCAGCCATCTCTCCTAAAATAACCCATGGTGTGGAATCTGACAGTAAACCGGTCAAGTGGGTCTGGAGGAAAACCTACATAGAAAAAGGTTCAAACTTTCAGTGCTTAACAAATTCAAGTTGCAAAATTTGAGTACTAAACATGTATCACACAATAGAATTAAGCATATGTAGCACAAACCATGATTGTCCATGTCTCTGTCAGGCACAACATCATCCCTGATCCTCTTCATGAAATTTGTATGATCAACAATCAGGCAAAGTGTTTTGTGGCCTGCACTTACAGCTTTCAACATCTCAGCTATGTCTGCATCTGACTGTATGCATAGCAGCCCATCAATAGCATCCTTCCCGGGCTTCTGCCAATACACATGCATTTTATCATCCCTCTCATACCCCAGCTGCAACAACATCTCATCAATCCATTGAATAGACCAAGTTTGTGTGTTGCAGTAGTCCACAAATGCAGTAGTTGCTTGAATGTAATCCAAATCCGCACCCAAACCACAGAACCTCCCGTTGTGCTCAATTACAACAGTAAACATGGTGTCATCACCTGCAGATACACGAACTGAATTTTCAGAAACACAATACACCGAAACAGGTATCACTTCCAAGTTCACTCCTTTCATATACAATTCCTTCTAAACAAGCACAATACATGTTCTAATAACATAAATTCGACTGATAACGCACAAAACATCAACTTTTCTTGCAAAAATCGCCAACTGATGCAGATCAGATCATCGCTACCATAAACCCTTCGAAACAAGAACATGAGGGAGAAACTAAGCCAGCAGTGCATACCGTACTCCGGCGGGTTCTCCTCCTCCCACGGTCGAAGGTGAGGCTCAGGGGGCATGTCGTCGTCGCCGAAATCGGCGGCGACGTCCGCGGCGTCCAAGGCGTACTAGAAGGGACCGACGGCGAGGTAGGACCGACGGCGAGGTAGGGACCGACGTCCGAGGTGCTTTAGTAGAAGGGGAGAGATTGGTTTGGAGGAGGACGGTGGCAGTAGGGGAGGGCGGCGATGTCGACGTAGGGGCCGACGGTGAGGTCGAGAAAGTACGGAAGAAAGAAAAGACAGCAAAACCAGAGCAGAGAAGCCGCGCTCATGTCAAGGCGACGGCGCGAGCAACAAACCGGAGGCGGCGTTCATGGCGTGGTGCGGGTGGACGGTGGCGGCGACGTCCATGGAGCATGTGGAGGGAGAGCGAAAGTGGCAATGGAGGACAGCCTTCTTGTCTGAAAGTGGCAATGGAGGACAGAGGCAGGCAGACTCGTCGTCTTGTCTGAAAAAGTGTTAGCTTTCAGTTAGAGGTGGGAGGACGTAAATGCGTAAAAGAAAACAATGCGGGGACGTTCGTGTAAAAATTCCGTCCAGACAGTCTCCTTGTCTGAAAGTGGGCGCCTTTTGCTCCGCCGCTCCGCTCCACCCCGCCGTTCGCCGCTAGAAGCCATGACGGATAATTGGCACCCTCTGTGCTCAAGCTCAAGCTCGAGCATCTTCCGCTCGCCGTTCTGCCTCTCGTCACTCCCCCAACAGATCTCAGCTGATCCCGATGTGAGTAATCTGGTCTCGCTCAGCAGAGCTAGGGTTTCAGAATTGGGGATTTTTTGATCGATTTCGCAAAATTGCAGATCACATATCGAGAGAATGCACCAGATTCAATTGCTGACCCAATATTCTGCGGAATTGCTACCAATGCAACTTTTCTCTGTCCAAACCACAAACTGAAGCCCGAGGTTTTTGTTGCTTTTGAAGGAAACATGACAGGAAGGCGTTTCTACCTCTGCCCCATCAAGAATGTGAGATCCACTAGTAGTTTATAGCTGTGAATCATGAATTACCTTGTAGTTAACTCTGAATTCTTGTCTACAACAATTCACTCTGAATTTTCACTCTGTCACTTTTACACCAACTGAATAAACTATACTCTGAATTTGCAGGAACTTGAAAATTGTGGATTTCTAGGATGGATTGATCCAAAGTGGCATGGAGGTTTGCAAAATGCCCTAGTTAAGCTGTGGGCTATGTGTGAAGACAGTGAGAATCGTTTGAGCAGAAATAATCAACAAAATGCAACCTTGCTACACAATATGTCTGAACATAACAAAGAGATGGAGAAGAAGTACTCCAATCTGCTGCAAGATATGGACAAGTGGATGGATGACACTTACCGGAAGATCATAAATGATAGAATGGAAGATGACAAGCTTTTGAAAGTCAAAGCAGAGACAAAATTAGAGGTAGTGAAGAAACAAAATGCTCAGTTACTTCAGCATGTGCAAATGGTGAAAACTGTGAATCAGAATGAGCACAAGGAATTGGAGGAAGTGAGGAAACAGAATGTCCATTTGCTTCAGCAGTTGAACATGATGGAAGGTGTGCATCAGGATGAGCAGAGGGAATTGGATGAAATGAAGAAAGACAGAGCTCAGTTGCTTGAACAGTTGACTGTAATCAGAGCTGTGCATCAGGATGAGCAGAAGGAACTGGAAGAAGTGAAGGAACAAAAAGTTCAGTTGCTTAAGCAGGTGCAAATGGTGAAAGCTGTGCATCAGGATGAGCAGAAGGAACTGGAAGAAGTGAAGGAACAAAAAGCTCAGTTGCTTAAGTAGGTGCAAATGGTGAAAGCTGTGCATCAGAATGAGCAGAAGGAATTGGAAGAAGTGAAGAAACAAAATTTCCAGTTGCTTGAGGAAATGAAGATGCTGAAAGCTGTGAATCAGGATGAGCAGAAGGAATTGGAGGAGGTGAAGAAAAAGAGAGATGAGTTTAAGGAGGAAAAAAGGAAGTTAGAGTACATGCTCTTTGACTTGTGGACAGCTAGTGAAGCACGACGAGAAAAATTCAACAAATTTGTGATGATTGACAGTGCTATGTTGAATCCTTTAACTGATGTAATCCTTTATCTTGTATGATGCATGAATTTTTATGATGAATGAAAATGGGCAATGCTATGTTAAAAATCATGTGTTCTCCTTTCCAATCCACTGGTAAAGAACCACTTACAGATAAAATCAATGCTATGTTAAAAATCTTGCAGAATTGATCAAGCACTGGTAAACAATAAAATAACACCAACTGATTCATTACATACTTGTTCACTACAACACTGGTCCATTACATACATAAGGGGTTCATTGGCCAACAACTACCAGGCTAGCATCATACCACAAACTAAACAACTTAAACTACACAACTACCAGACTTGCACTTCAACATCAGTTCTTCACCATTACACCAGTTCCATCACTGACCACCAACTACCAGACTTGCACTTCAAGAGCATCACTTCTACATCTACCACAACTTCCAGATACTACATGCTTCATTTGTTCTGGAGAAGCAGCACACAACCCACAACCATAAGCAGAACAACAAGCTTCAGAAGAAGCAGTGCTTCGGTCAGTTGCTCGCCCAAGGAGATCATGCTCTTCATCATCCTCTCATCTGGTTCAGAAGAAGTTCTGCCTGCAGCTTCCTTTTCCTTCTTCTTCAGCTCCAATTTTTACCTCCTCTCATCTGCCCATGCAAAGGCATCGTCACCAAGGGCACCTGGGAGATACTCCTTCTCCAGCAAGTAAATCACATAGTCCAGCTCCCAACGCCAAAAATTGCACCCCCTCTGTCAAAAATTGCAAAGGATGTTCAAAACAAGACATTCGAAGCCTCGATTATTGCCCAAAATCTACCAAATTCTTGCACTAAAAAACAACAAAATTCAAGTGAATGTCGACTTCCAGGACGTACCCCATGGTTCCTGCAGCTGTAGTAGATCCACCCCTCGTGCTGCGATGTTCCGGAGCGCGACTGCTTCACCTCCAGACCACAGTCGGGGCAGCAGATCAGAGGGATAAATGGGGTTGTGCGGCGGACAGACGAACGGATGAAGCTCGACGAAGCCATGGCGGTAGAGGGAGAGGAGAGTGGCGATGGCGGCAGAGGGGATTTTCTTGTAGGGTTCTTCGAGAGCAGCGACGAGAGAGAGAGAGGAGAATGAGAGAACGATCCAGAAACGGCGATTTTATTCTAGCTCACGGACCGATCCATCGAAAGCAATTAATCCAGGGGGGATTGTGCAAGAAAAAACGGTGTCAAAGTCACTGACAGGTGGGGCCCATGCTATGACACATTTAATCCGGGGGGATTGTGTAAGAAAACGGCCTCAGAGCCACTGACAGGTGGGCCCATGCTACAGGACATAACGGACGTTATTCCGTCACTAACGGTTAGATGCCACGTCAGTGCCACGTCATCCAGCAAAACCACCTAAATTCATCCAAAACCACTCAGGGTGTGATTTGTCCGGTTTTATACATTTGAGGGTGAGAAGTATACCAATTTCTTTTTCAGGGTGAAAAGTGTCCAATGTGTGAGATTTGAGGGTGAAATATATACTTTATCCTTTGAGATTTGTTGAACGGGCAGCTCGTCTCGCATTGTGTACTACCCAGTGTCGTTGAATCTTATTTCACGCTCGTTGCGTCTATTAGCGACGAAACGCGTACACATCCCGGACCTAAAATCTTAAGTGAACCGGCCCAATTCCCCCGCTCATTCTGGTTTTGGAACCTTACGTAGACTTTTGGTGTGGTCTTTTTTTCTGGTTTACTTTTTTTTTCGTGTTTGTTTTTTCTTTTTCCCTTTTAATCTCCTTTGTGTTTTTCCTATTTTCCACTAAGTTTTTTATTTTTTTTCTTGTCTTTTTTCTTATTTCTAATTTTCACGATCATTTTAAGTTTGTGAAAATTTTCAATGCATGAACATTTTTAATGTTCCTGATTTTTTTACAAATCCATCATCATTTTAAATTCAGGAAAAAATATTCAAATCTATCTTCTAAATTCAAGATCAGTTTTTAAAGTCTGTGAACATTTTAAATTGTTAAAAAAATCAAATTCACATTATTTTTAACAATCGTTGATATTTTTAAATACTAAATCATCTTTCATATTCGTCATATTTTTTCATGAAATTTTTTGATCAATGGATATTTTGGTAACATTTCAAAATTATTAGGAAAAAATTGGAAAGAAAAACCTAATTTAGTTCTCAGCAGACCAACAGGCAACAACAACAACGGAAAAAAAACAAGAGCATGAGCGTAGTTATGAGCCCCTCGTGTTGGTAGCACATTGGGATCGAGACGAGAGCAACACGGTACATGGGAGGAGAGGGAACAAATCTTATTTGTCGCTCTTGCGTAAGCTATCCCCGCTGTGGGTACCCGTGTGGCATATGAGCGTGTAGAGTGAATATTCCGCAACTAGTTGCGCCCGCACCCCATTATCGGATGTCCTATTTTTGAGTTTTCAAAAAATACGAAATAAATCATGGACATTGGTTATGTTGTTTCTAGGGCATCCACAAATTTCCATCCCAAAATATGAACATATGTGTCCTGTGCAAAAAAGAGAAGACACAAGTGAAAAGGATCATGTACTATTCACACGTCATTTGTCTTTTTTGTGCAGGTCACATATTGTCAAATTTTTGGGTGAAATTTTGTGGATGCAAGATAAACATCATAACCAATATCCACGATTTATTTCACATTTTTTGAAAACTTGGAAGTGTGATATGCGAAATAGGGTGTGGGCGCAACTAGTTACAAAGTTTAGTTTCCCTATGAGCATGGCCTATTTTCTTCATGGTTGTGGTCAAGTCATTTCAATCAAAATGTTTTGATAGGAAAAGATCTGGGAGAATCTGATATTATTCTGAGCATTAAGTCAATATGAATAGGTTTATTTCAACGCAATCAAAGTATGTTGTGGATCTTTATGAGCTAGTTTGCATTAATAGACGTCAAGACTTCTCCAATATGATATTCTAGCTTGACACTTTGACACATTGATCATTTGCATACAATTTAATGGGAACACCCATGGAAAAGTTATTATCAAGGTGAACAATTTTAACAATAATGCGAACAGCTCAAGACACGTAAAAAGACGTTTCAGGTATGCTAGAAAATTGAGAAACTCTAAAGTAATAACTATTACATATATTTAAAGACACAAAAATCTGGAAGATCCCTTACAAATGGACTATAACGAAATGTGATAGATAAGTGCATGGTGAGACATGTGTCTGAGACCCTTGAGTATTACACCATAGTGGCAACCCAATTTTTGTGACTGGAGATCCCATAATTTAGGACCTTGAAAAAACTAGCTATGGGTTAACAGAGGAGAGTATTCTCCATCTATCTTTAACTGAATATGCAAAATTCTCCAAACTATAAGGCGGGTTGGGAACAGGATTTAATGTGTTTAGATTGGTTATTCTTCACAAGATGTTGTTATAAAAAGTATTATTGAAATTATATGCCTACATTAGCCTGACTATAAAACGACACAATCTATAATAGTTGGGTGATCTCTAATAAGGTCATGAAAAGACCAGATAATACGACGTATGTGCTCCACCCGTGGGACAGGCTTCTCACACTCATGTACAATTTATTACTTTCAGCGAAACTGGTTAGAGCAAAACTTGCAATTCAAGATGTAGTCCATTGTTCAAGTTGTCGATAGATGTAGACTAAATTCTAGGCGGAATTTAAAGTTAACATCTCTACTGAAACACTAGTATATTGATCAAGCAGCAAGACCAAGCAAATCTCTAAATTAGTATTTGAGATTACGTAGGGAATTGTAGGAAAGATATGGGCTTGGCTCTATAAGATACATATTTTATATTGAATCTCAGCCCAAAGAGGTGCATATGGTAGGATTTATGATTGGGCAAAAGTTGGTATCGACCTACTTAGGCAAGAGTTGAAGGTGCAATCTTTATCCCACATTGCTAGTTGAGAGAGAGTAAGACTACCTTTTATTTGTGGAGTATTACTAGCTCACTAAGTGATTGAGACGAGAAGAGAAAGAGAACACCCCACACGTGTCACTCGCTTCATTTGGCCAGGCCATGCTCGGGAATGGGGTCGGGCCAAGGCAGTTGCGTGCGACATGCGCGGCCAAAATCTGGTGTGTTGCCTTGCAGGGTGCATCCGCCTTTTGCCGTTTGAAATTTTTGGTTTTTAGATGTTAAGTCTATGATTAGATTGGCGACATGAGACTATTTGGTTCTTCTCCCATATATACAACCTATTGGTCGTGGCCAAACATACAACAAAGTGAGATAGGGTTTTCGCCTCGCTCCTCTCGCTGCTTGCGTCTCTATCGTAAAGTACTCCATTCTGAGCTTTGATGTGCACCGGCAAACAGGAGAGCGGGTCTCCAAAACCACTGCCACTTGTGATTATGTACATACAAATTAGTCTACTCCATTCCTAGAGTCGACGTGCATCGGCGAATTATAGTTTTGGGAAGCGTTTCATACGACTGTCTGCGTTATTCATCACGGGTCGTCTACCATTCAAATCGAGCGGTGCTGCAGACCACTGTGTTGCGTCGTCTTCTTCTACGAACATTGCTGTCAAGAACATCAGCACTGCATGAGTTAATTGCGTGGCTTCGTCTACAAACGATCAGTGTACGTGCTATAATCTAGTACTTAATTATGTTCTCGATTAAAATTTCTGATTATCATGATGTGTAATGAAATCTAATATGTTAGCCGAATTCATGCTAATTGCGGTGTACGTCATGACATATAATCTGAATTTAATCATTAAATTGTCCAAATATCCAACGGAAAAAGTCATGACATATTTGCTCTGTTATTCTATTTACGCTCTCATTCTGTCCGTTTAGAGGGGATGAGAGCCTAAATAGACTAACAGAGGGATGTTTTGAGATGTTCTAACATATTTGCTCCATGCGAATAGTCACTTTCCTTTTTATGTCATCATCGTTGTACTAACTACCGGCTAAAGTGGCACATCAAGTTTTTCTTAAAGGTATACAACAAGTTGTTCATGGATTATTTCTGCATTGCATGGTTCGCCAGTTTGTTAGACCAGGGCTGGCGCCAGCTAGGAAGCGTCTACTTCAGACTTGGCAATTGCCGCATTGATGCCTCTTCCGATGATCTCATACTCTTTTTTTGAGGTATAAAGTGGTCGTATCCACCGCCCGAATAGATAGAAAGAGTTGACCCAATTTATAAGGGAAACCGGGTCCAAAAACTATACAAACCGTACAAAAGAATAGCACAAACGAAGCGACTCGCCGCCCACACGACCCAAGTCGGCAAACGGCACAACACACACCACCTGCTCCAGGGCTGCCTGATACCCGATTACGTAGTTACCTGCGTCAAAAGAATATGGGTTAGGTTGAGACTCCAAGTGCAGAGTGTGTAGTAAGTGGAAGACGTGTTTTCCCCACGAGAGGTGACTCGAGTGTTTAATATCGAACTCTTGGGGAATCAGTAGTGAAGATTTATCTTTCCTATCCTTCTTTTGGTTACCTACAAAACAAAGTAAATATTTTGGTTCTCAACCTCACCTAGTGGTTGTCAAGCACAAGGTGTTAGAATGATATCAAGATAATATGCAATACAAACAAGAAATAAATATGCAATGATGGTGGTAGCAATGATAAATGATATTTTTGGGTTTTATATGTTGAATGCAAGATGTAAAAGTGTTTTTGTATTTTCGGATTTTTAAATTTTCGGATTTTTAAATGGCAGAAAATGGAAAAGTGGTAAAAGTGGTTGGAAAGGTGTTTCTTATGATTAAAAATGGACCGGGGTTCATGGTTTCACAAATGCACCCTCTCTTTAATAAAGTGGTAGACAATGGAACATTAGAGTTGACATATGAGATTGGAACACAACAGTTTAATGACAAATTATAATTATATGGGCATCACGTCCTAACATAGATACCTTTTGGTTATTAGTCTCTCTTATACTCCACCAAGATGTGAACTAAATCATAACACCTCAGTAATTAAGATAACTCAGAGTATAGCAATAAGTATCATGACATGAAGTTAAAATAAGAACATGCTAGATCTAGTCATGGAGTAGTTGCAATGGTCACACCCACATCTCCGGTAGCATGGTATTTCTTTTTATCCCTAGTGAGGCAACAAAATAAGGTAAAAATACCCAAATGGATCGCAAAACTTTCTCTCACGTTCACTGCACTAGCCACCCCCGTTACTCCAACTAATGCACACGTTCCCCCTCACACGCTCTCATAAACATGCTTGATCATGACAAGTAAATAAGAACGGGGTACATAATATGCATCTACTTTCATAACTGAAACAAAACCATTGCAATCTCAAACATATATTAACTCATAAAAAGATCCACCACAAAGGTATTACATAGATGACCGTAATCATGTTCAGCAGCTCATACGGTACTAATTAGTGAAGCTCGAGAGAGAGAGATACATAAGTTACTTCCACAAACCCATAGTCCAGAGGTGGACTACTCCCTCTTCATCATGGAGACGGTGGAGAAGTCGTTGGAGAAGATAGAGACCACGCCGGCAGCGCCCCGCCGGAGTTTCCCCCCTCCAATCTGCAACTCCAGTTCTCTGTTTCGGTGTTTCGGTGTTTCTGCGGCGCTCCTTCCAGAGAACGTCGGGGGACTATTTTTATATGCGGTTTTAGTTCAAAACGGAGTCGGTGGAGGAAAGATCGACGGCAACGGAGCTCCGAGGCCCAAAAGGAGGGGCCCCACGCGGCCAGGTACATGGGCCGCGTGGGCCCACCTATTTTGGCCCTTGGGTCTCCGCTTGTTTGCTTCCTTCGCTCCCACGCTTTGTTCCTTCCAAAAACTGATGCTCGTAAATTTTCAGGTCATTTTGACGTCGTTTGGGTCCCTGAAACATTAAAATATAGAAATAGGGTTTTCTGCCTACGCAGGGTTAATTCCATAAAAAATAGGAAACATGTCAAATATTCCCAAAATCATTATAAAACAGTGATATAACCCTTATATGATGCAAATATGACTGGAATATAAGTAAAATAATGCAAAGTTCATGTATGCATTTTACATGCATCACCGCCGCCCCGGCGTAACAACCAGATCGACCTTCGCATTACCCGAAAGCGATCCAGTCATGGTCGACGAACCCTCTGCCCACGCAGTCTTCATCCAGGTTGCCACCAAAACCACCTGTTCCGGGGCCGCCCCGGTGTAGCAACCAGATCGACCTTCGCATTGCCCGAAGACGATCCAGTCGGGTCGACGAACCCTTGATACGTCTTCAACGTATCCATAATTTCTGCTGTTCCATGCTTATATTATACCATTTGCTACATGTTTTATATACACTTCATATCACTTTTATGCATTTTCTGGGACTAACCTATTAACAAGATGCCACAGTGCAGTTCCCTGTTTTCTGCTGTTTTTGGTTTCAGAAAGTTACTTCTGGAAATATTCTCGGAATTGCACGAAACAAAAGGCCACGTCCCTATTTTTCCAACACGTACACGAAGTCCGAAGGAGAGACGAAGAGGAGCCAGGAGGCGGCCAAACCACCTGGCGGCGCGGCCCACCTCCTGCCGCGCCAGCCTATGGTTTGGGCCCCTCGGGACTCCACCGACGCCGCCCCTTCGCCTATTTATTCCCTCAGACGCGAAAACCCTAAAATACCAAGCCAATTTCCCGAAGAGTTCCGCAGCGCCGCCGCCATCGACGACAAGTTTCGGGGGACAGAATCTCTGTTCCGGCACGCCGCCGGGACGGGGAATTGCCCCCGGAGTCATCTCCATCGACACCACGCCATCTTCATCGCCGCTGCTGACTCCCATGATGAGGAGGGAGTAGTTCTCCCCCGAGGCTGAGGGCTCTACCGGTAGCTATGTGGTTCATCTCTCTCTCATGGTGTGATCTTTATGTGATCATGTGTATTGCTAGTATCGCTGAATACATTAATAATGTTTATGCTACTCAAGTGATTTTGTCTAGTTTCTGGAGTCATTGTGACAACACGGTATCAAGGTGACAGTGTGGGTACTTGTGTGACTCTATGAATAATTTAGACATTTATCATGGCTTATTCTTGGGAATTGTGGTGTTTGTTTACTCAGACTTTGAGGTGTGCTTTTGCAGCCCTACGCATAGTACTCTTGCTTCATCAAGAAGGAGAATAATCCCGAGCAGTATTTACTTGTGTTCAGTTGTGCTAATCTAGTTGAATATGTAGATGTTACTCTTTATCTATTATGCACTCTATAGGTTACTTTAATATGAACTCCGGTACTCTCCACGGTGTAAAGGTGACAGTGTGTGCACCGTGTGTGATTCCTTTATGACGTTGTGGCGCTTGTTTACTCCGGCTTGAGGTGTGCTTTTGTAGCCCTACACAATGAATGGTGTTTGTTATCCAACAAGAGAGTGTTTAAGAGTAGCTTTTACTTATTCAGTTATGAGATCATTGTTGAGAGTGTCCACTAGTGAAAGTATGATCCCTAGGCCTTGTTTCTAAGCATTGAAACACCGTTTACAACAAGTTCTGCTACATGTTTGCTTGCTGCCATTTTTATTCAGATTGCAATTACACTTATAATCATCCATATTACTTGTATTTCACTATCTCTTCGCCGAACTAGTGCACCTATACATCTGACAAGTGTATTGGGTGTGTTGGGGACACAAGAGACTTCTTGTATCTTAATTGCAGGGTTGCTTGAGAGGATATCTTTGACCTCTACCTCCCTGAGTTCGATAAACCTTGGGTGATTCACTTAAGGGAAACTTGCTGCTGTTCTACAAACCTCTGCTCTTGGAGGCCCAACACTGTCTACAAGAATAGAAGCGTGCGTAGACATCAAGCTATTTTCTGGCGCCGTTGCCGGGGAGGTAAGGTAAAAGGTATTCACATCCTCTGGCTACTAAGCTATTTTCTAGTGTTGTTGCTAGTGTGTGAGTGCTCGAAGGTATCTCCTTTAGATTCTGCAATTTATCTTTTTGTTTCTTGTTTTTATTTTCACTAGTTAGGCTTAATGGAAAACAACAAAAAATTAGAGATCTTTATGAACTTTATATTGAATTAGGACATGATGCTTTTGAAGAGAAAATTAAAAAACCTATGGAGGCTTGTTTGCATGATGGTAGCAATGGTATTACTATAAATTCTTTGAACACCATTATTGCCAATGCTATGGAAAAGTCTAAGCTTGGGGAAGCTGGTTGTGATGAATATGATATTTTTAGTCCCCCAAGCTTTAAGGAGGAAATTTGCTTTGATAATACTTTGCCTCCAATATATGATGATTATAATCATTGTGATATTTTCAGTCCACCTACTATTGAGGATATAGTTTATGTTGATTATGATATGCCTCCTATATATGATGTTTACAATGATGAATATGATATTCTCAGTCCATCTACTATTGAGGATAAAAATCATTTTGATTATTCTATGCCTCCTATTTATGATGATTACAATGATGGATGTGATACTTTTACTCTCACTATTACTAATGATAATGTTCATGCTTATGTGGAGAGTAATGATACTTTTATGCATGTGGATCATGATAAGAATGCTTTATGTGATAGCTATATTGTTGAGTTTATTCATGATGCCGCTGAAAATTATTTTGAGAGAGGAAAGTATGGTTATAGAAATCTTTATGTTACTAAACCACCTCTCTTTATGATGAAAGTTTTGAGCTTTCTCTTGATTTGCTTTTATTTGCTGGGTACTTTAAGACCTACTGAAAGTTCTTATGAGAGAGGGAGACACGGCTTCATATATCACAATAATATTAAGTCTCCTCTCTTTATGTTGAAATTTTTGAAGTTGCACTTGTTTTGCTTTCCTATGCTAGTCACTTTGTGCTTCATGATTTATTTTTCTACAAGATTCCTTTGCATAGGAAGTGGGTTAGATTAAATGTGTTTGGTATTTGCTTTTTGATGCTCTCTTATATTCAACTCTTATACATATGATGGCATCATAAAATCATGCCTAGCTAAAAGGCTTTAAAAAAAGCGCTTATGGGAGACAACCCATTGTTTTTATTTTCTGTTATTTTTGTTTTGAGTCAAGGTGTTTGTTACTTCTGTAGCAACTCCTTTGTATCTTTATTTTATCGCATTGTTGTGCCAAGTAAAGTTCTATATTGAAAGTTGATGCAAGATTTGGATTTCTGCGCAGTAACAGATTTTTGGCTGTCACGAATTTGAGCTTTTCTCCCTGTAGAAAATTCGAAAAATTCTACGAAAAATCACGCATCTTCTCAGATATGTACGCAACTTTCATTAAACTGGACCTGTTTACAACAAGTTCTGCTGCATGTTTGCTTGCTGCCATTTTTATTCCAGATTGCAATTACCACTTATAATCATCCATATTACTTGTATTTCACTATCTCTTCGCCGAACTAGTGCACCTATTCATCTGACAAGTGTATTGGGTGTGTTGGGGACACAAGAGACTTCTTGTATCTTAATTGCAGGGTTGCTTGAGAGGAATATCTTTGACCTCTACCTCACTGAGTTCGATAAACCTTGGGTGATTCACTTAAGGGAAACTTGCTGCTGTTCTACAAACCTCTGCTCTTGGAGGCCCAACACTGTCTACAGGAATAGAAGCGTGCATAGACATCAACCCTCTGCCCACGCAGTCTTCATCCAGGCCCACGCTAAACAACGGCTCTGCCTCGTAAAACCGTCGTAGCGTGGGAAACCGAGGCCGCCGCCTCGGCGTCCACCACCGTCCGGAGCTGCTGCCCCGGCGTCCACCACCCTCGACCACACACCCATTTTGCACATCCGCCGCGAAACCATCGCACCGCGCTGGCCAAGAGCTCCAAAGCGGCGCCTCCAACAAGGTAGTGACGAGATCGTCACCGCCGCCCGCTCCCGAAGAGCATAGATTTTCACCCGGAGCTCTTAGAACCACACGCGTTAGTTGAGGTCGAAAAGCTCCACAACGACGCGATCAAGAAGGAGAACGACACCCGAGGGTGCCGCCGTCGTCGGCACCGACTGAAGTCCGTGCGAGCTTTCGCCCGGAGTTCAACCCGACCGCAAAGCTTCGGGAGCCACAGGATGGCATCATGGCCATGTCGTCAACCACCTAGCTCCATGGCACGCTGCACCTCCCTCCACGGCAGCCACCATGCCCGCTGCGGCCGAACCTTGAAGCAGCCGCATGCCCGGGGCCGCCGCCCCGGCCTCCTCCGTGGTCAGCCCGCGCCTCCTCGGCCGCCCTGCCTCCGCGCCGGCTCCACCACCGCCCTCTTCCTCCTCAGCCTCCTGCCGACCTGGGGCCGCCGCCCCAGCATTCTCACCGTGCCTCCTCAGTCGCCCAGAATTGACCGTTTATATGTATACCCTGCGTGCGTGTATATCATACTACTTTTTTCTGAAAAATGTATGCCCTGCTTATTGTGACTCGGAGTATGGCGCCGTCACATCTTTATCCTCTCAGAACTCTTCTCCATACCCTCCACCATAGCAGAGACGCGGTTCACAATCTGAGACTGCAGATGAATGCTCTTTTCAACCATCTCCAGCGGGCACATGAAAAAGCCTGTCCCAACACCCGAGAGGGCCTCTAAACTTGCGGGCCTATTCAAGGGTGTCGGACAGTGGCTGAACAAGTCATCTAATAGATACAACGGATCAGCCAGTTGCAATTATGGCGCCGTGCAGGAGGTCCTTTCGGCATTATGGCGGCCACTACGCCAGGAGGTTCCCTAGGCGACGCGATGACGTTGTGACTTTCCCTCGTGTCGCATTTATGACGATGCGAGCGCCAGTCCCAAGCGTCGGCGTTGCGCCTTCTTCACGCGTAGCATTTACGCGGCGCACCGCCCCCTCAGCCATTCTCGGTGTATAAATGCCGCCCTCGCCGCAATCCTCTCACTCATCAAAGGACTGATGGGCATTGCTGATGCCAAAACCACAATACCACGCTCCAACTAAACTTAGCCACCGGGGCAGATGAAGAAAATATGATCCGATGTTTTCCTCTGATCCACAGAACTCATAGCTTGTGGATCCAACCCAGCCCCTCCGTCAAGTTATTCCTAGTAAGGATGCTTTCCTTAACCACTAACCACATGAAAATCTTAACTTTAAGTCCCACTATATGCTTCCATATCTTTTAATAGGGCACAGCTGCCTGCCAGCTTTTCAACAAAGTATACAAGGACTTCACTGTAAACTTACCACACTTGGTACGATTCCAAACACACATATCCTTTTTTGGTAAACTGAAAACTTACCAGACTTGTAAGATTCCAAACACATCTATCCTTTTGTTGGTAAAGAAACACACCTATCTTTTTTTACTTTGGTAAAGAAACACTCCTATCATTAGCATCATTTAAGTGGATAGCAGAGCAAACTTCTAACGACTTGTGCCACATTTCTTAAGTTTTTCACTAGCGTAGAGCCTGTGCGTTGCTATGTTACCACTATAAAATCAAACCAAAAATAGGGAGCTCAATAATTAATACTCTCCTTGTCCCTATTTAAGTGGCGCACGCATTTTTCGAGGTCTATGTTTGACCATCAATTTGAACAACGAAACATGTATTATATACCATGAAAGTCATACCATTTAGTTCGTATTTGAATAAAGTTTTTAATTATACATTTTTTATAATAAATAGCAGTTTTATTGGTTAAATTACTGGTCAAAGTTGAAACACGGAAAATGAGGGTGCCACATGCATTGAGACGGAGAAAGTACAGCTGACTCTAGCAAAAACCAACGGATGTGTCGAGTACGACAAGGGCATGGAAAACCAACATTTCTGAAATTTGTCAGAACCTGCATTTCAACCAGCTGGTTAACTCCATGCTCTTCTACCAAACAGACATGAACACAAGTGTCAGATCTGCTCTTTTACCTAGGAAGATCAGAAGAGTTTTTTTTTAGACTAAAGGCCTTTTATTGCCCAGCTTTGACTTAACAAAGCCCCAGGTTCAATCAGAAGAGCCTTTGACCGCTCAGAGCTATGAGAAGTACGGGATGGGAATTTCCAAGGGGCGCTTGGGGATCGCCGGGGATTCTCCACCACTACAGGCTTCATTGGGGCTGAGTAAAATGCCTGGACGACTTCCTCAGCCCTTCAAAGTCCTACTGGTCTGCGAGTGTCTGGATCGGCTGTCGGCGGAGGATGAGGTTGGGTCATCGGAGAGGTACAAGAGTGGACGGCGCAACCAAGAGGCAGCAGCTCTAGGAATAGGAGTGCTGGCCAAACACTGGCCGCTAGGTCAAGTGGCAAGGGCGTGGATCGGGAAAGAAGCAGGGTAGAAAATGACGGTGGGCTGATAAATTCTGTGATTTGGTGCAGTGGTGGAGATGGTTAAATATTTCTAACCTACATGGCAGCGATTCGCTGCATGCCACCAGACAGATGACCTGTACCTATTGAAATCCGAGCAATTCATGTCAGATCCAACAGGAGACGTTGTGTGGAAGCGGATGGACCATCGCTACAAACTCTCTTATTTATAAGAGTAAAGATTCCCTTATAGATTTTTAAACCTAATACAATTACAGCCAAGGTTAAAATCATCTGCTGGCACTGAGAAAACTGCTTCCAAGTTAAACCATATAACCTGGGAAATTGAAAACTTAAGGTTTACCACGGATCCACTTATCCTACCAGGAACATGTTATCTCTCCATATCCCACTATCTTAGTACAGTAGCTACTAAAGATATCTTTAACCTGCATAATCCCTTGCCAAAAGTGTGACTGGCCAGACTTGTAACTGCATATAGGCGTAATAATGCCTGTAATGTTTTCTTCACATATTTAGGCTTGAACACTTGAAGGTGTACCACTGATGTCTTACCAGTCACCCTCATCATTCCCAAGCTTCCAAATCCATTTACAAAGTAAGCCAATATTCTGAACATCTAAATCCCCCTTGATCTTTGGGCTGACGGATCCCAGGCCAGTTGACCAGGAGGTATCTCTGTACTCCCTGTCTTCTTGCCAAAGCGCACGAGCCCTATTCATTTGCCTTCGAGACAGTACATTGCTGCAGAAGTTGTACATGCCTGGATCCCCTTTATATGTTTTCACAAGTCTTGTGCCCAAGTAGGATTCGAACCTATACCCGGTTAACAGCCAACCGTTCTAATGCTGAGCTACTGAGAGAGAAGGGACGATTTGACCTCCCAGAGTTCAACTCCCCGCTTTTAAACCATGAATAATGTGAGTCCGAAGATTTTTTTTCCGCAACCCTCAGAATTTCCTCCTAATGGTTCTGTTTTGTGCCTCATTACATAGCGAAGGCCAAAGGGGCACTATGCTTCACAGAAACTGTAGACTAGCAACAGCAATCCTATATGAAAATAGAACAAAGATAAAATTATGCCTTGTTGAAACACATGGTGTTAAAATACTGCATGCAAGATTCAGAATTCAAGCCCTAATCTGTTTTGAGCTAAAAAATAATTATTGTATTCAATAATCTGCAGAAGCCAATTTTCTCACCTTTTTCTGATGACCTGCCATGTTACTCTGCAGGCAAGAGGTATTGCAATTGGATAATGAAGTTGTTTTTAATGAGGCTATTATCGAGGAAAGGGACCTGGCCATTCAAGAGATCCAACAGCAGATTGGTGAAGTACATGAGGCATTTAAGGATCTTGCTACGCTCGTGCATGCGCAAGGAGTTATAATAGGCATGTTTTACATTATATTTACACAGTATTGTTCTTCGGCTTATTAGCTAACGCTCACATATTTGGTTACAGAGGAAGTCGACATGAACATCGAAAATTCTGCAGAAGCGACCAGAGAAGCAAAGACGGAAATCGGCAAAGCATCCAAGACTCAGAAATCAAATTCATCCTTGGTATATGTCAGACTTATACAAATTACCGAATTATCACAGTTCTAGTTATTTCTTGACGGGACCAAATCATTTCATGTGCAGCTTTGCATGCTTATGGTGATCTTTGGGGTTGTGCTGCTTATCGTGATTATAGTTTTGGCAAGCTGAGACACGAAAGCTTTGAGGCTTATTGGAGCTGAAGCATGGCCACCCAAATCCTCATTGTGTGCCGAAGACTGTCCCTAGCAGAAGCGTACATTCTCTTTTTTTTTTCCTTGAAGTTTTGTGGTCACGTGTGAGTCCTTTTTTTTTGGCTTGCCCCGAGTGAACAGTGATGCTCTTTTGGTCCTACGAAAATTTGTTTGCTACTTTGTTTGTGTGCGAAACTTGGCTTTCTGTAAGTATTTCTACTCAATAAAACGAAACAGAGATTCTTCATTCCGAAGTTGTCTTGAATGTTGATACATTCTTTTTCAAACTTGTTCTATCCAAGCAACAAACATGCCCCGAGTCTTCTGACCAGCTGACACTTGGAGCAAATTTTTTTGTAAGGCCGTTGAATTTTGAAAACCTTCAGATTTGTCAACTTCATTTATGTGTACCACAGAATAAAAACTGTTTTGTGTTGAGATTTTGCAGGACGTGGAATATTTCATCGTCAACATCTGGGATTTTTTTTCGGATTTTTTTAAACTTCAAAAATGTCGATTTCAAAATTTAAAAAAATAAAGGGGCTCCTTCAGGAGCCCGTCCGACCTTTCGCTGTGAAACGTCTTACGCTGCCGGCTTCACTTGGGGCAGGGTACTGGTACGTGATTTGCTTGGCGGAGCCCAAGCCTGTGGGCTGTGACCCCGAGGAATGTTGTTCCGAGCCACAACCGATTCGGCCCAGCGCGTGGAGCCCAGAGGAAATAGCAAGTGTCCAATGGCCCGTCGATTCATGGCGACAGAGAGCTCAAATGGGCTCATCGGCTCATGGTGACGTCTAATGGACTTGACTGCATTCTCCCGCGGCTCATTAATGGTGTGGTATTTACTTTTGAAGGAAATAATTGCACGATGATACAAAAGTAAGTGTTACTGTAGAAAAGAACCATTCATGTATATCCAAAAAAAATGACGTTGTTTAGGAAATAATTATTCATAAATCACATATAATATTCATATATTTATAAATATGAAAATATAAATACATAAATAATACTACTACTACTTAAATAAAATAAATGTTTAATGTTCATGCATATTTGAAGAAATGGTCAAGTACTACAAGAATGTGGTTCATGCATATTAGAATTTTGTTCATGTAAGAAAAAAGGTTTTGTTCATGCAACTTAAAAAATAGGAAGTGAAAAGGGTGAAAATAAAATAAAATATACAAAACCAGAGTTAAGAAACTGGGAAAAAAAAGGTTAAAAAATATGTAGAAATAAAGAAAAACATAAGTTAACAAAAAATTCCGGAAAAGAATCAACCACTACAAAAGGAAAAGGAAAAAAAGGAGAAAAGAAAATTAGAAAATAAGAAAAAAAAACAAAGTATAATATCTTATTGGACTGGCCCATCGTGTGGTTCTCGCTTTGCTATTGGACCCAAAAGGTGTCAAATAGGAAACACAAAGGAATTCATGATGAGCTACTATTGAATACTAAAAAAAATGGATTGTCATTTTATATTTAAAATAACTACATTTTTATCTACTCCCTCCGTTCGGAAATAGATGACTTAGATTTGTCTAAATATGGATGTATGTAGACATGTTTTAGTATGTACATACATCCAAATTTGGACAAACCTAAGTCATCTATTTCCGAACAGAGGGAGTAATTGTTTACGCTCTTTCACCTTTCCTGATTATGTTATTTCTCTTGTCCTATTGTCGTTTCCTCAATCAATTCTCACCTAGTTCATTTGCATCGTCGTTGCTAGAGTAAGTCATTCATCTAAACTATTATACCCACCATTAATATCTTCATCGTAACCGCTCTAACATCCAATCATGGTGATGCCTCCACTCGTGGTCGGTGGCTGTTCTACCACACGACCACTCCACCAAATATCTTCTCTCAACCTCGTTGTTGTCACATTGTTGTTGCTTTCTCCTCTGGTGGGTCACCAATAAATTTGAAGTCGAATGTGCATTCCTAAGAAGAGTAAAGTCGGTTTTAAACCCTCTACTTTTAAGGCGTGCTGAAGTCAGAAATTAAACTTTGGATACATGAAATGAACACCATCGACTTATGTACCAGTCCTTTGTATGCCCATGCCAACAATCACAGTGTTGACCAGGGACTTGAAATTAATCCCGATTTGGAAACATGATTTTCACACATGACTATCGAGATAGATAAGTTTAGGATGATGATTTCAGTGGTTCAAAGTTAATAGTGATGAACACAATAGGTTGAATGTTCAAAACACGCTTTACTCTTCTAAGACAAAAAGAGAGACTTCCATATAGGAGAATGAAGCCTATCTTTTTTCCTTTGAACTTTGTCAAGGATTTGAGCGGACACCTCCGATCAGGGCGGGGATTGGTAGTGTCCTTGGAGATACCCACATCCACATTTGAATTCCCGGGGTTATTTGCCCCGCTAGAGCAAGCTGATCGGCCGCTCTTCATAATCGTTCCCTCCCACCACCTCTCTCTCTCTCGCCCCCCCCCCCCCCCCCCCCCTTTCCGGGAAAAAAAGTATACTCCCTCTGTCCTAAATTTAAGACGCTCTTGATTTTCAATGGCCAACAACTTACAACCTTAACTATGATATGCACTTATAATATGTCCAAAAAAATAGTATAAAGCTATATGAAATAAATAAGACAAATGTAACAATACCCCCTCCATTCCAAAATATAACACTATTTTTGTGCCGGTTTTTTATGCTTGATTTTTACCACTAATATGTACTAAATTATATGGTTTGAAAATGTGCAACCGGTACCGTTGGATTCGTTTTAGAAAATTATTTCATTTAATATATAATTATACTAATTTTATGGACATATTATAAGTATAAATCATGTTTAAAGTTGTACATCGTTGACAGCAAAATTTAAGGGCATGTTTTGCCTCTGCCGATGAATGGCTTCAAACGGAATCCACTTCCCAATCCTGTCTGCCGATGGATTGCTTCATCTTCATGCAACCTGCGTACCTATACGTGCGTTTCATGGCTTGTCCGTACCAGAAAAAAAGGAAACCTGCTTTGGGACGTACCCGCACCCAGTGTAGACTAGACGACGACGGATGAGGGTATGCCGGCCGACGTGTCTCTCTCCATCCCTGCTGGACAGACAGCTGCCAGAGCTTGGACCGCGCCGGTGCTCGATCGTGCGTGCTGCACAGCCTAGTACACTCATGCGTGCCCTCTCGTCTAAGGCAGCTCGCACGTGCATCGACCATAGATTTGTCACACGTGAACATACTCGAGGTAGTATTACGGTATGCGTAACTTGCGCGCAACCGAAAATGAGGCGGCCTGTCTTGTCAGGTGTGTTGCCTTTGGTTGATTTGAATCGTATGGTTTTGGACGGGTTCATATGAATGATGCCCGGGTTGACATTGGAGGAGCAATGTAAACTTTTACAGCCAAAAATTCTGTTAGGCATGTGATCGTTGTTTGCTGCACAAAAGAACAAGTATTTCGGTTCATCCGGACGTGGTGGGCGGGGTTCGGAGGTCACACCAATCCTAGCTATCCATCGAGTTCAGAGTCTGTGATGAAACGCACACCCATGTTTTCATCCGGAAGTGGTGGGGTATTTGACTATTGAGGCCGGCACAATATTTTTCCTTCGAAATAGAGGTTGAAATCCTGGGCTCCGTACATTTTTATTATCATATAACTAAGCAACAAATCATTACAAAGATATACCTCGATCAATCGGAAGCCACTATTCTGACAACAAGTGTCGTTACACCTACAAATTTAATGAAGAGGACGGACCTGGTCATAGTCGTGCCATGACCTCACACACACATCATCTAAATCCGGATGTCTCACCAGCCGTCCATGCTGACACTCAGCGCACACAAATCAATCCAGCACACACTCTGCGCGCACCACATGCGCATACAGATAAGACACTGCCTCCGTCTTCCGCCACCCATCTTCAGGAGATCAATGCAATAACTTTATCAGGTCTATTGTCGACGCTGCCATGACGCCACACAGCGCCGTCCACCTCGAGTTTAACCGTTACCGTGCGCGCGACATTTTATCGCTCGGGATTCGCTGACGTTGGGGAGTCGGTGACTTTGTGGCTGACATGTGGACCCCACCTACAGTGGGCCCACTTGCCAGCGACTCAAAGTCAGGTGACGTTGAGCCCTGGCAAAGTCAGCGAATACGAGTCCACATTTTATATGCTTGCTTATCATGCTTGAGGAGGGACGGGTACTCCGGCGGTACGTACTTCGCGTGAGAGGCGGTGGTCACAACTCACACGGCGTTTCCTACGACTCAGGCCACCACCACCACACTGCATTGTACGTAGAATACTCATGCGAGATCCGTATGTATGGGCCCGAGAAGCAACATGCGCTACGTTGTCGCGTCGCGCATTTGGGCAAAACGAAACAGAGCGACTGGTTTCGGGACCAAAACTTTGCACTGTTCCTTGCTTGTTCTGGTCTCTATAGGCTCTATCCTCCTTCCATTCCTCCGGGTACACGTTCATCAGTGTACTCGGTTGAGCTATCGAGCCAGCCAGGACGTGAAGTACATGCCGGGGCGTATAGTGGTATTTCTGGCTGTACGTGACGCATGGGACACAGGTACACGCAGGAACAACGTACCCATCAATCCTCGGATACCCATGGTCTACGGAGTACGGCCATCCTTCATCTGGTATCAGACGGCGCGTAAAAGCTTGTAAAAGTTGACTGGGAGATGCAAGCCAAGTAAAAAAAGGGGATGTAGCATGGGCTGAAGTGATCGGTCAGGGGATGGAAGAAAATCAAGTGAGACAGGTGACAAATGAGGCGTCGGTAGATGGGTGGAGCGGGGGAGGGGAAGCAAACGATTCCCGCCGCAGCAGAGCAGCATTGGATGCCGCGGCGTGCTCCTGTCACTCATCGGTAGGTAGGCGGCGTCGCTTCTACACTGTCCAGGAAAAGTTTCCATTTTTTTTGGTAATTACCAGACAAATGTTTTTTGCTTTGCGATCTCGAGCTGATTATTATTAGCGCGCGATCGACGCATGGGCTCCGTCTGTAAGTTAGCCGGCTTATGGTACGGAGCAAATCCGTTGATGCTGTGTGGAGTGTGGTCGTAGTATCCTGTATTTTATACAGCACCTGCACACGCTCACATGCTTCCCTTCCTGGTTTCCCACCTCGCTGGCTTTCTGTTCTTCTTCCCTCCGCTCTTCCTGCAGCACCATTTATTATTTTCCTCGACATAGTCAGACAGTACCCAGCAGGCCCCGTTTCACACACACAAAACGAAAACACACGCTTCTTCTCCCATTCTTCGCTGCTCTGCTTCCTCCTCATATCTTCAGGCTCGCTCAAGTGTCTTCCGGTGCCCCTCTTCTTCAGTAGCACAGTGGTAAGCAGAGCTCATGCCCAGGTAGGAATCTCTACCCGGCCGATTCGGTTTTGTTTCTTCACCGAGGCCAGCTCTCTTCCTCACATCGACTTGCTTCTTGTTCCCTTTGGCCGCAGGTCCACGCCGTAGTGCTAGCTCCGGCTACTGCCTTCAACGACGACGCAAAGGTACCCCTGCTCCCCCGCCTTCGAAATGCAGCCGCGATTTGAGCTCGCACCCTCCTCCATCTTTCTTGCCCCTAAACTGACCCTCTGCTGGCGGCGCGTTCCATCTGCATCGTGAGGAAATCTTACCACATCAGCGTTTTCAGCCGAAAGGTACAGTGTCACCATTGCAGCGAGATGGGCTGCCTTTTCACAGTCCAGCTCTTTTCTCCTCCGTCGTCTCCCTCGCGGGAAGTGGTGGTCGTGAGTTCGTCATCGGCACCACCAACGCCGCGAGAGCTTTTCGCCCCTTTTCTTTCACTTTACCACCCCCGTCGTCGGTTTCAGGTCACCATCGCTTTCCCCCTTGTGCAAAAGTTTCGAGCGGTAAAGGTGGGAGGCGAGCTCCCAACAGAAAGCCTACGCCCATCCTCCTCTCCTCGTCCTCGTAGCTGTAGCCCCTGCTCCTCCCACCCACCGGCCAGTTCAAAATTCAAAGTTCGAACGCCTTCCCACCACCACACTGCACGTCTGCACGGCCGAAGAGCGGCCTCGACCGGCGAGCCGCCTCCCCCTGACGCGTCAGTACCAGCGCCCGTTTCCGTTCCGCCCATAAATCCCCGTCCGGACAGTGAGAGATACTACTTCTACTAGAGCGGATTATTGCCAGTAGGCTGTAATACAGACGGAATGGCGTTATCTTCTTGCTAGATTTGCTCCTCCTCGCCCGCGTTTCTTTCCGCTTTCGCCTTGGCGCTGCGCTGATGGGTCAATCATCATTTAGCACCTGAAAAGGCGCGGCGCGACCGCGATTGTTCATTCCTCGCCGTGTGGTGCCGCGTCGCGGTAAACAAATTAAAGCGAGAGAGAGAAGAGAGAAGAGGGGATTACTCCAGTTCGTTCGTCGCCCGTACCAACGGAAGCCCGTCTCCTTCTCTTCTTGTTCGCCGGTCGCCTCCCCTCCAACCGCCGCCGCGTACGCCTCCCGTTGTTTATTGCGAGCAGTGTCTCTTTCTCTAGAGATCGCAGCGCGCTTTAGTTTTGAGATTGGTTCGCGTCGTCCATTAAAGCCGTGATTTTTCTCTCTGTGGGGTTTCAGTTTCTACTGCTTGGGGGACGCTGGTGGCGCGTGCTCGTGGGGGGATGAGGATGAAGACGCTGGCGTGCTGCCGGCGGCGGCCGCAGGACTTCAGCATCGACATGGACCAAGAGCCTGACAGTAAGCATCAGAACCTCTTCCCCCCTTTCTCCATTACTGCCATTTCTGGTTTCAAATTTTGATTTGTTCCTGTGGTGTTCTTGGTTTCCAGTTATTTGTGCATGCCGCTACCGCATTGTTCCATTATGTTCGTTTATTAGCTACCATTTTCCTTCCAAATGCACAAGCTGGTAGTGGTTGTTTTAGTAGTTGGATGCCGCCATCACGGCATCTGCAAACCCTGTTCGTCTTGCCTCGTCTGGACTCCCAAATCTGACCAAAATTAGGAGCGTTTACGACCTTTTCACTGCTCAAATCAAGCCCGCCGGGCCTGCTAGAGATTAGAACAGCCACTACCGTCAGAACGGATAGATTAACGGAGTAGGTGAGGCAGCAATGGGTTCGAGACCGAGAAGTCTCGGCCAGCTCCACTGTTCAGAACGTCACCCCCTGCGCGCGTGATTTCCCATCAGAGTGCCGCGACACTGTGCAGTGCAGTGGGAGTAAATGGGGTTCCCCGGCCGCCAAAGACACGGCGGCAGCTGGAGAGCCTAGTTCATGGTCTGATACGATCCGGGGATCCGCCGATCCGGGCAGGCCGCCGGCCGTGCCGCATTCATGGCATGTTCAACTGCCCCGTACTCCGATTAGAGTATCACTGCCATGAATCACAGACGTTTCCGTTACACTTTGGCCTGCGATGTCGTCACACCAACGGCTTCGAGCCCGTGACGTTCGCACATCTCGCGTCCATTTGTATTCTTCTGTAGCTTCCCGTTGAGTTTTTTATCCTGCGGAGTGAGAGTGGAGCGGGTACGTGTCGTGTGGGCCCGGGCCGTTCCCAGCAGCGTCTAGTGCGGCATCTGCGGCTTCATTGACTTTGGGGGCAAAAGTGCTGTAACGCTACTTTTTAGAGGGTGGGCAGATAGAAGATTTTTTTACAAATATGGCCCTCTGTTCAACGTAATTGTCAAAAATGGCCCCTGTGAATTTTATTGTCAAAAGTAGCCCTGGCGGGATGTAGAAAAGCGACACGTGTAATTCGTGCCAACCCAGACGGCGGGCGGCGGGAAGTCACCTTCCGCATCTCAGTTGGCGGAAAGTGCCCTGCGGTTGAGTTTCTACCCACTCAGTTGGCGCCAAGTGTCGTCGCCGGAGACTTTCCGGCAACTTGAACGGCGGAAGATGACTTCCCACCATCTGGGTTGGCACGAAGTACACGTGTCGCTTTTTCACATCCCGCCAGGACTACTTTTGACAATAAAATTCAGAGGGGGCCATTTTTGACAATTACGGCTACGACTTGGTACCACAATGCATATATAACGGCAGAAACGATGTGCCATGTGGGGGGCATATGCAGAATGTGTGTGCTTCTCGTGACAATGTACTCCGTAGTTTGTGGCCTTGTGGGGCACATAATATAATACTGGATAGTGAGATGGATATAGAGTTGCTCCTTTAGTCCTTTTCTTGTCAAGGATCCCACTGTATGAGCTGAAGGATAAAACTAGTGGCTGTTGGTACCCAGATTTTGTATGATGGCTGTTGCTATATCTGAATTTGGGCTGCAAATTCTGTTCAGGGATAGAGGACGGCTATTTTTGTTGGGGCTGGGATTTGTTGTCAGTTTAGCTGTAAATGAATTTTTTTGTCACATGGATGTTTCTGTGATCGTACTATAACCGGAGTAATTTAGTTTAAGCTAAGATTGGGGTAAAGCAAATTTTAGGTTTCAGGTTTACAACAGTCCTCTGTAGTCTGTATAGTTGTAGTCTTGTAGATAGATTGACAAGTCTCTTTTGATGATTGATTCTTATGAGTCTCCGCAGAAAATCATGTGTGACATCCTATTTGCATTATCGTCCTCAATATCTAATTGCACCATGATTTTTTGGATCAACATCTGAATGTAAAATGCATGATTGGCTTTACTGCTGTGTTAACTGGTTCTTCCCTTTAAACCGCAAGGAAGTGAGGAACATCAATAGCTTACTTAATTTATTGTGCTTTTTTTTTTTTTTTGAGATTACTTAATTTATTGTGCTAATAAACATGAATAAGCTTGTCCAACCAAAGAGTCCCATGAGCTGCAAACCTTACTATCATTATTGTTCCTCCTATGTAATCAACTCTTAACTAGGTACATTGTATGCTGCATATTTTCTTCAGTATTTATTCTTGGGTTAACGCCTTTGAATCAATTATTTTTTTCTAAGTACTGCATACAAGTGCGGAAGTGCATGATAAGCTCAGTGAACCAAAGGATCCTGTGGCTGTTGTATACCTAGTTTCTTTCCTTCTTCGCAATGTCCTAGGCTCAGGTGTAATTTTGCCGAGGCATCTGACCAAATACAATCAGATGCATTCTTATATCCTTTTTAAGTTATATGACGGTGCAAATAAATTGAAGAAATCTTCACTGATATATGTAGGAGTGACGACATACAATGGCCTCGAGAGCTGCATTTTCAACGGTTCTTCTTGTGATGAGGACAGTGGCATTAGTGCAACAACTGGGGCAGATGGCTGTGTCACCACTGATTCCCTTGAAGATGAAGTTTCAAGTTGCTCCTCCAGCAAAGATGTTTATGGCTCTTCCTTTTCTTCACAATGCCTTCCATTGAGCAAGCAGGAGGAGCATTCACTTTATGAGTCTGATACACTCGATAGTGTCCATCTACTCCCCATCAAAGGGAAGAATCCAATTACATATACGCTGAGTGCTTCCGATATTGAAACCATGAAGGAGAAGTTTGCCAGGCTACTGCTTGGCGATGACGTTTCAGGAGGTGCCAGAGGCGTGTGTGCTGCTCTGGCCTTGTCCAATGGTATAACCAATCTCTCAGGTATGCATGTCCATTCACAAGCAAGCTATGTTTTTGTATACTGTAGTTTTCCTTATAAACCACCATCATGACTAAAATAAGCGTTTACCATAACAGCCACTATTTTTGGAGAGCTGTGGAAGTTGGAACCACTTTGTGAGGACAAAAAGATCCGGTGGCAGAAGGAAATGGACTGGCTGCTTTCTCCTACAACTTACATGGTTGAGCTGGTTCCTACGAAGCAAAATGGAGCAGATGGGTGCATGTTTGAGGTAAGGAGCAACCTAATTAAGTTTTCTCCATTAGCATAAAGATACAAACTCTCAAACTCTTCTGTTCGGTTGCTTCATGCAGATTATGACACCGAAAGCCCGTTCAGATGTTCATGTGAACCTTCCTGCTCTTCAGAAGCTTGACTCCATGCTAATTGTATGTTGTTTTCACTGTTTAACTCTTATTAGTATATGAATATGCAGATCGAGCACTGTTTTTTATCTCTATTAATAAAGATTAATTTATCTGAATAATATTGTTATGTGTACTTGCCTCAGTTTGGATTTTTTTTGCTAATGCCATAGTCATCAATATATGCAGGAAGTTCTGGACTCAATGGTGGACACCGAGTATTGGTATGTCGAGAGTGGCAGTCGAGCTGGTGGCCGAGGCAAAAATAATGGTCAGAGACAGACCAAAAAGTGGTGGCTCCCATCCCCTTGTGTCCCCGAACAAGGGTTATCTCAATTGCAGAGGAAAAGGGTTATTTTTCAAGCTAAACTTGTTCATCAAATCCTCAAAGCTGCGAAATCTATCAATGAACAAGTCCTCCTTCAGATCCCTGTTCCGACAGCTGTGATGGACGCTCTTCCAAAGGCAAGCAACAATTCTGTTTAGTCATCTTGTAGAGATCAGTGAAAATCCTTCGGTAAGCTGAATACTTCCTTTTTCAAATAATTGACGATTATACTTAATTGAACATGCAGTCTGGAAGAGCTAGCTTGGGGGAAGACTTGTACCATGCTATCACCACGGACTATATTCCTATCGAGGAAATCTTTATTTCTCTCAGCTTAAAAACCGAGCATAGTGTGCTCGAGACTATGAACCGGTTAGAGGGTGCATTGTTTGCATGGAATCAAAGGATCTTAGAGGAGAGAAGCAAGAGGTTCCCTGGACGGCATTCCTGGAATTTCATGAAGGACAAGTCGTCGGAAGTAGAGAAGATGTCTGCGTGCATAGAAAGGGTTGAAACCCTCGTGCAGCTTCTGAAATCCAGATTCCCCAACCTGCCTCCAACGTTTATAGATGTTGTAAAGGTCCAGTATAACGAGGTAAGTTTCGCATCACACAACAATGGTAAAATTCAATCTCTGTGGCTGAAAATGGATCCTTACACGGCTGTGAAATTTTATTTGAAATGACTACTTGGTGCAGGACGTGGGGCATGCCATTGTGGAGGCCTACTCAAGGGTTCTTGTTGGCGTAGCATTCAGCATACTGGCCCGGGTAGCAGAGATCATGCTGGAGGACGACCTGATCAAGAAGCCCAACACACCCATGGCCACCTTGAAGTTCGACCTCTCGTCCGACGTGTACCTGGCGGGTATCACGGAGACGCCGCCGGGCCACATCCGACGGTCCCTCATGGACCAGATCAGCATGGTCGACGGGCGCTTCGACGCGATCATCAGGAAGAAAGGCGCGAAGCAGCTGGTGTGGTGATGTGGGCGGGGTATCGTTGTACTGTACAGTGTGATGGTAGGGCTGCGTGCCGGCTACACAAGTTACATTCACCTTACTACTACTAATGGTGCACTGCGTTTTGGGGGTGAACTGATGGTGTAACAGCAGCATTGGTCGAGTCTTGCTGATGGCAACCCAGATGCTGCTTTTGCGCGTCGGATGCATAATTAATACTAGTAGTACTAGTACCAGATGATACATGTCTATTATATGATTATTATGGGGTACGTCTGTAAGAAGTAAGCTTCTCTCGTTATGGGACTACTAGACGCATTGAGTATTTTTTTCTTGGTGAGATGACCCATTGCAGCTTGGACTTTGGATACACTTCACCTAGCTGTTTTTTGATCACGGTGTAGCGGAGAATTGTGGAGTTGGGCAAATCGGAGGATGATTCCACGACGAAATGGCGGACCCCTCGCGGCCCCTTTTGGGTTCACAGCGGCCCATTCCAACCTGCTCCGGCCTGTGGAGCTGACTGATGACTTTGTGGGAGCTTCACGTGCCTCCCCTGGCGCTCCTCTCAAAAAAAAAAAAAAAACGTGCCTCCCCTGGCGCCGTTGTGGTCCACTTGTGCGTGCCAGATGCCCATGACAACTGCGCGCGCACTCGTCCGTTGGATCCAGGATCTGGTCCAAGTATGCTCCTACAGATTCCGTGGGCCCGTGCCTGTGCTTAGGCAGTTAATTATCGATAATGCTACATATACGTAAAACTTCTACGTAAAAGTCTTACGGGCTGACATGCCGTCCTACGTGGCCACGATTTGCTCCCGCAAGAATTGGCCCAGTAATCACGTCCCCCGCGCAAAAAAAAAAAAGAAATCCCAATCCCCATCGTTTTGTTCTCTCCCAGGCGATGGGCGGACGGCGGCCGTACAGATTGGCGCCGCGAGCGGCGACCCGTCTCGGCGGGGCAGCGACGAGGCCCTCCGATGATGCGGCGGAGAGGTGAGCACCCCTGTGGTATCCTGGCATGGTGATTTATTCTGAGGCGGCACGGCGGGGTCCGTCGAGTGGGCGAGGCGACCTTCTCCTCCTCGTCAGCGGCGCGGTGATCTCTCCTTGCCAGAAGTGGTGCGGTCAGATCGAGATGGACGGCGAGGTTGCAGCGGCACTCAAGGCGGCCTACCTGGTCTCCAAGCATGCCAAGTACCTCAACTTCATGTGTGACAGTCAGGGCTCCAACTATTCAGTGAACGAGTTCAGTTGGACGACAATCAGGAAAAAATTCTGATGCCTCACGAGTGATGCATTGCTACTGATGTTCAGTAATCAGAATAGCCTTCTATCAAAGTCCAAGTTATGCAGAAGCTTTGCATCAACACCATATCTCTGTATTTCAATTTCAGAAGCATCTCGGAGGAAATACATGAAGAGGTATGTATGCAATGTGCTAGATGTGTAAGATGTTCAGTCATATAGTTGTCTTTCAATTATGTAAAGACTTGTTGTGATCATGAATACAATGAATCCTTGTGATGGAAAATTCGTATGTTGTGAGTTTGATTCCTGCAGTTTTCATTCCATCCTCGTATTTTCTACATTGTTCGGATGGTTAATGTACCATGGTGAAATTTCAATTGCTGCCAGCAAAAAGAAGAATATGAGTTGCTCCTGATCAACTACCAGCTAAGGAGATTGCAAAAGGCCAATTAAGTCTGGGATGTACCCATAGCTTTAGTACTATTCCTGATACACAAGAAACAATTACACAGAAGTTCTAGGAATGAATGCAAAACAAATATATGAATAGTTGTTGGAGCTAATAGCTTCCTTCTAATAAGGTTGTCCTTCACACATACTAACACATATGCATATATGACAGACACATATATGCTCTATATTTCATATATATGCTTGAGGCTACATCTTGGCTTACAATTTTTCCTTCTTCTTCTAGTTACCTTACAACGATGGGTACATGTCCTATTTATAGGACTTTACAAACCGATCTACTAGAAAATATCTACTGGCTTCTACTAGCTTCTACTGCCTTCTACAGTGTATTACAATCTCTTTTACTCTAGAGACTTCTACTAGTTACTAGCTTAGCTACTAAACTACAGTAGTGAAAACCCTACTAGGTGGTAGATATTTCTAGAATGCACAGGATTATTCCAACAATCACCCCCCTAATCCTGATGCATTCACTTGTGAAGCCTATCGGCCACGGACTCGACCTGGCGCACACATGCCGGTCACCACTGCCACAGACACAACCTGGCGCTCACATACGCCGGTCGCCACCGCCACGGACACAACCTGGCGCTCACATACACCGGTCGCCACCACCACGGACACAACCTGGCGCTCATATACGCCGGTCGCCACCATGACCACCACCAAGCTTGACGCGACACACGCCAAGGTTTGGCGACACACGCCGCAGCTTCTCTTTTCGGCGCACTAACGCCTTTCTTTCACCCGAGCTCAACCTCGTGGTGCTTCAACGGAGTTACAGGGGTTGGGGATATATAGCTGTGGCTCGCACATACGTCGCCACGGCCGCGACCACGATGCGCACTCACGCGTCAACGCACTCACTACGCCACGATCGGCACGCCCTCAGCTCACGCACATGCCGCGCACTGACACAGGCAACGCGGCCGTCTCAAGCAGCTCGATCTGGTCCTCCCCCTAACTCGCTCGTCGCCACGCTCCACACGCCCCAGCTCGTGACCATGACCGCGCGCTGATGATACGTCTCCAACGTATCCATAATTTCTGCTGTTCCATGCTTATATTATACCATTTGCTACATGTTTTATATACACTTCGTATCACTTTTATGCATTTTCTGGGACTAACCTATTAACAAGATGCCACAGTGCCAGTTCCCTGTTTTCTGCTGTTTTTGGTTTCAGAAAGTTACTTCTGGAAATATTCTCGGAATTGCACGAAACAAAAGGCCAGGTCCCTATTTTTCCAGCACGTACACGGAGTCCGAAGGAGAGACGAAGAGCCACGAGGTGGCCAAACCACACCTAGGCGCGGCTGGGCCCACAGCCGCGCCTGCAGGTGGTTTGGGCCCCTCGGGGGTCCGCCGACATCGCCCCTTCGCCTATTTATTCCCCGAGACGCGAAAACCCTAAAACACCGAGCCTTTCATCCAGAACATATTCGCTGCCGCCGCCGTCGTCAACCCTAACTCGGGGGGTTCTGAAGCTCTTCCCGGCACCCTGCCGGAGAGGGGAATCATCACCGGAGGGCTCTACATCGCCATGCCCGCCTCCGGAGTGATGCGTGAGTAGTTCATCCTTGGACTATGGGTCCATAGCAGTAGCTAGATGGTTGTCTTCTCCACTTGTGCCATCATGTTTAGATCTTGTGAGCTGCCTATCATGATCAAGATCATCTTATTGTAATGCTACATGTTGTGTTTGCTGGGATCTGACTTATATTGATACCTATGTGGAGCTGAATATTATATTATCATGTCTATGTCATTTGTGATCTTGCATGCTCTCCGTTACTTGTTGAAGCCTTGGCCACGTGAATACTTGTAACTCCAAGAGGGGGTATTTATGCATGATAGTTGGGTTCAACCTCTATTTAACCTGGGATAGTGACAGCAAGTTCTAAGGTTGTAGATGTGTTGTTGCCACTAGGGGTAAAACAGCAATGCTTTATTCAAGGATGAATGTATTGTTTACATTACGCACATTACTTAATGCAATTGTCTGTTGCTTGCAACTTAATACTGGAAGGGGTACGGATGTTAACCGGAAAGTGGACTATTTAGGCATAGATGCATGCTGGATAGCGGTCTATGTACTTTGTCGTAATGCCCAAATGAATCTCATAGTAGACACCACAGCTCACACATGCATGTTATATGCACTTATCAATTGTCAATTGCCCAGCTGTAATTTGTTTACCCAGCATGTTAGTTATCTTATTGGAGAGACACCACTAGTGAACTGTGGACCCCGGTCCATTCTTTTACATCTGAAATACAATCTACTGCAATCATTGTTCTCTACTGTTTTATGCAAACAAACATCATTTCCATTCGATACGTTTAACCCTTTGTTTTCAGCAAGCCGGTGAGATTGACAACCTCACTGTTAAGTTGGGGCAAAGTAATTTGATTGTGTTGTGCAGGTTCCACGTTGGCACCGGAATCCCTGGTGTTGCGCCGCACTACACTCCTCACCAACACCTTCGAAGCAAACCTCGTTTTCCTACTGGTCGATTAAACCTTGGTTTCATACTGAGGGAAAACTTACTGCTGCACTCATCATACCTTCCTCTTGGGGTTCCCAACTGACGTGTGACGTACAAGCATTGTTTCTGGCACTATTAACCTAGAGCCACCAACACGTTTTCTGGCGCCGTTGCCGGGGAAAACGAATTGCTTCTGCAAGGGGAGTCTCTCACACCCAATCTCTTTACTTTGTTATTTGTCTTGCTTAGTTTATTTTTATTTAGTTTGTTTGCTCTCTTTATCAAAAACACAAAAAAATTAGTTACTTGTTTAATTCAGTTTATTTTGTTTTTCAAAATGAGTACTCCTGAGAACACTAAGTTGTGTGACTTCACTAGCACAAACAACAATGATTTCATATGCACTCCTATTGCTCCACCTGCTTCTACAGCAGAATTTTATGAAATTAAACCTGCTCTATTAAATCTTGTTATGAAAGAGCAATTTTCTGGTGTTAGTACTGATGATGCTGCTGCCCATCTTAATAACTTTGTTGAACTTTGTGAAATGCAAAAGTATAAGGATATGGATGGGGATATTATAAAACTGAAACTTTTTCCTTTCTCCTTGAGAGGAAGAGCTAAAGAATGGTTGCTTTCTTTGCCTAGAAATAGTATTAATTCTTGGACAAAATGCAAAGATGCTTTCATAGGGAAATATTATCCTCCTGCTAAGATTATATCCTTGAGAAGTAGCATTATGAATTTTAAACAACTTGATAATGAACATGTTGCTCAAGCTTGGGAAAGAATGAAATCTTTGGTGAAGAATTGTCCCACTCATGGACTGACTACTTGGATGATCATCCAAACCTTTTATGCAGGATTAAATTTTTCCTCAAGGAACTTATTGGATTCAGCCTCTGGAGGAACCTTTATGTCCATCACTTTAGGTGCAGCAACAAAGCTACTTGATGATATGATGATCAACTATTCCGAATGGCACACCGAAAGAGCTCCTCAAGGTAAGAAGGTAAATTCTGTTGAAGAAACCTCCTCTTTGAGTGATAAGATTGATGCTATTATGTCTATGCTTGTGAATGGTAGATCTCATGTTGATCCTAATAATGTTCCTTTAGCTTCATTGGTTGCTCAAGAAGAGCATGTTGATGTAAACTTCATTAAAAACAACAACTTCAACAACAATGCTTATAGGAATAATTTTGGTAGCAACAATTATAAGCCTTATCCTTCAAATGGTTATGGCAATTCTTATGGTAATTCCTACAGCAACAATAGAAGTGTGTCCTCTGATCTTGAAGCTATGCTTAAAGAATTTATTAGCACACAAAAAGCTTTCAATAAAACTGTTGAGGAAAAGTTTGAAAAAATTGATGATCTTGTCTCTAAAGTTGATAGTCTTGCTCATGATGTTGAAATTCTAAAACTGAAAGTTATGCCTAATGAAGTTAAAGATATTAAGTCATTTGCTACAGCAAATGCCATCCAAGTTCGAATTGATAATAATATTAGGATGTTGGCTGAATTGCATGCTAGGTGGGAAAAAGAGGAAGAACTTGAAAAAGAGAATAGTATAGTTAGAGTTTGTACTATCACCACCACTAGTAATGCTAATGTTTCACATGCTAGTAAACCTCCTACTATTGATGGTAATGTTATTGGTGTTGTAATGTCTCTACTACTTCTGCAAAGCGTTTGAAATTGCCTAAAACTGCTGAAACTTTTTCTGATAAAAGTGCTGAAATTTTTCAAACTATTGGAGACAATGGTTCCACCACCATTGACAATAATGATTTTGATTTTGATGATTGTAACATCTCTGAAGTTATTATGTTCTTGCAAAAATTAGCTAGAAGTCCCAATGCTAGCACTATTAATTTGGCTTTTACAAAGCATATTACAAATGCTCTTTTGCAAGCTAGGGAGGAGAAGTTGAAACTTAAAGCTTCTATTCCTAGGAAATTAGAAGATGGTTGGGAACCCATCATTAAGGTAAAGGTGAATGATTTTTATTGCAATGCCTTGTGTGATCTTGGTGCAAGTGTTTCAGTTTTGCCCAAGAAGCTTTATGATATTCTTGATTTGCCACCTTTGGAACATTGTTATTTGGATGTTTTTCTCGCTGATAATGCTATGAAGAAACCTTTGGGGCGAGTTAATGATGTTTTTATTACGGTAAAAATAACCTTGTCCCCGTTGATTTTATTGTTATGGATATTGAATGCAATGCATCTTGTCCTATTGTTTTGGGAAGACCTTTTCTTCGAACTGTTGGTGCCATCATTGATATGAAAGAAGGTAATATAAGGTACCAATTTCCTCTCAAGAAAGGTATGGAACACTTCCCTAGGAAGAGAATGAAGTTACCTTTTGACTCTATTGTTAGAGCAAGTTATGATGTTGATGCTTCTTCTCTTGACAACACTTGATTTTCACTTTCTGCGCCTAGCTGAAAGGCGTTAAAGAAAAGCGCTTATGGGAGACAACCCATCGTTTTTATTTGCTGTTATTTTTGTTTTCTTTGAGTCAAGGAGTTTTGTTACTTCTGTAGCAACTCCTTTGTATCTTTATTTTATCGCAATGTTGTGCCAAGTAAAGTTCTATATTGAAAGTTGATGCAAGATTTGGATTTCTGCGCAGTGACAGATTTTTAGCTGTCACGGATTTGAGCTTATCTCCCTGTAGAAAATTCAAAAAATTCTGAGAAAAATCACGCATATTCCTGAGATATGTACGCAACTTTCATTATTTTAGGCCAGATCCATCTGAGCAACTTAAGTGCCTCGAAAAAATTCGTCATTCCAGACTGTTCTGTTTTTGACAGATTCTGCCTTTTGTTTTGCATTCGCTCTTTTACTGTGTTTGTGTGGATTTCTTTGCTCCACAAAGCATTGGTGGCTGTAGCTAATGTCCAGAAGCTTTGGGATTGATTGTATCATTACAGAATATGAGAATTTTTGATTATGCACTAACCCTCTAATGAGAACTGTCTTGAGTTTGGTGTGAAGGAAGTTTTCAAGGATCAAGCGAGAAGGGTGATATTATGTGATCAAGAAGAGTGAAAAGCCTAAGCTTGGGGATGCCCCCGTGGTTCATCCCAACCATATTCAGAGAGACTCAAGCGTCTAAGCTTGGGGATGCCCAAGGCATCCCCTTCTTCATCAACAAACTTATCAGGTCATCTCTAGTGAAACTATATTTTAATTCTTTCACATCTTATGCGCTTTACTTGGAGCGTCTGTGTGTTTTTATTTTTGTTTTTGTTTGAATAAATTCGGATCCTAGCAATCCTTGTGTGGGAGAGAGACACGCTCCGCTTTTTCATGTGAATACTCATGTTCTTCACTTATATTTGTTGAGTATTCTTAACTAGCTACTGCAGTGCTTTTAGCTCCTGTTTTTCATGCATCTCTTCGAGCTGTTAGCACTTGTTTATAAATACTCTCTTGCTGCATTATATTATCATTTGGAGAGTTTATGTTTAATAAATTATTGGTGTTTGTTTGGAAGAAAGAAAATGCTACATGTAGTAGTTGGTATTGGAAAAGACATATGCATTCTTGTAGATCATTGTCTTGTTTTGATTTGATGCTTTGCAATTGTTTTGAGCTCTCAAGTAGATCATGTTTAAGCTCTTGCATCATGTAGTTAAAGCCTAGTAGTGGAGAACTACCGTAGAGCTTGTTGAGACTTGGGATGCATATTTGTTCTCTCTAAGGTCTAGATATTTTCTGGTAAAATGTTTGAGCAACAAGGAAGACAGTGTAGAGTCTTATAATACTTGCAATATGTTTTTATGTGATTCTTGCTGTACCGGTTTATACTTGTGTTTGCTTCAAACAACCTTGCTAGCCTAAACTCTGTACTGAGAGGGAATGCTTCTCGTGCATCCAAAACTTGAGCCAAAACCCATGCCATTTGTGTCCACCATACCTACCTACTATGTGGTATTTCCTGCCATTCCAAGTAAATATTTCATGTGCTACCTTTAAACTATTCAAAACTTTATTACTCCTTATTTGTGTCAATGTTTTATAGCTCATGAGGAAGTATGTGGTGTTTTATCTTTCAATCTTGTCATTTACTTCTGACAGACTTTCACCTGGACTAGTGGCATATACATCCGCTTATCCAATAATTTGCAAAAAGAGCTGGCAACGGGGTGCCCAGCCCCAATTAATTACAACTTTCATTAATAATTCTCTTCACATGTTTTGCCCTGATTTATCAGTAAGCAACTTAATTTTGCAATAGACACTCCTCCATGGTATGTGAATGTTGGAAGGCACCCGAGGATTCGGTTAGCCATGGCTTGTGTAAGCAAAAGGTTGGGAGGAGTGTCATCTATAAAGAAACTAAAATACATGTGTAAACAAAAGAGAAGAGGGATGATCTACCTTGCTGGTAGAGATAACGTCCTTCATGGGAGCCGCTCTTTGAAAGTCTGGTTGACAAGGGGGTTAGAGTGCCCACTACCATTCGTTGACAACAACAAACACCTCTCAAATACTTATTTTGTGCTCTCTATATGCTTTCGAAAACTTAAAAAGCTCTAGCACATGATTTAATCCCTGCTTCCCTCTGCGAAGGGCCTATCTTTTACTTTATGTTGAGTCAGTTTACCTACTCCTTTCTATCTTAGAAGCAAACACTTGTGTCAACTTTGTGTGCATTGATTCTTACATATTTACTTATTGCACTTGTTATATTGCTTTATGTTGACAACTATCCATGAGATATACATGTTACAAGTTGAAAGCAAATGCTGAAACTTAATCATCCTTTGTGTTGCTTCAATGCCTTTTACTTTGAATCTATTGCTTTATGAGTTACCTCTTATGCAAAACTTTTTGATGTCTTGAAAGTACTATTCATGAAAAGTTTTTGCTTATATGATTCATTGTTTACTCTTTATCTATTTGTTAGCAAACTATAGATCATTGCTTTGAGTCACTTCATTCATGACATGAGCCTTGCAATATATTGATCAAGATTGTGTGAAAGCATGTCTCCTCAGAAATTATTTGTTGTTATCGTTTTACCTACTCGAGGACGAGTAGAACTAAGCTTGGGGATGCTTGATACGTCTCCAACGTATCCATAATTTCTGCTGTTCCATGCTTATATTATACCATTTGCTACATGTTTTATATACACTTCGTATCACTTTTATGCATTTTCTGGGACTAACCTATTAACAAGATGCCACAGTGCCAGTTCCCTGTTTTCTGCTGTTTTTGGTTTCAGAAAGTTACTTCTGGAAATATTCTCGGAATTGCACGAAACAAAAGGCCAGTCCCTATTTTTCCAGCACACACGGAGTCCGAAGGAGAGACGAAGAGCCACGAGGTGGCCAAACCACCTGGCGCGGCTGGGCCCACAGCCGCGCCTGCAGGTGGTTTGGGCCCCTCGGGGGTCCGCCGACATCGCCCCTTCGCCTATTTATTCCCCGAGACGCGAAAACCCTAAAACACCGAGCCTTTCATCCAGAACATATTCGCTGCCGCCGCCGTCGTCAACCCTAACTCGGGGGGTTCTGAAGCTCTTCCCGGCACCCTGCCGGAGAGGGGAATCATCACCGGAGGGCTCTACATCGCCATGCCCGCCTCCGGAGTGATGCGTGAGTAGTTCATCCTTGGACTATGGGTCCATAGCAGTAGCTAGATGGTTGTCTTCTCCACTTGTGCCATCATGTTTAGATCTTGTGAGCTGCCTATCATGATCAAGATCATCTTATTGTAATGCTACATGTTGTGTTTGCTGGGATCTGACTTATATTGATACCTATGTGGAGCTGAATATTATATTATCATGTCTATGTCATTTGTGATCTTGCATGCTCTCCGTTACTTGTTGAAGCCTTGGCCACGTGAATACTTGTAACTCCAAGAGGGGGTATTTATGCATGATAGTTGGGTTCAACCTCTATTTAACCTGGGATAGTGACAGCAAGTTCTAAGGTTGTAGATGTGTTGTTGCCACTAGGGGTAAAACAGCAATGCTTTATTCAAGGATGAATGTATTGTTTACATTACGCACATTACTTAATGCAATTGTCTGTTGCTTGCAACTTAATACTGGAAGGGGTACGGATGTTAACCGGAAAGTGGACTATTTAGGCATAGATGCATGCTGGATAGCGGTCTATGTACTTTGTCGTAATGCCCAAATGAATCTCATAGTAGACACCACAGCTCACACATGCATGTTATATGCACTTATCAATTGTCAATTGCCCAGCTGTAATTTGTTTACCCAGCATGTTAGTTATCTTATTGGAGAGACACCACTAGTGAACTGTGGACCCCGGTCCATTCTTTTACATCTGAAATACAATCTACTGCAATCATTGTTCTCTACTGTTTTATGCAAACAAACATCATTTCCATTCGATACGTTTAACCCTTTGTTTTCAGCAAGCCGGTGAGATTGACAACCTCACTGTTAAGTTGGGGCAAAGTAATTTGATTGTGTTGTGCAGGTTCCACGTTGGCACCGGAATCCCTGGTGTTGCGCCGCACTACACTCCTCACCAACACCTTCGAAGCAAACCTCGTTTTCCTACTGGTCGATTAAACCTTGGTTTCATACTGAGGGAAAACTTACTGCTGCACTCATCATACCTTCCTCTTGGGGTTCCCAACTGACGTGTGACGTACAAGCAATTGTTTCTGGCACTATTGACCTAGAGCCACCAGCTGACGCGATCAATACGGCCGGCCCTGCGTGCCCAGGACGCGGTCTTCTTCCTCGGCGACACACGCCGAACTTCTTCTCCGCCAGTGACACACGGAACAACCGGAACGCACACACACGCCGGTCGCCACCGTGCTCACGCTGGTCGCAGCTTCCATGGCCGTCGCATGGCGCCGCTACGGCCTCCGTGGCCGCGCAGCACCTCCACGCCGCCGCCATGCCGCGCCACCGCGGCTCCTGCGCCACAACACAGGACCTCCGCGGCCTTCTCGCCGCGCCGCCGTGGCCGCTGCGCCACCACGCAGGGCCTCCGCAGCCTCCGTCCGCCGCGCACCACGGCCCCGAACCTTGCGGCTCTGATACCAATTATTTAGCTCCCTTCTAATAAGGTTGTGCTTCACACATACTAACACATATGCATATATGACAGACACATATATGCTCTATATTTCATATATATGCTTGAGGCTACATCTTGGCTTACAATCTTTCCTTCTTCTTCTAGTTACCTTACAACGATGGGTACATGTCCTATTTATAGGACTTTACAAACCGACCTACTAGAAAATATCTACGGCTTCTACTAGCTTCTACTGCCTTCTACAGTGTATTACAATCTCTTTTACTCTAGAGACTTCTACTAGTTACTAGCTTAGCTACTAAACTACAGTAGTGAAAACCCTACTAGGCGGTAGATATTTCTAGAATGCACAGGATTATTCCAACAATAGTCTCCTCTCTGATGAATTACACTAGTGCCTACCACTTAATACAACAAACTGGCAAGTGCAAAAAATGGCTGCACGGCCTAACTATGATTCATCCTATTATTGAACATTCCAGCTTCATCACATTGCATTCCTGTAGAACTTGACGCTGCAGCAGAGCTTTGTTGAACCTGAAATAGCAAGCTCGTGTATTGTCCGAAAATTGGTGGCATAACCACAGTTGTTGAACCTTCTGATGGTACTGGAGCTGAGATCGTTGGATTTATACTACCACTAGCAATGCCCAAATCAAAAGGTTCCTGCTCAAAATAAAGGTATGGAATGACTTGAATGTTGAAGTAATTTTATTAGAAATAAAGAGACAAGAAACAAAGATACCTTCAATACTCCATATGGTACTGTAGCGCTTATTGTTGGATTTATGTTGTCGGTACCAATACCATTGGTACCAAAGTCAAACGATTCGTGCTGCACAGTAAGGCGTGGAATGACATGGATGTTCAAGTAATCATTGGAAATAAAAAGATGGGAATCAAAGTTACCTGCCCAAAGTTATTACACATTTGAAGATCCAAATGAGCAACATGTTGAGTTTGTTTGAGAGGGAAAATTACCATTAAATACGGAAGATACAAGTACAAGGTTGTTGAAAAATTGAGAAACAAAATTTTCTCACATCATCTTGTTGTGGAGTGTCATCCTCAGGTGATTTTCTTTTTGCTTTTGAAACTCTTGTTCTCCCATTTGTGGACCGAACCTAAAATAGAACATTAGGTGATTCTTAAATTAGTGCTCTTGGACAAAAGGTAATATAAGTAGAAATACCTTTTGGAAAGCTTTCTTTTTTTCCTCTTGTGCGGCTTTCTTCTTCTCCCTTTGTTCGGTTTTCTTCTTCTTTTGTTTTGCTTGACGAATTAGTTTGTCAACCTTTGATTCTTTTCTCAATGAAGGAGGACGGCCAGCACATCTAACAGCTATTGGGCTCAATATAGTTTTGCATGTTGTCTTCTCACTAGAAAGTGTGCCTTCCTCTGTACCAATATGTTCCTTGTTATTATCAGAACTTGAGTTACCAGAAAACTTAATTTTCAGGTTACGAAGCTCTTCATTCAAAGCATTGCATGAATCATCTGACATGGCGCCTATCTCTGCAAGTGGATTGAAGCTATTGCACAACATATCAAAACGTTTTGCAACATGAGTGTCTTCCATGCCACCATACGTACACCTGATAAAGTTATGCTTTCTTTTCACATTTTTTGTCCACCGGTCAAGGATGTATTGTAAAGGAACGACCTTTATCTTCTTGTGCGTGAGCACACTTAACACATGCCTACAGAGAATACCTCTAAATTCAAACCGGCGACATGAACACTTAACTTCAAACTCTTCATCATTAAAATATACATGATACACAATATCTTTTCGCCATCCCGTTTCTGCATCAATCAGCACATCCTCGGTTATTTCATACATTTCTATTGCCCCTTCTTTCTGAATGAACTTGCGATCACAATACATTGTGTGTGTTAACTCTTCTTGAAATTCTTTGAACTTCGAATTTGTATAGGCCGACTAAAATTGCTTCTCTATGTCAAAGTGTGTGACACAAGGTATGGTGGAATTGAACGAATTAAAATCAGCAAGATTCTCCTTCTCAACTTTATCACGAAGAGCATTCTCAAACTGGCCAACAAAATGCTTCAGTGTTGTTTTTGCATTGACATAACCATCAAAAAAGGCATTCATACTCTCGCTGCGTTGTGTAGTAGACATACCTGCCCAAAAGGCGTCTTTCACAAATGCTGGAACCCAACGGTGCCGATGGTCATAAAGCCCTTTAAGCCAGTCATTATCACCAAGATTATACCTCTGCACCATAAGCATCCAAGCAACTTCAAAATCAGTAATTGTTAATGAGTTATAAACTGCATTTCCAATAGCAACCTTGATGTAATCATATTCCTCATATCCACCTAGCTTCTCGGGTATCTTCTTCATTATATGCCACAAGCACCATCTATATCGAGAATCTGAAAAAACCAGCTCCACAGCATTCTGAATTGCTTTTGCTTGATCAGTTATAATAGCTTTTGGTTGACGATTTGACATACATTTAAGCCATGCTTGAAATAACCAAACAAATGTTGGAGTATCTTCATTTGATAATAAAGCACATCCTAGCAACACCGACTGGCCATGATGATTCACTCCGACAAATAAAGCAAAAGGCATATCATATTTGTTCGTCAAATATGTTGTGTCAAAAGTTATAACATCATTAAAAGAGTCATACACTGCCCTACTTCTTGCATCAGCCCAAAAAACATTCTTCAGCCGAGATTCATCATCAACATCCATAACACTAAAAAAGTTTGGATTCTCGGATTGCATTTTCACAAAATAGTCACGGACAGCTTCAGCATCACCACTACCAAGTTTCAACCTTCTTACCTTCTCTAGAAAATTGCGACAATCTTTCTCACGAAAAGTTAGGTTCTCATGACCATCTGCTTCCACAACCATAGAATTAAAATTCTTGTTTACTCGTATTCCAGCCCGGTCATTCAATAAAAGCCTCCGCTTAACATGAAAGTCCATCTTTTTGTTGCATCTAAATAATCGAGATTTGAGTGGACTTAATGTATGATTGTGATCCAAAATCACCTTTGAAAGTTGAAACTTTCCACCAGGACGACGAGTAACATTAATTTTAGCTTTGCATCCTAACCCAGCCGATGGATTTGGCTTCAACAAATTTTTTGAGTTGGACTGAGTCTTACCATGGCGAGAACAACATAGTGTAAGGTATTTTAGTTCTCCATTATCATCAACATGTGAGCTTCTTCTGGTGATACCAAATCCTTTAGATTTAGCATATTCTTGGTAGTATTCTCGCACATCTTGCTCGCTATCAAAGGTCATGCCCAACTCAGGATTTTGAAGTAATGCCTCCGCTTGAGTTTCACCATGTCCTTTTTCAAGTTCCACGTTGTCTTCCTTCTGTTGCTCAAAGCCACCCTCGTCACTTGAAATAGACATGTCACTTGAATAATTAACACTAGTAGTTTGAGCGTCCATCCTACAAATCATCACGCAGACCATATTTAGTGAAACACGTACTAGGTAAGATAATCTTGGAACTTATAACAAGATGTTAAGTGTGATTAGAAACACAATGAGCATGAGAATGCCGGCAAGAAAGATTCTAGATCTACACGGTGATTACTAGAACAAAGCTAATAGGTATGATCAGATTTCGCTGAAGTACAAAGAACTTGCAGAAAATATCAGATAAGAATAGAAGTCAGCTAGCTCGTACAGATCGGGGGCGCTGCTGTACGATCTTCTTGGCGGCGCGACGCTTCCACAGCGCCGTCCTCGTCGATCGATCAAGATAGAAGAAGCAGAGCGAGAAAACAGCAGGAAACAAAACCGTCGTACTTTTCTGTTTTTCCTTCCGTAATCTTTGGGCCACTTCCTTTTTTCTCCCTGACCAAATCGTTCTAATTTCACGGACGGGAATCGTGGCCACGTAGGACGGCACGTCAGCCCGTAAGACTTTTACGTAGAAGTTTTACGTATGTGTAGCATTATCGGTTAACTACGATGAAAGCCTGATGATATTCGCGAACAAATGATTGCCTTCTGTACTTACTCACTGCCTGTTCTGTCAGGGCTAAGCTGCCGGGGTTATCTACGAAATCTGGATCTTGTCCTGTCATTGGATGGAACGCTCGGCTAATTAGTGCGTCAGATTCAACACCATCAGTGTAACTTCAATATAATTGCGTCAAGCAAAATTATTGGTTTCTGGCATCCGTATAGCATCGATAGTTTTTATGCTTTTCAAACCTCACTAGATCCACCATCATCTGGACCTGACGAGCAATGGAATCTGCTGTCGGCTGGTGGCCGCCTCGTGCTCCTGAATGCCGTGCTGGACGCTCTGCGGGGCAGCGACGAGGCCCTCCGATGATGCGGCGGAGAGGTGAGCACCCCTGTGGTATCCTGGCATGGTGATTTATTCTGAGGCGGCACGGCGGGGTCCGTCGAGTGGGCGAGGCGACCTTCCTCCTCGTCAGCGGCGCGGTGATCTCTCCCTTGCCAGAAGTGGTGCGGTCAGATCGAGATGGACGGCGAGGTTGCAGCGGCACTCAAGGCGGCCTACCTGGTCTCCAAGCATGCCAAGTACCTCAACTTCATGTGTGACAGTCAGGGCTCCAACTATTCAGTGAACGAGTTCAGTTGGGACGACAATCAGGAAAAAATTCTGATGCCTCACGAGTGATGCATTGCTACTGATGTTCAGTAATCAGAATAGCCTTCTATCAAAGTCCAAGTTATGCAGAAGCTTTGCATCAACACCATATCTCTGTATTTCAATTTCAGAAGCATCTCGGAGGAAATACATGAAGAGGTATGTATGCAATGTGCTAGATGTGTAAGATGTTCAGTCATATAGTTGTCTTTCAATTATGTAAAGACTTGTTGTGATCATGAATACAATGAATCCTTGTGATGGAAAATTCGTATGTTGTGAGTTTGATTCCTGCAGTTTTCATTCCATCCTCGTATTTTCTACATTGTTCGGATGGTTAATGTACCATGGTGAAATTTCAATTGCTGCCAGCAAAAAGAAGAATATGAGTTGCTCCTGATCAACTACCAGCTAAGGAGATTGCAAAAGGCCAATTAAGTCTGGGATGTACCCATAGCTTTAGTACTATTCCTGATACACAAGAAACAATTACACAGAAGTTCTAGGAATGAATGCAAAACAAATATATGAATAGTTGTTGGAGCTAATAGCTTCCTTCTAATAAGGTTGTCCTTCACACATACTAACACATATGCATATATGACAGACACATATATGCTCTATATTTCATATATATGCTTGAGGCTACATCTTGGCTTACAATTTTTCCTTCTTCTTCTAGTTACCTTACAACGATGGGTACATGTCCTATTTATAGGACTTTACAAACCGATCTACTAGAAAATATCTACTGGCTTCTACTAGCTTCTACTGCCTTCTACAGTGTATTACAATCTCTTTTACTCTAGAGACTTCTACTAGTTACTAGCTTAGCTACTAAACTACAGTAGTGAAAACCCTACTAGGTGGTAGATATTTCTAGAATGCACAGGATTATTCCAACAATCACCCCCTAATCCTGATGCATTCACTTGTGAAGCCTATCGGCCACGGACTCGACCTGGCGCACACATGCCGGTCACCACTGCCACAGACACAACCTGGCGCTCACATACGCCGGTCGCCACCGCCACGGACACAACCTGGCGCTCACATACACCGGTCGCCACCACCACGGACACAACCTGGCGCTCATATACGCTGGTCGCCACCATGACCACCACCAAGCTTGACGCGACACACGCCAAGGTTCGGCGACACACGCCGCAGCTTCTCTTTTCGGCGCACTAACGCCTTTCTTTCACCCGAGCTCAACCTCGTGGTGCTTCAACGGAGTTACAGGGGTTGGGGATATATAGCTGTGGCTCGCACATACGTCGCCACGGCCGCGACCACGATGCGCACTCACGCGTCAACGCACTCACTACGCCACGATCGGCACGCCCTCAGCTCACGCACATGCCGCGCACTGACACAGGCAACGCGGCCGTCTCAAGCAGCTCGATCTGGTCCTCCCCCTAACTCGCTCGTCGCCACGCTCCACACGCCCCAGCTCGTGACCATGACCGCGCGCTGATGATACGTCTCCAACGTATCCATAATTTCTGCTGTTCCATGCTTATATTATACCATTTGCTACATGTTTTATATACACTTCGTATCACTTTTATGCATTTTCTGGGACTAACCTATTAACAAGATGCCACAGTGCCAGTTCCCTGTTTTCTGCTGTTTTTGGTTTCAGAAAGTTACTTCTGGAAATATTCTCGGAATTGCACGAAACAAAAGGCCAGGTCCCTATTTTTCCAGACGTACACGGAGTCCGAAGGAGAGACGAAGAGCCACGAGGTGGCCAAACCACACTAGGCGCGGCTGGGCCCACAGCCGCGCCTGGGTGGTTTGGGCCCCTCGGGGGTCCGCCGACATCGCCCCTTCGCCTATTTATTCCCCGAGACGCGAAAACCCTAAAACACCGAGCCTTTCATCCAGAACATATTCGCTGCCGCCGCCGTCGTCAACCCTAACTCGGGGGGTTCTGAAGCTCTTCCCGGCACCCTGCCGGAGAGGGGAATCATCACCGGAGGGCTCTACATCGCCATGCCCGCCTCCGGAGTGATGCGTGAGTAGTTCATCCTTGGACTATGGGTCCATAGCAGTAGCTAGATGGTTGTCTTCTCCACTTGTGCCATCATGTTTAGATCTTGTGAGCTGCCTATCATGATCAAGATCATCTTATTGTAATGCTACATGTTGTGTTTGCTGGGATCTGACTTATATTGATACCTATGTGGAGCTGAATATTATATTATCATGTCTATGTCATTTGTGATCTTGCATGCTCTCCGTTACTTGTTGAAGCCTTGGCCACGTGAATACTTGTAACTCCAAGAGGGGGTATTTATGCATGATAGTTGGGTTCAACCTCTATTTAACCTGGGATAGTGACAGCAAGTTCTAAGGTTGTAGATGTGTTGTTGCCACTAGGGGTAAAACAGCAATGCTTTATTCAAGGATGAATGTATTGTTTACATTACGCACATTACTTAATGCAATTGTCTGTTGCTTGCAACTTAATACTGGAAGGGGTACGGATGTTAACCGGAAAGTGGACTATTTAGGCATAGATGCATGCTGGATAGCGGTCTATGTACTTTGTCGTAATGCCCAAATGAATCTCATAGTAGACACCACAGCTCACACATGCATGTTATATGCACTTATCAATTGTCAATTGCCCAGCTGTAATTTGTTTACCCAGCATGTTAGTTATCTTATTGGAGAGACACCACTAGTGAACTGTGGACCCCGGTCCATTCTTTTACATCTGAAATACAATCTACTGCAATCATTGTTCTCTACTGTTTTATGCAAACAAACATCATTTCCATTCGATACGTTTAACCCTTTGTTTTCAGCAAGCCGGTGAGATTGACAACCTCACTGTTAAGTTGGGGCAAAGTAATTTGATTGTGTTGTGCAGGTTCCACGTTGGCACCGGAATCCCTGGTGTTGCGCCGCACTACACTCCTCACCAACACCTTCGAAGCAAACCTCGTTTTCCTACTGGTCGATTAAACCTTGGTTTCATACTGAGGGAAAACTTACTGCTGCACTCATCATACCTTCCTCTTGGGGTTCCCAACTGACGTGTGACGTACAAGCATTGTTTCTGGCACTATTAACCTAGAGCCACCAACACGTTTTCTGGCGCCGTTGCCGGGGAAAACAGAATTGCTTCTGCAAGGGGAGTCTCTCACACCCAATCTCTTTACTTTGTTATTTGTCTTGCTTAGTTTATTTTTATTTAGTTTGTTTGCTTCTTATATCAAAAACACAAAAAAATTAGTTACTTGTTTAATTCAGTTTATTTTGTTTTTCAAAATGAGTACTCCTGAGAACACTAAGTTGTGTGACTTCACTAGCACAAACAACAATGATTTCATATGCACTCCTATTGCTCCACCTGCTTCTACAGCAGAATTTTATGAAATTAAACCTGCTCTATTAAATCTTGTTATGAAAGAGCAATTTTCTGGTGTTAGTACTGATGATGCTGCTGCCCATCTTAATAACTTTGTTGAACTTTGTGAAATGCAAAAGTATAAGGATATGGATGGGGATATTATAAAACTGAAACTTTTTCCTTTCTCCTTGAGAGGAAGAGCTAAAGAATGGTTGCTTTCTTTGCCTAGAAATAGTATTAATTCTTGGACAAAATGCAAAGATGCTTTCATAGGGAAATATTATCCTCCTGCTAAGATTATATCCTTGAGAAGTAGCATTATGAATTTTAAACAACTTGATAATGAACATGTTGCTCAAGCTTGGGAAAGAATGAAATCTTTGGTGAAGAATTGTCCCACTCATGGACTGACTACTTGGATGATCATCCAAACCTTTTATGCAGGATTAAATTTTTCCTCAAGGAACTTATTGGATTCAGCCTCTGGAGGAACCTTTATGTCCATCACTTTAGGTGCAGCAACAAAGCTACTTGATGATATGATGATCAACTATTCCGAATGGCACACCGAAAGAGCTCCTCAAGGTAAGAAGGTAAATTCTGTTGAAGAAACCTCCTCTTTGAGTGATAAGATTGATGCTATTATGTCTATGCTTGTGAATGGTAGATCTCATGTTGATCCTAATAATGTTCCTTTAGCTTCATTGGTTGCTCAAGAAGAGCATGTTGATGTAAACTTCATTAAAAACAACAACTTCAACAACAATGCTTATAGGAATAATTTTGGTAGCAACAATTATAAGCCTTATCCTTCAAATGGTTATGGCAATTCTTATGGTAATTCCTACAGCAACAATAGAAGTGTGTCCTCTGATCTTGAAGCTATGCTTAAAGAATTTATTAGCACACAAAAAGCTTTCAATAAAACTGTTGAGGAAAAGTTTGAAAAAATTGATGATCTTGTCTCTAAAGTTGATAGTCTTGCTCATGATGTTGAAATTCTAAAACTGAAAGTTATGCCTAATGAAGTTAAAGATATTAAGTCATTTGCTACAGCAAATGCCATCCAAGTTCGAATTGATAATAATATTAGGATGTTGGCTGAATTGCATGCTAGGTGGGAAAAAGAGGAAGAACTTGAAAAAGAGAATAGTATAGTTAGAGTTTGTACTATCACCACCACTAGTAATGCTAATGTTTCACATGCTAGTAAACCTCCTACTATTGATGGTAATGTTATTGGTGTTGATAATGTCTCTACTACTTCTGCAAGCGTTTGAAATTGCCTAAAACTGCTGAAACTTTTTCTGATAAAAGTGCTGAAATTTTTCAAACTATTGGAGACAATGGTTCCACCACCATTGACAATAATGATTTTGATTTTGATGATTGTAACATCTCTGAAGTTATTATGTTCTTGCAAAAATTAGCTAGAAGTCCCAATGCTAGCACTATTAATTTGGCTTTTACAAAGCATATTACAAATGCTCTTTTGCAAGCTAGGGAGGAGAAGTTGAAACTTAAAGCTTCTATTCCTAGGAAATTAGAAGATGGTTGGGAACCCATCATTAAGGTAAAGGTGAATGATTTTTATTGCAATGCCTTGTGTGATCTTGGTGCAAGTGTTTCAGTTTTGCCCAAGAAGCTTTATGATATTCTTGATTTGCCACCTTTGGAACATTGTTATTTGGATGTTTTTCTCGCTGATAATGCTATGAAGAAACCTTTGGGGCGAGTTAATGATGTTTTTATTACGGTAAAAATAACCTTGTCCCCGTTGATTTTATTGTTATGGATATTGAATGCAATGCATCTTGTCCTATTGTTTTGGGAAGACCTTTTCTTCGAACTGTTGGTGCCATCATTGATATGAAAGAAGGTAATATAAGGTACCAATTTCCTCTCAAGAAAGGTATGGAACACTTCCCTAGGAAGAGAATGAAGTTACCTTTTGACTCTATTGTTAGAGCAAGTTATGATGTTGATGCTTCTTCTCTTGACAACACTTGATTTTCACTTTCTGCGCCTAGCTGAAAGGCGTTAAAGAAAAGCGCTTATGGGAGACAACCCATCGTTTTTATTTGCTGTTATTTTTGTTTTCTTTGAGTCAAGGAGTTTTGTTACTTCTGTAGCAACTCCTTTGTATCTTTATTTTATCGCAATGTTGTGCCAAGTAAAGTTCTATATTGAAAGTTGATGCAAGATTTGGATTTCTGCGCAGTGACAGATTTTTAGCTGTCACGGATTTGAGCTTATCTCCCTGTAGAAAATTCAAAAAATTCTGAGAAAAATCACGCATATTCCTGAGATATGTACGCAACTTTCATTATTTTAGGCCAGATCCATCTGAGCAACTTAAGTGCCTCGAAAAAATTCGTCATTCCAGACTGTTCTGTTTTTGACAGATTCTGCCTTTTGTTTTGCATTCGCTCTTTTACTGTGTTTGTGTGGATTTCTTTGCTCCACAAAGCATTGGTGGCTGTAGCTAATGTCCAGAAGCTTTGGGATTGATTGTATCATTACAGAATATGAGAATTTTTGATTATGCACTAACCCTCTAATGAGAACTGTCTTGAGTTTGGTGTGAAGGAAGTTTTCAAGGATCAAGCGAGAAGGGTGATATTATGTGATCAAGAAGAGTGAAAAGCCTAAGCTTGGGGATGCCCCCGTGGTTCATCCCAACCATATTCAGAGAGACTCAAGCGTCTAAGCTTGGGGATGCCCAAGGCATCCCCTTCTTCATCAACAAACTTATCAGGTCATCTCTAGTGAAACTATATTTTAATTCTTTCACATCTTATGCGCTTTACTTGGAGCGTCTGTGTGTTTTTATTTTTGTTTTTGTTTGAATAAATTCGGATCCTAGCAATCCTTGTGTGGGAGAGAGACACGCTCCGCTTTTTCATGTGAATACTCATGTTCTTCACTTATATTTGTTGAGTATTCTTAACTAGCTACTGCAGTGCTTTTAGCTCCTGTTTTTCATGCATCTCTTCGAGCTGTTAGCACTTGTTTATAAATACTCTCTTGCTGCATTATATTATCATTTGGAGAGTTTATGTTTAATAAATTATTGGTGTTTGTTTGGAAGAAAGAAAATGCTACATGTAGTAGTTGGTATTGGAAAAGACATATGCATTCTTGTAGATCATTGTCTTGTTTTGATTTGATGCTTTGCAATTGTTTTGAGCTCTCAAGTAGATCATGTTTAAGCTCTTGCATCATGTAGTTAAAGCCTAGTAGTGGAGAACTACCGTAGAGCTTGTTGAGACTTGGGATGCATATTTGTTCTCTCTAAGGTCTAGATATTTTCTGGTAAAATGTTTGAGCAACAAGGAAGACAGTGTAGAGTCTTATAATACTTGCAATATGTTTTTATGTGATTCTTGCTGTACCGGTTTATACTTGTGTTTGCTTCAAACAACCTTGCTAGCCTAAACTCTGTACTGAGAGGGAATGCTTCTCGTGCATCCAAAACTTGAGCCAAAACCCATGCCATTTGTGTCCACCATACCTACCTACTATGTGGTATTTCCTGCCATTCCAAGTAAATATTTCATGTGCTACCTTTAAACTATTCAAAACTTTATTACTCCTTATTTGTGTCAATGTTTTATAGCTCATGAGGAAGTATGTGGTGTTTTATCTTTCAATCTTGTCATTTACTTCTGACAGACTTTCACCTGGACTAGTGGCATATACATCCGCTTATCCAATAATTTGCAAAAAGAGCTGGCAACGGGGTGCCCAGCCCCAATTAATTACAACTTTCATTAATAATTCTCTTCACATGTTTTGCCCTGATTTATCAGTAAGCAACTTAATTTTGCAATAGACACTCCTCCATGGTATGTGAATGTTGGAAGGCACCCGAGGATTCGGTTAGCCATGGCTTGTGTAAGCAAAAGGTTGGGAGGAGTGTCATCTATAAAGAAACTAAAATACATGTGTAAACAAAAGAGAAGAGGGATGATCTACCTTGCTGGTAGAGATAACGTCCTTCATGGGAGCCGCTCTTTGAAAGTCTGGTTGACAAGGGGGTTAGAGTGCCCACTACCATTCGTTGACAACAACAAACACCTCTCAAATACTTATTTTGTGCTCTCTATATGCTTTCGAAAACTTAAAAAGCTCTAGCACATGATTTAATCCCTGCTTCCCTCTGCGAAGGGCCTATCTTTTACTTTATGTTGAGTCAGTTTACCTACTCCTTTCTATCTTAGAAGCAAACACTTGTGTCAACTTTGTGTGCATTGATTCTTACATATTTACTTATTGCACTTGTTATATTGCTTTATGTTGACAACTATCCATGAGATATACATGTTACAAGTTGAAAGCAAATGCTGAAACTTAATCATCCTTTGTGTTGCTTCAATGCCTTTTACTTTGAATCTATTGCTTTATGAGTTACCTCTTATGCAAAACTTTTTGATGCTTGTCTTGAAAGTACTATTCATGAAAAGTTTTTGCTTATATGATTCATTGTTTACTCTTTATCTATTTGTTAGCAAACTATAGATCATTGCTTTGAGTCACTTCATTCATGACATGAGCCTTGCAATATATTGATCAAGATTGTGTGAAAGCATGTCTCCTCAGAAATTATTTGTTGTTATCGTTTTACCTACTCGAGGACGAGTAGAACTAAGCTTGGGGATGCTTGATACGTCTCCAACGTATCCATAATTTCTGCTGTTCCATGCTTATATTATACCATTTGCTACATGTTTTATATACACTTCGTATCACTTTTATGCATTTTCTGGGACTAACCTATTAACAAGATGCCACAGTGCCAGTTCCCTGTTTTCTGCTGTTTTTGGTTTCAGAAAGTTACTTCTGGAAATATTCTCGGAATTGCACGAAACAAAAGGCCAGTCCCTATTTTTCCAGCACGTACACGGAGTCCGAAGGAGAGACGAAGAGAGCCACGAGGTGGCCAAACCACACCAGGCGCGGCTGGGCCCACAGCCGCGCCTGCAGGTGGTTTGGGCCCCTCGGGGGTCCGCCGACATCGCCCCTTCGCCTATTTATTCCCCGAGACGCGAAAACCCTAAAACACCGAGCCTTTCATCCAGAACATATTCGCTGCCGCCGCCGTCGTCAACCCTAACTCGGGGGGTTCTGAAGCTCTTCCCGGCACCCTGCCGGAGAGGGGAATCATCACCGGAGGGCTCTACATCGCCATGCCCGCCTCCGGAGTGATGCGTGAGTAGTTCATCCTTGGACTATGGGTCCATAGCAGTAGCTAGATGGTTGTCTTCTCCACTTGTGCCATCATGTTTAGATCTTGTGAGCTGCCTATCATGATCAAGATCATCTTATTGTAATGCTACATGTTGTGTTTGCTGGGATCTGACTTATATTGATACCTATGTGGAGCTGAATATTATATTATCATGTCTATGTCATTTGTGATCTTGCATGCTCTCCGTTACTTGTTGAAGCCTTGGCCACGTGAATACTTGTAACTCCAAGAGGGGGTATTTATGCATGATAGTTGGGTTCAACCTCTATTTAACCTGGGATAGTGACAGCAAGTTCTAAGGTTGTAGATGTGTTGTTGCCACTAGGGGTAAAACAGCAATGCTTTATTCAAGGATGAATGTATTGTTTACATTACGCACATTACTTAATGCAATTGTCTGTTGCTTGCAACTTAATACTGGAAGGGGTACGGATGTTAACCGGAAAGTGGACTATTTAGGCATAGATGCATGCTGGATAGCGGTCTATGTACTTTGTCGTAATGCCCAAATGAATCTCATAGTAGACACCACAGCTCACACATGCATGTTATATGCACTTATCAATTGTCAATTGCCCAGCTGTAATTTGTTTACCCAGCATGTTAGTTATCTTATTGGAGAGACACCACTAGTGAACTGTGGACCCCGGTCCATTCTTTTACATCTGAAATACAATCTACTGCAATCATTGTTCTCTACTGTTTTATGCAAACAAACATCATCTTCCATTCGATACGTTTAACCCTTTGTTTTCAGCAAGCCGGTGAGATTGACAACCTCACTGTTAAGTTGGGGCAAAGTAATTTGATTGTGTTGTGCAGGTTCCACGTTGGCACCGGAATCCCTGGTGTTGCGCCGCACTACACTCCTTCACCAACACCTTCGAAGCAAACCTCGTTTTCCTACTGGTCGATTAAACCTTGGTTTCATACTGAGGAAAACTTACTGCTGCACTCATCATACCTTCCTCTTGGGGTTCCAACTGACGTGTGACGTACAAGCAATTGTTTCTGTCCGCCACACAATAAGGGGTTTCACCAATACTCCCCCGGGAAATAAATGAAAAATTCAGGTGGGAGCCTTTTGTGCTCTCCCCGGTGAACGCTCTAAAAAAAACTTACAAGTTACAAAGCCCAGTTTATCGACGCTTCCTCTTGTCCATTCTTGATCATTGTCTCGGAGACCTGACCCCTCCAAAGTGTAGTTTTTTTTTTCATGGCTTGCCATGCAAAACATGCTTTGGACTTCTGACCGTCCGGCGTTAGAGGATAGGCTCACCAGCCCACTTGTCAACTGTGCAGATGCCAACGGGAGCACCAAAGCACGTCCTTGTCGAATCTCGTTATTCCAGATGGATTTGGACGGACGTCGCGACTTGGTTTCACTGTCCCACGCTTATGCAAAATCTTGGCACGAATAGGCCAACAGTTTGCGACTATTGGAAGGCCATGGCTTCCACGACATCTTCCTCTCAGAAGGGACTTAAAACGGCAATCATCATCATAACTTGGGAGATCTGGAAGGAAATAAACGAGCGGATTTTTAACAACAACTTTTCTATGCCTTCCAACCTCGTGCAACTCATCAAAGACGAAGCGAAAAACTGAATTCTCGTGGGAACAATAAAGTTAGCAGAATTTATCGGTTGATTATCCTTTTGGATATGTGTTTTTCCTTTTTTTTCCCTTTGGCTTAGGCCTTAGATATTTGCTCCTTCTTAATCAATAAAAAGGCAAAGTTTTTGACTTATTAAAAAAACCTCACCAGCCCTCAGTTAATCATATTTTGCAATCCTTTTTCCTCTATTAGGAGTAACATGAATTCTCTGTTCTCACTCACAACTTTCAAAATAAATTCTATTTTCGCAACCCACATAAATTTTTGATAATTCGCAAAGGTTTGAGAACTTGTCACAAGCTAAAGAAAAGCTTCCAAAGAGGAGAAAAAATGATCGTCACATGTGTGCTAGTCTATTACTTGATTGTTCCCTAATCATTATTCATGTGACCGTAGAATCCAACAAATTGTCACGTAAACATACAACATTTTGGCAACTTGTAATAGTTTCTATTTAGGTTTCCTTTTACCGTAAAAAACTTTAGGTTTCTTTTATTTTTACGAATAGTCAAAAAACTTGTCATATCAATTTCATTCAAGGGAGAATTTTACGGGCAAACATTGATCTTTAAGAGAGCCGCACACCTCATAAGATAATAGCTCGCAATTCTGACGCACCTGCCGACACCATGCTCAGTCTCATCCTGCATGGCGTGAAGGAAGTAGCAGATTCAACTTTAGGCTATCTATCATGTTTTTTCTTTGTTTATTCGCTTCATATCTATCAAGAAAGTAGTGGGTACTCTAAAATCCATGACATTAATTTATCTTGAGTATAACTACTTAATTACTTTAAAATCAATGTACTTATCTTGTCTATCCATCTAGAGTCACAATTAACCATTTTCCACGAATAGTTGCTATAACATTTGGTTCGTCCACATGTTCAAGTATCTTTGACTGAGTTTATGGCCTTCAGCTATCCATTGATCATTTATCTCTTGCATTTCATGGTGTTTACCTTTTCTTTCATGTCGATGGAAGCTAGTGACTATCGATCATAAAAGTCCACTATGCATGTACATCTCACAATTCATCACAAGCCATCAATCTTCTAATTAACGGCACCAATTCGTCATTTACCTATTTATGAGCGGGTGTCAAGCAAAACTCAATTTATGGGCATCGTATATGACGTGAATATGACTCAAAGATTATTTATTTTGATGGAGTAAGTCACCTCCCATTGTCGCGACCCAGTACACAAATTTAGGCATAGAAAATTACATATATTAGATGGGTTCGTCCCAACATACACGTTTGCTCATATTTCGCCCTTATTTGCTCTTCAATTACTCTTTTACGTGAATGGTTTCCTTCGGATAGCGAGTAACACAAAGTATATGTTATAGCGGGTCCATTTAGTAAATATTAATAAAAAACATAGATAAACTATTAAAATAAACCTTCAAAAGAGTTTGTGCATCACCCTAGCAAAAGAAAAACCTAAACTCAAATGACCATCACTTGAGTGGTAATCTATTACTTGGCTATTTCTTATCATAAGGCTACGCATCGCGCATGATCCAACTATGTAAATCATATCTTGTAACGCATCTGAATCTATATCTTTATCCTGAAGATTTAGTCAATGTACACATTATAAGGGCATGTACAATGAGGTGGCGTAATTATCTTAGAGTTGTCGGGTTGGATTTTTGTTTAGTTGGAGGAGAGAATGAAAAAAAGAGAAGATTGTCTTCTCTTAGGTAAGACATGATCTCTTAAAAAAAAACAAGAGACATCTATTTTCTCCATTGCACCATACATCTTCCAGTATACACATTTCTATCTTTCGCCACGGATTGTTCGCGGGAATGATAATAAGATATAATGCATTGTATAAATTATACGGAATATCATTTACCTTCTCTAAATAATGTAGATGGCTGAGAGCGCCGCTCCAGTATACACATTTCCCTATCTTTGGCCACGGATTGTTCACGGGTTATCCGCGAACGCAGAATCAAACCAAAGATATCTTATAGCGGGACCGTTCGGGTGGAAAATGGACTTAAACTCAACCCTTCGTCTTTTTAGAGCCACACGATGTGTAGATCGGACGGCGGCGGCGCTGGCATCTGCATAGTGGAGTGCATTGCGTAGCACGCCATGACAGCGGTGCTTAGCGTGGACGGGAGCGCGTGACGATGGAGGCCGTTGCCACTGAGACCTACAGTATAAACCATTTCACTAGTTAACTGCAGTGATTAAGATCCAGACGTGTGTATAAGTATTAGCTGGAATGGAAACAAACTGAGCCGAAAAAAAAACCCAGACAGGTGACGCAGTGACGGAGACGAGGAAGGGAAGGAAGAAAAGAGACGAAAGAGGGCGGAGGAGGGGATTGGGACTCGGTTCGCCGCCCCGCTCCAAATTCCCCACTGCTCCGCCGCCTCCAGCTCCCCGGCGCCGCCTCCCCGAACACGGCGAGCACGAGCAGCCCATCGTCCTCCGCCCAGAACCCCTCCCCGCCCAATCCCCCGCTCGGCTCCGAGCTGTTGGCCGGCTTCCCCCTGGAGAGCCCCGAGCGGTGAGGGGAGGCGGAGGGCGGGGGAGATCGGATCGGCGGGGCCGCGGGCCGGAGTAGCATTGGGCGATGGTCGCCGCATAGGATGCAGCTTGACTCCGCCGGCGGCCGCGTAGTCTGCTGCTGCTCCTCTTGCTTCGGAGCGCGTTGCCGTGATCCCAACAGGAGCCTGGGCTGGTGCGGGTTGGGCTGACGTGCTGCTGTTGGCCACTTGATCTCCGCGGGCGCCTGCCGCCTGCCTGCTGGGAGGTGGTTGCGTGAAGCGAATGGAGGTGTCTGGGAGGGGAAGGACGCGGCGGCGGGGCCGCCGTGGGCGCCGAGCAGGTCCACGGTGTTCCGGCCCTACGCTGCGACCGTGGTCGGCTGGGCGGAGGCGCCGTCCTCCCGGGGCAATGGGGTTGCCGCCCGTTCAAGCAACCTCCGCGCCGTCAGGAAGAGGCCCGTACGTTTCCTACACCCTCCCTTCTCACGGGGCTACCAAAAGATGCTTTGCTTTCTGGAATCTGGAGCTATTATCTGGCTCACCATGCTCAATTGTCAATTGGATTAAGCGATTCACAGAGGGCCTCGTAGCTGAAATGTTATTAGAATGAAGTAATCGTGAGAAACCAATACACAAACTCGAATCAACACTCTGCTGCTGCTGCCTTTTCCTGTTGCTTGCACGCACGGTTCAGGCAACTATAGTTTGACCAGTGTGGTTCGCTCAAATTACTTTTGAATCTTCAGATGCACACTTTGTTTCTGACCGCTATCAGCTTGTCCAGCCATTAATCACACCTATGTTTCCTGCAAAATTCATTCACAGTCTTGAATTTAATATATACTACTCCCTCCGTTCACTAATATAAGACACACTGGACCCATTTCAATTTTGACTACATACATACTAATATGAGTGAATCTATGTACAAAATAAGTCTAGATACATTTGAATCAAGAAAATTGAAATGATGGGCCCGTGTGCCTTATATTAGTGAACGGAGGGAGTAGCTTAGTTTGATTGATGTGCTATTCCTATCCATCGTTAGGGGCAAAGAGATCTAAATTACTTCTGTAAGTGAACATATTACAATTTACACAAGTGCAAAACAAAGTTTTTCAGGATCCTAGTTGACTTCGGTCTTTGGAGCATGCAATGCTATAAGAACAATCTTCAACACTGTATCAAGTAGTATGTTATGGGACATAAAATATAAGGGGACATATATAATTCAATTTCTACCATTGTTCTTTTGTATGATATATGTACCACATTCTCATATACCTTGGATGTTCCACCCTGAATTTCAATTTTTTTATTCCTGCAGCTTGTTACAAGATTAACCAGAGACATCATCCAAACTTTTGAAAAATGCAATCCTGAGTTTATTTACTCAGATTCGCTAAATCCAAAGCGCTTTCTCACCAATCCTGCGGTTGCAGTTCACAATGATGGCCTTGATAATGCAAATTCCGACCTCATCTTGTATGTCAACTTGGAGTTGGTTAATAAGAAGTCAGACCGGAGGTTAGTTTTTTTAGTTTCCATTGTACCAACATTAACATATTTGCTTCCTTTTGGTTACTTGATTATTCTGCATACACTTTAAGCACATTCATTAACTTTTACGTTGGAAGTTAAAAGTATGTACACATACTTGGGGCACCCAATTATTTATGAGAATTAAGAAATTAAAGTATGTGTAGAAGGAATAGATCCAAAGGTTTGTTCTTTCAATCTGTAAAACTTATGTGGTAGTTCTACCCAGTTCAACTTCTGTTCCACATTCGTTCATTCTACGGTTCAGGCTACGATAAACATCGTCGCATCTGGCTATGCTTATTTTTTTTAATTAGGTACATTGTCCAAGAAATGCTTGGCCAAGGTACCTTTGGGCAGGTTGCTAAATGCTGGGATGCAGAAACCAACAGCTATATTGCAGTAAAGGTTATAAAAAATCAGCCTGCGTTTTATCAGCAGGCTATCATGGAGGTCTCACTGTTGAGCATGGTACGTTAATATATTAAGCATTTACTTAGTTTAGCGTTTAAAATTGGCGTCACAACACTGGTTCGTGTACTTGCAGCTAAATGACAGATTTGATCCTGATGATCAACACCACATTGTCCGGATGCTGGATTTTTTCCCGTGGAAAAATCATTTGTGCATCGCATTTGAAATGCTTGGTCATAACCTGTAAGTAGCTTCCATCAAACTTGGGTTTTACTAATATAAATACCCCCTGTGTTAGTTTTGATTCATGTGGTAACATAAACTCCGACATTGTAGGTATGAGTTGTTGAAAAAGAACAGCTTAAGAGGTTTACAACTGAAATATGTCCGTACTTTTTCAAGACAGGTTAGGTTTCATTTTCCTATCTTGCATGAATGTTATATGTATTTGTTACCATCTTACTTATGATGTATTATTTATAGATATTGGATGCATTGGTTGTCATGAAAGGTGCTGGCATAATTCATTGTGATCTAAAACCAGAAAATATCCTTATAACTCCAAAGTAAGTTGCTTCCCTCAAAATAAGCACTTGGTTTGAATGTTTTCTGTGTACTGCCACTTCCAACCATGCTAAGTTTGACGACTGAGGTGATCTTGCAGTGTAAAATCAGCAGCTGGAGTTAAAGTTATTGATTTTGGATCAGCATGCATGGAGGGTAAAACGATTTACTCATATATTCAGGTTTTATTTGAACTCACTCATCTGTCTGAGTTTCATTTTATAAATTTGAATTTATAGGAAGTGAAGCTTGTATCTTTTCCTTTTCCAGAGCCGTTATTACAGGTCACCTGAAGTGCTTCTTGGTTATCCGTATCCTATGGAATATCTCTGTTAGCAAACTTAATAATAGCCACACTGACATCTTTAACAATGCATAATTTGTGAATTTTAGCTTGTGGGCTTGTACACTTAACGAGTGATAGATATACTACTGCCATTGATATGTGGTCATTTGGCTGCATAGTTGCTGAACTATATATAGGACTACCTTTATTCCCAGGAGCATCAGAATACGATGTCCTTAGCCGCATGATTGAGATTATCGGGTAAGTTCTTTTTATTAAAAACCTTGTCTCCCTTTTCTTCATTTTCCAATCAGCTATTTGCAGGCGAATTCCTTACACTATATTTGGTGTTAACTGGTTGAGCTGTTTCACTTCAGTTAGTAAATTTCATCAATTTGAGAATAATTTCCTTGCCGGTATTCAACAATGTACAGCGGGCAACCACCAGATGATCTGCTAAGAGAGGCTAAAAACACTAGGAAGTTTTTTAAACATGTTGGAAGCATATATCCTGGTAATGGAGCACATGATGGTCTTGGCAGTGCATACAGAATACTAACAGAAGATGAGCTTGAAGCAGTAAGTTTTTTGTGGTTGTTCCTTGAATTTATTCTAAAGTCCTTCCATCAGATCATGTCCTTTTTTCTACATCTACTTAATTCATACCCTGTCTAAATCCCGCAACACAGAGGGATTCCAAAAAGCCAAAAGTAGGGAAATGGTATTTCCCTCGTGGAAGGCTTGACAGACTCATATTCGCGTACCCTTGGAAGAATTTAAATGAGGGTGATCTGCCAGGTTTGTACTGTGAGTCTGACACTTTTGTTTACTAAGGATGGGCTTTACCCCTGTTTATGAATTTTAGGGTAGATCTACTGCGACAAGGTTCAATAGTCCCGGCAGTTGTGTTTCTCATTGCTATATCTGTGGTCAGTAGTCTTTTGTGTTGTTTGAACATCAAGTGGCTATCGTAGCATCAACATCTTGGTTTTCTTACTCTGTTTCTAAGGCTGGCCTGGAATTAGGTCAATATAGGAAATATCCTACTCTTGTAGAACTACTTGCTTCAATCCTGAAGTACACACTTATGTGGATTGGATGAAGGGCTTGTAACACACAGAAACAAATACTAGATGTATTCTTTTAACCATTGGATCCAAATGTTTGTAATTTTGAGTCCACTAAATTTGGGGGGGGGGGGGGGTTGTGAAGAGCACGATTCCCTCGACTGTTTCATATTTCATGTTGCAGTTCATATATCGTTCTATGCGGACATTTGGATTACATACAAATAAACCGTACAAAATATACATTGCTTTACTGATGAGGCATGGGTATTTATTGCATAGGGAGCAGTGGTTTCTTGAATGATAATATCACGGTCCTTACACTGAAGTTTCTAATTTAACCGTATGTTAATTTGACACAGAGGCTGAAAAGGCAGATTGCTTAGCATTGGTTGATTTCTTGAGAGGACTTGTTGAGTTTGATCCTAATAAGCGGTGGTCACCGTTGCAGGTATTGGCTAATGATAACCTTAGATATTTGCTGGCTCTTAACTTGGAAGTTACATTGATTGTCCCTCTGGAATTTGTTGGGGATCCCTAGGAAATGTATAGTCTGATTTCTTTGAGCACTAGTTTATGTTCCTGAAGAATCAATGGAGGTGCTTCACAATGATAAAAACCTATTTCAGGCTTCATATCATCCATTCATAACTGGTGAAGCCTTTACTGGCCCTTATGAGCCTTTCCGGGAGACCCCAATAATTGTAAGTATGGTCTTACTCCAGACAATTTGCTGCATATTTTATTCTCATGAAAATGTGATGTGAAACCACCATTAGCTGTAGTTATCAACTTTTGGTTTGCTTCAGTTAACTGGATAAAACCATTTAGATTTGGATATCCCGTTTTCATCTGGTAAACACACAATTATACATGTGTACAACAGTGTTTCTTTCCATTAATCTTGAAAATTCTATTGTATTTATACCCTTTAGACCTCATGCACAGTGGTTATATACCAGAATAGTTGGGTGGAAAACCGTGAAATATTTGGATCTCATGAGCTGCCTTTTCCATCCAGTGCTTGTTTATAAGTCAAGCTTTATGTCTTTTGTATCGTAGCCTGTTGGTCGTGCTGCAGCAGTCGATCACAATCCTGGAGGAGGCCATTGGCTAGCTGCTGGCCTTTCCCCTCAGGTTGTAAGTATGTTCTCTCATGCTTCTATTCAGTTAAAAACTTGCAAAATACGTTCATAATATAATATTTATAACTTTTCTAGGTTGGAAGCATTAACAGATCCCTACCATTCAATAACGTTTTTCGCCAAAGATGCCCTTATCACATGGAAGCAGCTATGGCAGCTTCGGTAGCCATGGCAGCTTTAATGATAATGTAGGTCCTGCAAGCAGCTACGGAAGCTATGATACCCATAACGTCAACATGTATCATTCACCGCTAGGTCCTTCTGGATTCAATTTACAGTCTCAAGCTGGAGGAGCATTTCTAGGATTTAGTCCAGATATTAGAAGAAGACATCATCTCTCTCATGGTGGTGGCATTCGATCAAGTCCTGGGGGTCCAGGGCCTATGTCTCTTGGGGCCAGTCCATCACAGTTTACTCCTCCAAATTCCCAGATGCAAATCCCAACTAGCGCTGCTGCTAAGTACTTTTCCACTTCTCCTGCAAGGGGCAGTCATGGCTCCTCAATGGGAAAAGCCGCTCTGGCAGGCCAATACACTAGGAGAAGGAATCCGGGTCACCCACCTATGTCAATGCCACCACATGAGTACACATCTCAGCCGATCCAGGGACATCATAGAAATGGTGTCAGTTCAGCCTTTGCCCGAGGACATTCTGGCTATTCATACGGTGCAGTTCCTAATTCTGGTCATTATAATTGGAGGCCGCAAATAGGCGTTAGCACTGGTTTATCCACAAACTCTTCTTCCAATCATGGTTATGTTCAACCATCCAATTACAGTGACTCCCATCCTTTGCACTCATCCAATGTGTCAGCCGATACGCTTAGCCTCCGCTTCATCAGTACCAGATCCAGCTGATTGGGATCCCAACTATAGGTAATCCGTAATCCTGCATATTAAGTTATTTATCTTTAAGTAGTGTAGCCTATTGATTAGCGTTTCATTCTATTATTGTGTGCAGCGATGAGTCACTCCTCCAAGAAGATAATTCGCTGTCAGCTGAATTAGGCAGTCTTCACCTGAGAGATGCAAGTGGTCAAACAATCGGGTCGAGCAGATTGCTTGATATCCAAAGCCATGAAATTGCAAGCTCAAATCCTTCATCCATGAATCAGAGGTATTATAGCATGATGAGCATTTGACATTTCTTTGCTACTGGGTCTTTTTTCAACGTTTATTGGTTTGTATAACTGATACATGCTTTGTTTGCTGCTGTGAAAAAATGCTATGATTGCTAGATTATAGGGTAGATCGGTAGATGAGACCAGGCTCGCGAGAGAAACTGAACTACTAGGAGGAAAAATACCTCTCTTTATATAGAGATGGTTAGCCCCGGACGATGGGATCTAATGACTCCCAAAAAGAGGGGACCACTGTTGAGCAGGTGTCTCAGGAATAGCAAATGCAAAAAAAAAAACTAATCTCATAACTAATTGATATTTCCCTAACAATTACATATATACAGATGGTTACCCAAAATATAATCTTATAACTAATAAACTACGAGGAGAAAAAAAACCCTCTCTTTATATAGAGATGGTTAGCCCCGGACGATGGGATCTAATGACTCCCAAAAAGAGGGGACCGCTCTTGAACAGGTGTCTGCGGAATAGCAAATGCAAATGCAAAAAAATCTAATCTTATAACTAATTGATACTTTCCTAACAATTACATATAATTCCTAACTATTAAGATACACTCCTAGTTAATGGTATATAATCCCTTATTTGGTAGAATAGGGCTGACTGTCGGCCCCCTCATCTTAATTATACGATTTTCAGTATCAACAACTGCTGGGGATGCATTGATTTCCTAAAATGTTAAATATTATGTATCTATAGTTCTATACTTCTCTACGTTTTAAGGGAAAATGCATAACTCAATGTTTTTTTTCACCCTGACCCACACTGTTGGTTTCTGTTTCGTTACTCTTGCACTCCTTAACAATATTTTTCAAAAAGCTCCACTTGTGAGTTATAATTAAAGAAATTACAATGAACTATCATCATTGAGACAAATGGAATTGATGTTTCATATATAGAGGCAACAGTATGATTTCTCTAGTATTTTCAATTTGGGTTGCCTGTAGTTAAAAGTATATAGATGTTCCTTTTACCATACGTAGTTTTCCCCATAGAAATAGATGAAACTGATACTTCACATCTGGATTTAGGATATGATTTCCAAAGTCTGTTCATTTTAGCTAGCCCCCGTGGATGAAACTATAAAGATGCATATTTGACCTTCTGCATCCCACTATCAATGAGAGACGAATTTATTGATTAGGAACATCCATACATTGGAACATCTTTTGTGCTCTAGCTCATAAAACATTTTGGTTTTAATGCATTTCATGCACCATAACAGTTTTATGCTTTAATATTTTGTTTTCTGACAGCCAGTTCTAAAGAATTGGTACCACAGTGATTCTTTTAAATCCTGGATGATGCTGCTCTTGAATTGAATATATTTACTGATTCTTGTACATATTTCTGCTGTAGAAGAAGTGACCGCCTATTTCACGCTCCGTCTCTCAGAGAGAGTGGCCATTCCACAGGTCACATCACCTATGATAGTTACAACCATGCAAATTATTCTCAGAGAAATTTCCCTGGTCGTCATGGACAACCATTTCAGCAGTACAACCACATGAACTCTACCTCTATTCGCCCGATGGGGAATTTCCAAAATGGTCAATCTGTCTGGTCTAATTATAGCATGGCAGAATCTCCACCTTCAGTGGTTGAAGGGATGCCTTGGGGTAATGTTTCCACTGTTCTGCACTTACTCCTTTTTATTGTTAACATTTCCATGCCTATTATATTTCTGCCATTTTCATTACCTTTTTTCTTAAACTATACTCCCTCCAATCCGGTTTATAGGTCCTGCGCGTATCCCTAGATCGACAATTTAACAAACGTAATACGTGGTATAGATTACAAAAAAATACCATTAGAAACTTTAGATGTTCTATTTTCTAATGGTATAACTTTTGTGTTATACAATTCATATGACAATGGTAAAATTAGTGATCTAGGGATACGCGCAGGCCGTATCAACCGGAAAAGATGGAGTATAATGTTAGGCAAAGCAGGATTCTGTAATCATGATATGTATGATCTTGTTCTAGTCCAATCTTAGCTGATATTGTCATTACATATTTCCAATATCTTGAAGTCTTGTTACTAATTTTCAGGACAGGGATAACATTTAGGACGTAAGATAACAATAGGGTAGGGGAAACTTAATAGTAATACTCTAGTATATGATTATCTCTAGGTCTGCTGATGCACGTGGATGGGAAACTGTAGCTGTTAAACGTCATACCTTATTGTCAATGCATGTGTTCTTCACTGAGTATTTGTGTTCTTGACTGAGTATCTGTTCTGGATCAACTTTATAATTGGATCTTCTTGTCCTACTACTATATATTATCTTTGAATTTATTAGTATGATTTATTTTACCGCCATTAACAATTTGGAATTGCAGAAAGAGGCTTGTGTGCATCCATGTCTTTCAAGCAATAATACTGATCAAAATGAATTATTTAGCTGCAGGAGAAAGGGCTGGTCACTCTTTTGCAACAAGCGGGCTGCCACCGTCCTTAAGAAAGGATTTCGGGAGGATCTTTTAGCCATTGTCTTGGATCTGGAGGAATGCCATCCGATTGATCACTTAAGTTGTCGGCGTTTGCAATTCTTGGTTGCACTGCTTGAGCGCTGTTGGTTTTTGCTGACTTGTAGCATTCCTCCAATTGTTGTCCCCCTTGTGGTACTCGGACTCATGAAGTTATAATCATATGGGCTATATTTATAGCATTCTTTGTACTCCAGTTGATGCTGTGCTCCCATATGGGATGCTGTGTTTTTTCATGTGAGAAGTTGTATGCTAGCACGAATCCGGTTAGTGGTTTCAAGTAATGGTGAAGTTGGGACTGGTACCCCTCTTATTTCTGCCATGAACATGGAGGGCAGCTTGGGGTACCTCAACCCATAGCACTTCCGGTGGCAGATGCTGACGGAGAAGTCGGGCGTTTATTCCTTCGGCGTGGTTCTGCTCGAGGTGCTGTGCGCCGACAGGTCATCGACCTGGCAAGTTGCAATCGGAACCAGGAACCAAAACAAAGATCTTAACATTCTGATTTTAATAAAGGCCGAACTTGCCCAACTTGCTGAACAATAATACAATCATATGAGCAAGGTAACTTTCATATATTGTACCCTATAAGCAAGTAAATTAGATTTCACATGTCATTATATTATTCAGAAATCTACTGGGTAGTTACCTGATCATCTTGGCCCCACCAAATCAAATATGATAACAAAATGAAGTTGTCATACTTCTATACAAGGCTCAGAAGATCCAATTGTATACAAGGGACATGCGGGCCTATCGGTTCCTATCTTGAATTTTACACCATGTATTTGAGTATGTGTATCAGTGGAAACAACTGTTCTTGACTTCGTCATCAACACCAAACATGCCAATAGTCCCGACCCACATGCACATTGTGGCCCATTGAGAAGACACCATTCATCCATGCAAAAACTTAGAATTGGAAACACACCAAACTTATCATTGGCTGCCGTGTCAAGAAAACCATTTTAGCTATAGAAAGATGGGGACTCTGGTGAATGGTGATGCACTTGTGCTACCTTGTCTTTTTACAGCCACTAGGTTCGGCTGTGCTAACAAGATATTTGGGTCTTTGCCCCCAATGTATGCAAAGCTGTAATGCAAGGTGCAGCAGCGTCACAGCGCTGGCGTGGACATTGTGGACACCGAACTAAAAAAATACATGTGTTTCATTACATCGCAGTGGAACATCCACCGAACTGATGAATACCCTGACGGACGAGCTGTAACTAATGTTAGAAGCTGCATACAGCCTCCAGGCGCCAGCTGACGTTAGAAGCCAGCACCTCTACGTATTATTTCTGTAAATAGAAACAATGGCTGCCATGCCGTGCTCTGTTGCGAGCACGGGACACTAATGGTGGTTCATCAAACGTAGCAACAATAATGTGATCAATGTGAGCAGTAATATGAAGCAAGGCTGCTGCCGCCGCCGCACTTGCTATGTCTCCGACTTCTGGGTGTTCTTGAAGATAGGGCAGGTTGAATCACAGGGGTAAGGGCAGTCCACCTTCTGGAACGGACTGCGGTCGTAGAACCAGTCTCCAACTGCATTTGCTATCTTCTGCAACAGAAATAGAGACTTGTAAGATCAACATCAGGTCTGGATTTGTATGTAAACGGAACTGAAGGGTGCAAGAGGGCGTTTACTTTGTCACCGAGCAACGGAGAGCCTGGTGCGAACCATATCTCCTGTATCTCCGACTGACAGTGCACGTAGCACGAGTTTATGAACATCCCTCTGGTGGCAGAGTTCCCTTGTTCCTCGAGTGCTTCCAGAAAATGGCCCCTGAATCCTGCAAACCATGTGTGTCGATGAATACATACATACATAAACAGGTTCATAGCTGACCAGTCAGTAAAATGAGGTAGCACCTACCCTGCAAAGTCTGAAGTTGCCTCGCGGAACATTGGCTCATGTCGTGCTTGCAGTTTCGCCAATGAGGATCAGAACCTCCTGGGATCAAAATGTTCCTTACCTGCGGGCACGTGAAAATGGAAACTCATTGACAGATGCAAGTATCAAGCATAGTGCAGATTGAAAATGAATTTTATCTGATGATTACCTGCCATGAATCATATGCTGCATTTAGGATGAACAAAGGTGTCTGAATCTGTTTTACCTCATTCTGAGGGAAAAAGCACTGCATCCAAGCAACTTGTTATTGTAAGGGGGCTGTAATGTGATATCTAGACGTGCATTGTAACTCTGTCCGCAGTTACATCTTACCATGCCGCAGGCATCTTGGAAGTGCAGGAAGATGGTAAATTCATGGCTGAGCCCTGAGGTATTTGTACACAATACATTCAGATAAACAACATAAATATAGGTGAATAGTTTTTTCAGTGAGATATTTTAAATGATGCCTATTTATTATACCATTATGTTGAAATTCTAGTCTAGATAGTGTCTTGCTTTATAAATTCAGTTATTGATTGATTATCATATCATGACAAAGTTACAGTTATGTCCACATAATCATGTAGAAAGAGCAAGGAAATGTGCATACATGTGTTGTAGCAACATCATTAAAGAAGGCAGCAGCATGGTTCTCTCCAGCTATGTCCTTCCTGTGCGACAAAAGGTGGAAGCGTTAGACAACCAACTCAATATTCAGAAAGGCAATGTACTTTCTATCTCCAAAGTGTCAAAAACAGATTATGCTTTTCTTGTTCTGCCAACTATCTTCAGTACTAGTACTGTCTTACACATCGATGAAGAAACCAGCATCGGAGAGGCATTTAACATGGGCCTCCACCGGCAGAAGTTGACGAAATCTGTCACAGTGCAGTATCGAAGTTAATCCACCAGCAGAACATCCCGATACTAGAGCCTGCCATGTCCTTCAAAAAATTAATTAGAGCCGGCCACAGTTTCAGCATGTCAGGCATTATGGTCGGGATAAGAAGGCATACATTTTCAGCTCTGTTCATTCCTTTTGCTAGCAGATCTTCTAAAACTGCTTGCCATATCCTCGCACCTCTGTAGTGTAGATTTGTGCTCTGTCCAGATGGTCCAAGAATTAAAACACAATCTCAATGCAGAACTGTAGCAATGACTAAGCAGCAGGAAATCAAGAAAACATGGAGTATGGTCTCTCACTCACAGGATCAACTTCTTCCTTATCGCCGGTGAAAGAGGAGCCGTCGCAGTACCGAATCCGGACCTTGTTCCAGTTGTAGAAGTCTGGTTTTGACAGATTGCATACACACACATTGAGCACATGAAAATGTACACGGAGAGGCTACGCAATTCTGAATCCTGAAACTGAAGAAGTACCAGGGTTGTAATCTGGGGCGTTGCTCAGGATCCCGGAGAAAGCAACCTGCTTGATCATCTCCTTGGACGACCCTAACCGCGTGAGGCTACGCTGCAGGCAGGTCGTCACGTTGTTGCACCATCCTCCTCCCTGCCACCATTTCGCAAACAGAAATCGAGCTGAGCATTCCTTGGCATTCCAGGATCAAGCAGAGCACAAAAAGTTTTACTGCTGCTAGCTTAGCTGCAACTGACCTCAAAATGAACCAACCAACTGTTCACCCCGGAGCCGAAGCCTGGGGCGAGATGATACGCCGGAGCGCTTCCATCCAGACACACTACAAATCACATCAAACTACCACTAAATTAGTCACCCGAGTAGTCGAGCGGAGGGTGAATCGATAGAGCATGAATGAAAGAAGCAGAGGCCGATAAGCTGCTGCTGCTGCTGCTTCAGTGATGTGTGACTGACCTGCTCCTTTGGCCACGGCGCTCTCGACGTAAGTGATGTCCACGAACAGGCCGTCCGCCACAGCGAACGCGAGCAGCGCGCAGGCAAATGCCGAGCACCACCATAGACGGACCTGCTTGTTTCCATTCCCCATCCTGGTGAAGGAAGAAGGAAGAGAGATTGAAGACAGGGTGACTGAAGCACACGCCCAAGACGGGAGCGAACCTGGAAGGGAGGCCGTCGAGTGGAGTATCGTCTGCCTCTCGTGAAGCAGATGCTATGAGCACGGCGGCTGACGACGAACCCGGACAGGCATCGCTGATGCTTCGAGCTTCCCGATACGTCAGTCTGCTGTGCCGGCCCCTGTTCGTTGTTTTACACGCCGGGATGGGACGCCGGACGCGTCTTTTGCTCTCTTTTTTCGGTTTCCTTGTGTAGATAATAAATTCGGTAATACGGAGCGATCTTTGCCATCAACGCCTGCCATCTGTCACATATAAAGCCGGCCGGCGGACTGTTGGGGGCTGAATTGAATGATTGGGGTTAAAAGCTGTGGTGCACTGCGGATGGACAGCCCTCTCGTGCACAGGTAGGCCTCGTTTCCACTTTGGAAAACTCACCAAACGTAACGGAATCTTGAATTTTCTGCGATGAAAATGAGACGGCAAGGCAACTTCCACGCTTGAAATGCTGGAAAAGGGATTGGATTCTGGGGCGGGCACAATTCATCTTACATTCACAGGGCAGCTCGACATAGTCTATGTCTATCATAGACTATGTTAAAAGGTTTCATCCTTTATTTCTTTCCAGCTTTAGCGAATAGTTCAAATTTCCCCATATATTCTCTCCTCTTTATTCCCCTATATATATTAGAAGTATTTTTTTATAAAGAGATTATATTAATATTTTAGATATCTTTCGATATTCCGATAAACCGGCCGATTTATCCCTTACTAGTGTCTGACCGATAAGATAAATCAGCCTGCCGATAAGTCGGCCGATATGCCGATAAACCGGCGATTTACCCCTTATTTTGGGTTGACAGACAAGTTCCGATAAGCGATATCCCCAACATTGATATTTTATAGTAGTATAACACTACAACTGGAATAGTGACGGTTTGCGGGACTCAGCCAAGCATTTGGCTATCCATAAGTTGGTTCGTGAGCATTTGGCTAAATCCATAAGGCGGTTCGTGAGTATAAATTAGACTTTATTGCCTTGTCAATATATCTAAATATATCGCACCTTTTTTGAAGCATTTGGAGGGTTTGATTACAATTGGTATTGCTGACCTCTTCATGGCCGGTCAGGAGGAATTCTTGTGGGTTTTATAATGCAGTATTGGCTGCTCAGACAGTAGTCACATGTGACTTCCGTGTTAAATTTCATCTAAGGTCAAAGTAAGATGGCTTTCTTTGGGCTTTAGTGGTTGTGTATGGGGCGGCTCAAGATGAAAAGGATCCAGACTATTTATCTGAGTTGGTTCGTATTCGTAGTGGGACTCGGGTATCCTCCCCATCTAGTCTAGTGCGGCCTCAACATACATGAGGAATCAGGACTCCTCACCAACTTTGAGTAAAAGACAAGTTAAGTAGCTTGTTCCTGAATCCTTGGGATCTCTTTGTAAACCGACCTAGATTGGATCTAGCCTTATCCTTGTAGATGCAACCGACTCAGTGCTTTGTAATACTAGATACTCACCCATGTATATAAGTGGGAGGGGACCTTACGAGTCGTATGAGAAGCTCTAGACTTCAACCCTCATCATATGATACCATCATAGCCACTGTGAGACCCCCTCTCAGAGTCTGCAGTTGGAGCACAAGGAATACAACCAGCCACAAACATGATAGGGTCTTAGATCCGAACCTGTATAAACTTCCGTGTACTTGTGTTACCATCGAGATTCTCACGCATCGCCTACTCCTATCAATTGTCATTTTAATCCCTCGATGCTTCCCAAATGCAAATAGAAGAGAAAGAAAACTGGTCACAATGAATAAGCCTTCCCAACAGACTCCACGGAAACAAAGAAATGAAACTCTTCAGCGTTAAATGGAAATCAACCTGAAGTTGATAGACTCCACTGAAATGTTCAACAGCCAGAACACAACATAAATGTGTACACAAATTTTGATGATGGGACATCGAAACATCCAGATACCACTGTTAGGGGAAATCACATGGAGCCAGAGGCGTCAAATAATAGTTATATGATAAAAAAGACTACAGTTGTCGATATATATTATTCCACAAAAAGACCTCCAGTTGGATCCGAATCCTAAAAGGAATGCATTGAGCGATTGGATTGACCTACAATGGAAGGAGACAACTGAGGCAGGACTGAGCCGATAAAAAAAATGAGAGGTATTTTTTGAAGTAATACCTATTCATCACAATCTTTGTTGTGGGAGCTAATTAGATTTTTTTGTTCGAAAGACAAACGGAAATAATAAGTTGGTGTAAGATAAAGGTAGATTTTTTTTTGATAAAGAGAATATATTAATATCCAGAAGATACCAATTACACCCAGCCTCTGCACCAACATAATGTAAAGAACATGTCTAGACACTAAGGATGCACACAGCCAAAAAACCAAAAAAGAAGAAAAATGACCCCACTAAAATGATCAATGACTTGCAGCATCATAACCCAAACCACCACCAAAGACAACACTCAGATTGCATAAGAAGTTCTCCAGATGCGACGCCTCCAGAAGGGAACAATGCACAAGCGTTGTCGTCGCTCGATCCAAACAGACCATGGGTTTTCACCCGGAGAGAGTCCAAAATATCCAAACAATGCCTTCAACAAGGAAGCGGCAATCCGCCATTGTCAGGTACAACCAATGAAGGTAGACCTAGGGTTTTCACCCTGAACACCGAGACTCGGTACTCGAAGAGCACCACCAAATATGAAGACCCACAGTGTTGCCGCCCCCACTTGCCAAGGATGCGACGCAAATCACGAACATCAGGCTCACAACCGTCCCGCTTCTGGTTTTGACGAGGACAACGCCCCGCAAACGAAACCGTACTCGTAGAACAGCATGTGAAGTATTATCAGCTTCTCATCCAGAACCTCAACACCGTACTTCAGGCCTGCAGTCATTACCGCCTTGATGTTCCCTGCTCCTGCCAGCACCATGGTACTCGTGCCGATGACGATGTGCTCGATGGTGTTGACGAAAAGGCGGGGTTTTGAGTACTAGACCCGTTCATCTGAAGGTCCCGGAACGCCATTGCGTTTGTCCGTGAAAACCATTGGTGAACAAGTCTGTAACATTACCATGATACATATGCTCTTTTCGTTAGTTGAATAATATTTTGATACTTAACATCGTTGGCAATACACATAAATTTATCCATCTTGTTAATGGATGTAGTGATTCCATATTTTATGGGTCGTCCAATACGGATGTTTATTTGAAAATCTCTGGTGAGCTTAAATTTTCGTATCCAAATATAAATCACATCATGTATTGTGCTAAATTACAAAATTCACTCTTTGATTTGAAGCACTTGGCCTAATTGTGCTATAACCAATTTAGTGATTTTCTTATTCAGAAAGGATAGTCAAATATGTACATTGCCCATGCGTGTTTATAGCCAAATTAACCGTCAAATGGATTTTGCGTCATCTCCATGCATGTGTACGTTTATATAGGGCAGGTTGAATCACAAGGGTAAGGGCAGTCCACCTCCTGGAACGGACTGCGGTCGTAGAACCAGTCTCCAACGGCATTTGCTATTTTCTGCAACAAGAGAGGAGAGCCCTTGTAAGATTAACATCAGGTCGTCGCGTGTCTAAGCCGTGCGAACTTATATGTAAAGAAATCTTAAGGGTGCATGAGGGTGTTTACTTTGTCACCAAGCACCGGAGATCCGGGTGCGAACCATCTCTCCTGATCTTCAGTCTGGCAGTGCACGAAGCACGAGTTTATGAACAGCCCTCTGGTGGAAGAGTTCCCTTGATCCTCCAGCGCTTCCACAAAGTGGTCTCTGAACCCTGTGATGGCACCGTGTGTCTCGATGAATATACTAAGCAATAGCTGATCGGTCTGTAAAATGCGGTACTACATACCCTGCAACGTCATTAGTTGCTTCGCGGAGCATTGCCTTATATCGTACTTGCAGCTTTGCCAATGAGGATCAGAAACTCCTGGCACCAAATTGTGCGCTACCTGTGGCACGCAGAAATGGAAACAAGATTAATGCCTGGATGGATGCAAGTAGAAAGAAATGTTTTTTATCTGACGATTACCTGCCATGAATCATATGCTGCATTTAGGATGAACAGAGGTGTCTTAATATGTTTCACCTCATTCTGAGGAAAGAAGCACTGCGTCCAAGAAACTTGTTAGTCTGCAGGAGTGTGATCTGATCACTATATGTAAATAATAACTCGGCTTGCAGTTCTTACCATGCCTGCGGACAGCTTGGAAGTGCACGAAGATGGTAAATTCATGGCTGAGCCCTAAGGTGTTTGTACACGATACAATCAGATAAATCCCAACATAAATATAGGTAAAAAATGCATTTTCCCATAATGAGATTCTTTTTAAAGTATGCCTCTTCACTTTGTCGAAGTTATAGTCGAACTCGAAATTTAGATAGTGTTTGTTTTAAGCGTTAATCATTTGATTATAATATTATGAGCTATCTCAATACAATTAGCTAGAAAGAGGAACTGAATGTGCATACATGTGTTGTAGCTACATCATTAAAAAAGGCAGCAGCATAGTTCTCTCCAGCAATGTCCTCCCTGTAAGAGAAAAGGTCGAAGTGTTAGACAAGGAAGTAATTATTCAGAAAGGTAATGTACCGTGTTATATCTACTGCAGTGACTAGTGTATCTCCAAAGTGGAAAAATCAGATAGCATGTTACTGCCAACTGTGTAGTACTGTCTTACACATTGAGGAAGAAACCAGCATCAGAAAGGCATTTAACATTGGCTCCCACTGGCAGAAGTTGATGAAATTTGTCACAGTGCAGTATCGAAGTTAATCCACCAGCAGAACATCCCGAAATTAGAGCCTGACATGTCCTTCAAAAAGGAAATTAGAGCTTCCTACAGTATCAGCATGTCAGGCATTATGCTAAGAATAAGAAGGCATACATTTTCAGCTCGGTTCATTCCTTTTGCAAGCAGATCTTCTATGACTGCTTGCCATACCCTCGCACCTCTGTAATGTAGATTTGTCCTCTGTCCAGATTGCAAAATTAAACAAAAGCTCTGTGTAGAATGTTACTAATACCGGCAGCGGCAGCAAAATGAAGAAATGATGGAGTATGGCTCACTCACAGGATCAACTTCTTCCTTATCACCGGTGTAAGAGGAACCGTCGCAGTACATAACCTGGACCTTGTTCCAGTTGTAGAAGTCTGTTTTTTTTTACAAATTGCACATACATTTAGCCTATGCGAGATGAACAGACTAAGTAGTCTCATAGAGCTAAAGTCAAGCATGTATAGGAGGGTAGTAATACAAGATACTTCCACCTAGTAGCAACTGGGAAGCACAAGAAGAAGAAAACCTTCCAATTAGAACATGATGAGGGGTCTACTGTATAAACGCTTTGCTGGTCTAAAACCCAAAGAGAAAGCATAGCAGACAAAAAATCTTCATCAACCAGGTTCGAAGTACCTGGGTTGTAATCCGGGGTGTTGCTCAATATCCCAGTGAAATTAGACTGCTCGGCCATCTTCTTGGACGACCCGAACGACATGAGACTGCGCTGCAGGCAGTTCGTCACATTGTTGCACCACGCTCCTCCCTGCGACCATTTTGCATACATGATCGAACGTAGCATTTCAGGATCCAGTAAAGCACTAATATATTTATCTTTTGAAATGGGGAGTAGCACCCCGGCCTTTGCATCAACTGATGCACATGACACAGCCATTTTATTAAGCAAAACATCATTCAAACCATTACAACTAAATGACCACATAAAATCGATAGATGAATCAACCATCTAAAAAAAATAGCAAACAGTAGCAACTGTGCATCCTGCAGTCTACTAAAATGTGTCAGCTGAGTCATGTACTACTAGCTTGCTTGCAACTGACCTGAAAATGAACCAACCAACTGTTTACCCCGGAGCCGAAGCCTCTGGCAAGATGATACGCCGGGGGGCTCCCATCCAGACACACTGCATCACTCAAGCACACATCAAATTACTATATTAATCAGCCGATTAGAGACTTACACAAGGAGAAAGCTAAAGAAAGGGAAGGATGCACCGATAGAGCATTAGACAGAGGCCGAGAAGCATGAACTGATCTGTAACTGACCTGCTCCTTTGGCCACGGCGCTCTCGACATAAGTGATGTCCACTAAAAAGCCGTCCGCCTCACCGAAGGCGAGAAGCGCGAAGGCAAGCGCCGAGCACCACCAGACACGGAGCTGGTTATTTCCATTCTCTGTCTTCATCCCGAGTCCGTGACAGTGAGCAAGCAAGAGAACGAAGAGATCGTTTAGACGTAAGGGTCAGGGAAGAACACATATATACATCCAAGAAGCAGCCAGCCATGGTAGACTACTAGGAGGGAGGGAGACCGGCCGGAACGAACCTGTGTTGAATGGAACTATGGAAGCCGTCGTCTAGCAGCCAGGAAAGGTAGTGGAAATTGGTTAATTCAAATAAGACGAATCTTTTGCAGCAGGTAGAGGAGGCTACGAGGACGGGTGACGAACGCCGATGCTTCGAGGTTCCCAAACGGTGAACTACTCGGGCACGGATGATTGGGATGGGACGACCGGACCTGAGTCGTCTCCTATTCCTTTGTTCCACTTGAGCCAGATGATTGGGATGGGACGAATGGACTGAGTCGTCTCCTAAGTCCTCGCTCATTTTTTTTTTGAGAAAAGACATCGAAGGCAACTTATATCTGATATTTTTTATTAAGAAAAACAACAACGGTACAAAGAAGATTCAAAAACGTCTTCACCCATCTTCTGGTACGAAAAATGGAAAGACAAGGCAACATTCCTGTTTTTCTTTTCCAGATGAACGTCCTTGCTTTAGAAATGATGGAAAATGAGAGCAATGGAAGTTCTTGTTTCTCAGCTCTCCGGTGAGAAACAATTTGGTAGAACATGGGTACTCTTCATCTTGGATGAACGGTAAAATCAAAAGAATACTAAATAAAACAAACACACACCATAAATCATGCATTTAAAGGATGTATATAGCTATATGCGTGCCAAGTTTGAATCTTAAATTTAGAAGTATGTAACTTGGTAAAAAGACAAATTACCGGATAACCAAAACAAGGTCCACGATTTTGCCGTTCGAGTTACCTATTTCTTTTCTTGGTGGAGGTTACATAAGACTGATTTTTTTCCTCAAAACTTTGCACGAATGCATTCAGTCAATATGTAGAATGTGCATGATTTATTTCAACATTTTTTGAAACTTAGAAATACGAAATGTTACCATTTTGAAACTCGGTTACGATGAACCCGTGTTCATCTGATTATTTTAAGTTACAGTCGTCTACAGTAGCACCGTTGATGCGTGATGAATGTGCTGCCTCTATGCTACTGTATCCGATGTCATGTGCATCTCAAAACGACAACGATGCTTTCGGGTATAGTGCCGTACCAGCATATGGTGATACTGCGACTTCGATGGTACTCGAATCGACTCAATCGAATAAAGTAATTTATCATGAGCATCTACCTTGATTGTCTCGCATAGAAATACACAAATGTCTGCTGGTTTTTGCGGTATTTTTTTCGTCTGTGCGCTTGCAGACAATATCGAATCACTCAATCATATCTCTACCTAAAGTTTATTTTATTTTCAGCATCTTACTCGATCTCGCATAAGATACAGAATATCTGCTGGTTTCGAGATATTTTTCTGTGTGCTCTGCTCTCAGAGGCATGATCAAACGGACCTTTTTTTTTAGATCAAACGGACCTGACCACATATGCTTGTCTAGGTACCGCATACAGTTGTGGGCCATTGTTAGCTTTTTTTTTTTTTTTTTTTTGAGAATTAAAGAACTTTATTAAGGAGTGATCATAATGTTTACAGGGATATTAAGATCAACAGGAGGATCATTAAACCAAATATGCCTGCCACTCTCTAAAGTAGTCGCCAGGCGAGCTAGACGATGTGCCTCCTTGTTTGTTTCGCGCACTTCATGGCTGAACACAGCCTGAAAACGAACTCTCTGAGCAGCAATCTCCTTCAGAATCATACAGTGCTCTCCACGAGAAGGTTCTCCATTAATGTCATTTATCACGTTCAGGCAATCAGATATAATCAGCAGCTTGCGGGCTTGGATATCATCAGCAAGTTTCAGCGCCTCCGCGCACGCTTGAGCTTCCAGAACTTCAGGGTTTGTGATGCCATCAAATACCACAGCCGAGGCTGCCAAGAAGGTGCCGCTATGATCACGACAAATCGCTGAAACTGAACCTCTAATCTGCTGCTTCGCTACAGCTCCATCCACCTGGATTTTGACAGTGCCTTCTGGAGGTGGTGTCCAGGCAGCCCCTGCCGGCCTAGTTGATCGCGGTGAACCCCCTATGTCCCTCTGCTGAACAGTCGAAATGTCAGCTAGGTAACGGGTGATAAACAGATGTGTAGACAGCGGGGGTTGAAGATCTCCTTCATGGATTAGCTTGCGACCAGCCCACCAAATAGCCCAGAGCGTGACAAGTATCTCAACAAACTGTCCTTGGCTCAGGGTCCTGCTGAGGGAGAACAGCCAAAGCTTCGGATCAGGAGTTTCATCTTCTACTAGAGGTAACATGACATCGTCATCTCTCAATGCCCAGACTGCTTGCGCCATGTTACACTCCAAAAGTGCATGCCTCCATGTGTCAACAGCAAGATTACACACAGGGCAGATAGCAGAAGGAGCCATATGACGATGCTCACGGACATCACCTGTCGGCAGAGAGGCCCTCGCTAGTCTCCAAGCGAAAATTCTAAGCTTCGATGGAACCTTTACCTTCCACAACTTCTTCCAGCCTTGTTCCCCATGATGAGCATTTGATGGTTCCGAAACTCCATCAAAATAATTTTCTCGCCTTCTCTTCACCTCCAAGATCATCTTATACGCAGACCGTACAGAGAACAAGCCCGCTTATCATAGTGCCAGGCCCAAAAATCAGGTTGTCTCATATGACTGATGGGGATTTTAATTACCTCCTCTACATCCATAGGTAGCATGTGTGCTCTCAGCTTCTCCACATCCCAAATCCGCAGTGGCGAGTTGATAAAATCAGCAACCCGAGGTGGAGGGTTTTTCGATGTGCAGCAAACTGGTCTTAACTGAAAGTCCCTTGGGATCCAATTATCGCTCCAGGTCTTGGTGGTTACCCCATCTCCAATGCGCCTTATAAGACCTAATTTCAAAACCTCCCTTCCCTCGCAAAGAGACCGCCATATCTGAGAAGGGTTTGTGCCCAATTCAGCCGATAAGACATCAGTCATGGGAAAGTACACTGACTTTAGCACCCGAGCACTCAGTGACACAGGATCATTAAGAATCCGCCAAACCTGCCGAGCCAAGAGGGCAAGGTTGAAAAGCTCTATATCCCGAAAACCCATGCCTCCCTTATATTTTGGCATACACATAGAATCCCAAGACACCCAAGCAGCCTTCCTCTCCCCGTTCTTACTTCCCCACCAAAACTTCCGCACCATGGATGTAATATGCTCACACAGGCCTCTCGGAAGTTTGAAAAGTGCCATGGAATATGTGGGTATAGCTTGGATGACAGACTTAATTAAAATCTCCTTGCCACCACCTGAAAGAGCCTTCTCCATCCACCCTTGTACCCTTTTCCAAACCCTCTCCTTCAAATATCCAAAAACCCCATTCTTTGATCTTCCCACATCGGAAGGCAGTCCTAGATATTTATCCTTTAGGGACTCATTCTGAACTTCAAGGATGAGCTTTATATTGTCCTTTACAACCGCCGGGCACTTCTTTGCAAAATAGATAGAGGACTTGTCATGGTTTATTCTTTGACCCGAGGCTTGACAATATTTACTCAAAACTTCCTTCATACTTGCAGCCTCATCAGAAGAAGCTTTACCGAATAATATGCAGTCATCCGCAAAGAGGAGATGATTAATTCTCGGTGCCGAGCTAGCTATCTGAATTCCGCCCAAAGCTGTACTCTCCATAGCGTATTTTAGCAAGCACGATAGCCCCTCAGCTGCTAATAGAAACAGGTAGGGGAGATCGGGTCCCCCTGCCTAATGCCTCGGCTTGGTTTAAACTCCTCGGTGCGTGCTCCATTAAAGAGCACAGAGAAAGTGACCGACCGCACCCCTCTCATAACCACATCCACAAACCGATGAGATATACCCAATTTCTTCATGATAGCTTCCAAATAATCCCATTCCAACCTATCATAGGCTTTTTGCATGTCCAGCTTGAGAGCATAAGAAACATTCCGCTTGCTCCTATTCTTCTTCATGAAATGGAGGCATTCATAAGCAGTAATGACATTATCTGTAATAAGACGACCTGGAACAAAAGCTGACTGCTCTTCGGAAACTATCTCAGGAAGAATCGTCTTCAGACGGTTAGCAAGGACCTTGGATGCAATTTTATACACCACATTGCACAAGCTAATAGGTCTGAACTGGGAGAGAGATGTTGGGTTCAATACCTTGGGAATTATTACGATGAACGTCCTGTTAATCTCCTCCGGGGAATCATCTCCATTGATAATACGAATAACAATCTGCGTGATCTCCTCACTACATAAATGCCAGTACTTCTAAAAAAAGTGCGCCGGGAAACCATCTGGCCCCGGTGCCTTGGTAGGAAACATTTGAAAGAGCGCCTTTTTCACCTCATCAGAAGTATAGGGAGAGTCAAGAGCAGTATTCATCCCAGCTGTTACCTTTCTAGGTACATGGGATAAAACCTCTTCTATACCAATCGTGCCCTCTGCCTTGTATAGGTCCGCGTAGAACTCACGCGCCATTGTTTCTAGTTCAGATTGGTCCTCACAAATCGTCCCATTAGCCCGGGTTAGGCGATTGATCTTGTTCTTCTTCTTTCTATTGCTTGCCTTCAAATGAAAGAACCGAGTGTTTCGGTCCCCCTCAGCCAACCACTGCACTCTTGCACGTTGCCGCCACATAATTTCCTCACGGTAAGCTAGCTCCGCTAGGCGCTCCTCCACTTTCTTCTCTTCATACGATGGCCCAATACGCAGCGGGTCAGATCGAAGTATTTTTAGTCTCTTCCGCAGGTCCCGCTGTTCAGACCGGACAGCGCCAAAGGTAGAGCTACCCCACGCTGATAGCGTGCTCGCAGTGTTCTGGAGCTTTGCATGCAGCTCCCCAACTGTTCCTGCACGTGAACCACACCATGTCGCGTGCAGTGTCGCTTCAAAATCCGGGTGCCTCTCCCACATGACCTCATATCTGAAAGGTTTTTGAATAGCTATCCTCTGATTATTTGCTTCCATCTCATTGAGAAGCAAAATAGGGGAATGATCAGATTTAACAGCAAATAAGTGGTGCACCGTAGCCAGGGGAAAACGGTCGCACCAATCTCCTGATGCTAGAGCACGATCTAGCCTCACACGGCAATACTCGTTGTTTTGAACCTTGCGCTCAAAAGTCCAGTCTAGCCCAATGTACCCAAGGTCACACAGTTGGCAGGCATCGACCACCTCTCGAAAAAGGTTTATTTGCCCCATCTCCCTATCATTCGGACCGATCTGTTCTTCCCTTCGCAAGACTTCATTAAAGTCCCCGATGCATAACCATGGAAGATCACAGTCAGCCTTAAGATATCTCATCATCTCCCAAGTTTTATACCTCAAACTTCTATTTGCTTCACCATACCATGCTGTGAGCCTCCATGGATCCTTCCCCGGCTCATAAACAGTGCAGTCAATGTGGTATTTCGAAAAATTCCTTATATCAAGGTTCACAACATTTTTCCAGTAAACACAAAGGCCACCACTCCTGCCCGTACTTCCTACACCAAAAGCATGATCAAACCCCAGCGTAGTAGCCAGACCCTCTACTCGATATTTCGCAATCTGCGTTTCAACGACGCAGAAGATGGTGGGTGAATTTATGCGTGCCAAATCACGCACCTCGTTAACTGTCGCGGGGTCACCCAAACCACGACAGTTAAAACTCATTGTACTCATTGGGTCCGGCGGTCCTCCCCGGAGGAGGCCGCCAAGGTTCCCGCAACCGTTGCTTGATCACCTATCTTCCTTTGTTTCCTCTCTCTAGGAGAAACATAGCTCGGAGGAGGTGGAGGCTCCACCACCTTCTCCGGTAACACCGTATTTCCGTGGGCACTGACCCCCTCCTTCGGGTCCTGGTCATTCACCTGTTCTTTCTCCTCTGTGACATTTTCCATCGGCAGCTTACGACGTGCAGAAATTTTTGGGTCATTCTCGTCTGTATCCATCTCCTTACTAGCTTTCAGTGGGCTTTGGGCTGTATCATTCAGGTCATCTTCACTCCCCAACTCAGCATCACCAGAGGACCTCTTACGGGATTGATTGTTTCTGCCCCCTCCGCGGCTAGTTCGTCCTCCCCGAGAATAGGCAGCAAACCTCCGTGGCTCCTGAAAAGGCTGCAAAGTTCGCCTCTTCGCCAACATCCAATCCCCATATTGGAGCTCTTTTACATCCCAAGCACCATCCCCACACTCCTCGTGATCATGACCCATCAGTCCACACCTTTTACAGAAAAAAGGAACCTTTTCATATTTAATAGCTAGTCGCTTCCTGCCCTCTGGTATGGACAACGAGACAAACCTCATCAACGGTTTTGTGATACTCACACGGACTCGCAGCCTCACATAGTTGCCCTCGAAAAAAGGTCTCGGAGCCATCTGAACTTCCTTCACCCTGCCTATGCGACGCGCTAGATCATCAACAACCTCCGTCTTGCGATAAAGCTCAGGTATGCCATGTATCTGTGCCCAGACTACAAGGCCATCAAAGCAGAACTGTTCCGGTGCAGCAACACCAAGGCCATTGTTAGCTTTTTTTTTTTTTTTTTGAGATTAATGGCCATTGTTAGCTGTTACTGGCACTTCGGTGTACAACACCGTCGCAGCTCACGGCCCATTCGGGTTCGAACGGCCCAACCACAAGAATGGAGGAGAAACCAAACAAAGCCATGTATCTCAACATTATCCTGCGAGCGAGTCTTTGTCCTTTTTCCGACACGACACGTGTGACGTGTAGCTGACAACCCCGGACGCCACCGGTACAGGTCGCGTGTGCGTGCACGTCATCGCTGTCCGAGAGATTCCGGTCAAGTTTCGCAAAAAAAAAAGAAAAGAGAAATTCCGGTCAACGGACAACGATGCGAGCAGCACCTGAGTCGGCGCGTGGGTCCAGCCTGGCATTCACTCGTCACGACGGATGACGTGGCCTCGCCGGTGTGGACATAGCAAAGCCGTTCTCACCAGCCGGCGGGTGTGAAACCGGCGAGGATATCCACGGGAAGCGTCGTAAAGAACACGAACGACCAATGGCTGCTGCATGCTGCATGCACTGCAAGCTGCCCCCCTGACGACGACTCCTTCCACACTCACCAACGTTGCCGCGTATGCCTCCCCTTTATCAACTCGCGGCCTCGGCAACGGCTGATGGTGAGCCGTGAGCGAGCGGTGCGTCTGAGAGAGATAGAGAGAGGCCGGCGGCGAGCGAACGAGGGATCGATCACGCCGGCGTCTTGGCAGTACCACGCGGCAGGAGCATGCAGCGCCAGCAGCACTTCGTCTCCGAAGAAGAGCCAGGACGAGCTCCCATCGAGGAGAAGAAGCTCAAGAGACCTGCGACCGAGTCCTCCGGCGGCGGCGACGACGAGGACCTGCCCCCGCGAACCAGGAGGAAGATGAAGGACACGCAGCAGAAACCGAGCACCCAGGCCGCCGCCGGCGCGTCGTCGGCCTCCTCTGTCCGCGCCCTGTGCAGGACTTCCTGGAGCAGCAGCAGCTCCTGGACGCGCAGCGGCAGGACGCGGCGGCGAGGCACGCGCAGGAGCGGCTGGCCTTCGAGCGGCAGTGGTGGCAGGAGATGCAGAGGCTGGAGCGGGAGAGGCTGATGCTGGAGCAGGCGTGGAGGGAGCGGGAGGAGCAGAGGAGGGTCAGGGAGGAGGCCAGGGCCGACAGGAGGGACGCGCTGCTCACCAACCTGTTGAATAGACTCTTGCACGATAACTTGTAGGGCGACTCGATCGATGCCTGATCAACAAAATTTGTTACTGGTAGCATATCATGGCAGTGTTAGGTGGTCAGTAGAAATTCTTTGTTTACTTAATTACTTGTCTTTTACCTGAGCATAGGTTAATCTGTTGTAGGAATGTTAAGTTCATTTACCATATATCTGGTTGCATACACATGTACTCGCAAATAAGATGCTGTCATATGCCACATCCTTTGTAAAATAGCACTACATGTTTTGTCTGCTAGAAATAATGGAGTAAATCTAGGTTTTCAGATTGTTGAGTACTGTCGTTAGAGAATATCCATGACATTTCGCCAAGTAAAATTTAACTGGAAAACGGTAATAGCAAATTATATGTATACAACATATCATGACATAAAGGATGAGTAATTTGTGAACCACTGACCTAATCAACTTATCAGCCTAGTACTTTCTAGTCTCTAGTGTACAAATGCAGATGGCGACATAGGTAGATCAATACGGGCGACATGTTGTTAGCAGGAAAGTTTGCATTAAAGTAAGTATAAGTTACAAAACTCTGATCAAATCTGTAGGCTTGTACAGCTGTATTCCATTTGACGTACTTTCGGAGTTTCAGATTATAATAACCAGCTTCCTGAACATTGTCTTCTCTCTTCACTTTAGGAGCAAAGGGCAGCACCCAACTCATTCTTCCTCTGAAAATGGCACACAAAACAAGCACCGTGTCAGTTCACAGTGGTCACAGGCCATTGCCAAAAAGAGTTAACAAGTATGGCAGATAATAATAAACTTACAACAAAAATTGCCACGCCACTTGGAGACTTTTCAAGTTTCTACCACCAAATCAGCAACATACAACACATCTGCTCACGGCAAGAACTTGATATTGGTGGTATGTGGCAGTAACCCCATTCAACAGACGTCTTCGACTCGACAGTGTTCATTCTTCACTTCCATACCTATGAATATCATCATCAGAATCAGTAATTGGTCATCACCAGAATCAGTGCTGCCGCTCTCATGTGTTGTCAAACCCAAGAAACCATCCAATACATAGGGTTCTATCGCCTTCCAGAAGGAATCCGCATTGCTCCCTTGAAAACCTATCCAGAAGAATTGCCCTTTCCTCTTCACTTTACTTGGTAAGGACTGTGCGTGCAAGGAGTTCACAATTCTTTCAACACCCTCGCTACTCCCACCACTGACCTTGAGAACAATATCCCCTGATGAGAGTTTGAAGCCTCCAAACATGAACCAATAAGCCAGGACACGTGGAGACAACCACCTATGGACAAGCTTTGGGAGAACAGGCTGACCTTTCAGAAAAAACTGATCTGCGAAGAAACCGAAATGTAAATGAGGTATTGTTGAAAACTCATAAGGTATCTTGCTCTCATCATCGAATGATCTGCTTTCTGCATTTAGCCATTCAAAGAAACGTTCGTGAATGTGCACCCTTAAAACCGAATGGGCATCAGAATCCTCCTGGAACTTAAACTGGACAATGTGGACACCTCTTGTGCATGAGATTCGATCTGTGTGCCTCCCAGAAGCAAACCAATCAAAATCTCACGCTGCTCTTGATCCAACTTCATGCTCACAGGTTTCGGCTTAACAGCGACTTGCTTGCCAAGACGGAGACCAGTTTGAAGTTTCTCCAACGAATCTTCCTGCGCATCGTACTTCTTTTTACACATCATATCGTAAACCTTTTCAGCTTTCTGATATTCTTCTGCAGAAATATAACCTCTCAGCATGATGTTGGAAGACTTCGCATTAGTGCCTATCGTCCCTTTCTTGTGCATTTCTTCAAAGACCTCCTCAGCTTTCTCAATATTTCCAACCCTTACAAGTGATTCCAGATAGATGGTGTACAAGATTCTATTTGGACGGCACTTTGCAAGGCATTTTGAGAATGTTTGTTCTAATTTCTCATGCATATCAAGATCCAAGTACATGTACATCAGGCTAAGAAATGCTGGCATCAGATGCTTCATATGGCTCTCACCAAATTCATCCATAAGTTGTTCCGCAACATCAATCTCATGAGCGTTTGCCATTATCTCAATTATCTTATGATACGTGGCAACATTTGGGGGTATACTTCGGCTCTTCATTTCCTTAAATATATCCAGGGATTTCATAGGCTCGCCACTTCGTGCATAAGCCTCCATTCGGCAGACATAGGCCTGGGCAGGAAGCTCTGAACCCCTCTGAAGAATTTCACGCCATGTTGCCTCTGTTTCTTGAACCCTTCCTTCTTTGGAAAAGGCCCTCATCACTGATACCAAGACATCAGTAGTCTCATCAAAGCCAGCTCGCTTCATTTCCTTCCTAAGGGCTGTGATCCTATCTCTGTCAATGACATCTTGATAGCTGTGAAGCCAGATGAGGCCAGCATAGACCTCCTTGTGCACCTCAAGATTGGTGGTGACCAGATTGTGGTAGACAAACTCAGCCTGCCTGAGGTTGTGTTTCGATGTCCCTCCGTCTTACTCACAAGCGCGCGGAACAAGGAGTTGTGAAGGCTGAGGCGAGGCTTGTAGCCCCCCATCTGTATCATCTGGTTGTAGATAGTGCAAGCATGTTCAAGGCAACGCCCCCCGGGCGTGCTGAGGTACGCGACGGTCAATATGTGGAAGGTGGACTCGGCAGGCACTCGGCCCTGCTTGACCATCGCCTCGAGCATCTCCCGGCATTTCTCAACCTTGCCTTCCCTGCCAAGAAAATCTGCCACCCTTGTGGCAAGCGCAAAGTTGAAGCGGTACCAGTGCTGCCGCTCCATCCAGCTAAACACCTGAAAACAATCAACGAGTATATCCATCTATTATCCATCGACCCCCATCATGTATCTACAACTACGGCAATACGTCGAACAGTTCATGAGCAAGAAACAGTAGAACATGTGAAAAGGGGCAATTGGTCGAACATGTTATGGGAGGGCTACTTACCCGGAATGCGGCGTCGTTGTTGCGGATGCGGAGGCAGTGGACAGCAACGTAGGTGGCGTCTTCCTGGGTAATCCACTTGCGCTGCGCGTTGAGGATGCGGGTGAAGGTGGAGTGCTTGTAGGCCGGGAGCTCCTTGCAGAGCCAGGCAATCCTGGAGCGGCGCCACTGCTCGGGCAGCTCCTCCAGCTCCGGCGACCGCACCGCATCCCTCTCGTCGGCCGCCGCCCACGCCTCGTCCTTGAACATCCCAGCCCCGTCATCCTCTTCCTCGTCCTCGTCGTCAGACTCCTGCACTAGGGACTCCAGCGCGGCTGACGCTACCGCGGGAATTCGAATTCTTGGTGTGGATATGGCGAGGCGGCGAGGGAGGAGCGGAGGGACGGCGAAGCGGAGGAAGGGAGGTGAAGAAGCCGAGGTGGGGAAGAGGGCGGCAGAGCATCGCAGTGATGGAGATGGAGTGGCGCAGTAAGAGGTGGAGGCCATGGGTGAATCGATGGCGAGCACGGGGAAGAGCTGCGCTGCTTCTATCTCACCGGGGCTGCCTAATCGTCACTGCAGGTTGCCTTTGGAGGCCTGGATTGGGAGGATTGGGACCCCCCAGACAGGCCGAAGTGTGGATACACAGAAATGGCACCGAATACACGTTTGTTGTCTTGAGTGTCAAATTATAAGATGTTTTTTACCACTTCAATGTGGACTACCGTACGAATTAAGAAAGAGCTAAACAACGGTTATATTTAGAAACAGAGGGAGTATAAAACACAAATCTAACAAAAACACAAGAACGTATCTGCTCAACAAAAAAACACAAGAACATAGCTAGAAGATAACATTCATCTTTCTGTCGACACGTATAATATTTCTGAAGATCCAACCATAACTCAAATTATTAATGTATCCCCACAGTACATTCAGTGCGGGGGCTAGTAACAAGGTAACCCATTGGTTCTAAACTGTAAACTCTAGTTCAGGGGCTAGTAACAAGGTAATCCATTGGGTGTAAACTGTTGCTCCTACAAAAATCTACGAATCCCAGTACTGGTTTTGGGCTTCACGCATGCTTCTTGTTCTTGGCGTACCAGTTCTCAATGGTAGAGAACCAATTCCACTGAAAACAAAGTGCTGCAAACCGCATAAATCCAGCACCAATCACCTCCACGAATGCAATTAACGGAGAACTCTGGGGGGTTAGACCAGAAGTGGCTATAGCCAACATCGCTCCTTCAAAATTGCAAGGCACAATAAACCTCCCAGATTTGATGCCGTTCAAAGCCTTCTTAGCAACATCATCAGCCTTCATTCCACCAGACGATCCTGCTATGATGTTGGTAAGCTCTGGCCTCTTTTTTAGCTCTGCAACCAGTGAAAGAACAATACTTATGTAAGGGACTAATTGAAAAATTATCAGTCTTTCAGTTTCACTCTAGGTGATGGTACTGATAGTTTCCTTGTTCGTTTTCAGAGAGACCAAGTGAGAAATGGTTGTGTACTGAATGCAGTAGTATTGTGCATAGCTGCTCAACTAATCCACAATGGAATACAACAAACATATTTGCTAGCGTTGTTGATGGAAAAATAAGAAAGCCTTCAGAATAGGGGGAAATCATGAACTATGACATAAAATTGTGTTGCAAGTAGTAATGAAGATAAATATATTTGGTTCCTATCTGTACCATTGCAACTTCAAAGAATCATACTTAGAAACATGTAACACATGAACCAGATACGCCAACGTACATAGCAATGAAGTTCCACATACATATGAACAGTTCAGCACTTTGACAAGGTTATTTTACCGGTAAATGTAACTAATCAAGTGGTTTAGTTGCATTGAGCACTTGACCTTTGAAGTAAAATTGTGTAGCGCATGACAGTTTCATTGCTCCATAAGCTTGAAATTATGAGAACATAAGAAAACATCTCAATTCCCCAATAGCTTCTCATGTTATCAATCTTCAGAGATGTAAAATCAACTACTCCCTCCGTTCATGAGAATGATTGAGACATCCTTTTGTGAACGGAGGGAGTAATTATTTTTAGCAATCTATTAGTCTTTCGTTCATTGCATATGAATAACAAACAGGAAAGAAAATGAGTACATGAGGAACTTAGTTGGCTAGTACAGCAATCACATGAAACATCGAAAACATACCCTCAGCAAAACCCGGTGTCTCCGTGTCTGGTGGAAAGATCAACGAGACGTGAATATTGTCCGAAATGACCTCATGCTGCAGGGACTCCGCAAGTCCAGTTAGCGCAAACTTGCTCGCAGAGTAAGCAGTGTACCCATAAACACCAACCTACAACAAGGATGTCATGTCAGCAGAGATTCATCGAACACTTGATCTGCATCGATGGCAAAGTAGCGAAGAACCGTGTGTAATGTATATACCTGGCCGGCCTGCGATGACATGATGGCAATGGACGCCGGGAGGCCCGACTCGCGGGTGTGCGCCTTCATGGCAGGGAGCGCGGCCTTGATGAGGTGGAAGGTGCCGATGAGGTTGATGTCCACCATCCACTTGACCTCCTCCATGTCCTGCTCCTCCAGCTCCTGCGGCACGAACACCCCGTGGTTGCAGACGAGCACGTCGACCGGGCCGGCCTCCTGGAGCGCGCGCGCCACGGCGGCGGCGTCCCGGACGTCGGCCTGGTGGACCCCGACCTCGTGCTCCGTGGCGGCCTTGATGGCGGCGCGCGCGTCGTCGAGGCGGGCGGCGTTGCGCGCGAGGATGGAGACCCGCGCGCCCTCCCTCGCGGCGGCCGTGGCCAGGGCGAGCCCGATGCCGCTGGACCCGCCGGTGATGAAGACGTGGAGGCCCTGAGCGGGATCCGCGCGGCGTGGGGCCGCGCCAGGAAGGCGAGCGCGGCGAGGAGGGCGACGGGCGGCACCAGGAGAAGGAGTAGGAGCTCGGGGGCCATGGCTTGGATTTTTTTGGTGGTGGTGGAGGGAAGAGGTGATTGAGCTGCTGAGGTTAAGAGAGGGCGAAGGGCCGTCGTAGTGGACCGGAGAAGGGGCGGCAATGGAGGGTTCAGATCTGGTAACGGTGACCGTGGAGACGAGGGAGCACACTCTCCTGACACGACGGGCGGAGTTTTCCTTCCCGGTGGAGAGAATTGGTTGGGCACGCGAGATTAGGCAGGCCGGCGGGAACGCCGGATCTGACCGGGAGGAGTCAATACGTGCTGAAGCCCTCCACACTTCCACGACTCATTACCGTGCCTTGCTGGCAGTTCTCACGTGCGAATACCCGAAGAAAATGGATTGATCGTACCGGATGGCAATGGGTACCCGTCACCCGCTAACCCGACAGGTACCCGCTTTAAATAGGGAGGGTACGGTGGAAAAAATATCCGCGGGTAAGCTTATCGGGGAAAGTTCAAACATATCGGGTCTAGCGGGGACGGGTATGGGGTGCCAAACCCGCGACCCCACCTGTCAGTGATACAAATAAAGGTGTGCAATGCGGATGTTCAAACAAAAGTCAAAACAGCACCACCCACCAATTCCCTTTCTCTCCCCTCAATCGATTCTCAGCCACCAACCGATCCTCTTTCTTTGTACCCCGCCACTGCCGCCGCCAAGGCTTCCTCCGATGCCACCCGCCCTTCTCCTTGCGCCTTGCGCTGCCGCCGCCGCCGCCTAGCAAGACTCCGGCGAGGGCCCACTCCGGCCATGGAGTCCTCCGAGCCCGCCTGCTCCGCCGCCCTGCGCCTGCGCCCTGCGCCGCCGCCCTCGCGAGGAGAGAAGTGAAGAGGAGATCGAGCTGCACGGGATGGCGTTGTCGCCGAACATGGTGCGCGTGGCGGCGGTGGTCAACGAGATGGGCCTCGATTTCGAGATCGTCCCGTCGACCTCTGCACCGGCGCCCACAAGCACCCTGACTTCCTTGCCCTGCTTCACCCCGAGATCGTCCCCTGCTTCTTTAATTCTTTGATTCCTTGTAGAGATTGCTGTTAAATTGATGTGGATTTGTTGATGTAAATTGTTGTGATTTGTTGTTGTATATTGTTGTGATTTGTTGCTGTAAATTGCGGTTAAAAACATGTCATATTGCTGCTTCAGCAATAACTTGGCGGGTACCTGTCGGGTCTCGCAAACCCAGCGGGTGGCGGGTATGGTGGAAAACTGTACCCGGCAGCGGGTATGGGGGGGTAACTGGGGCGGGGAGAAGGGGCGGTGCGATATGGGGGTGCCAAACCCGCACCCGAATCCGGCGGGTGCCATCCGGAGTACCAACGTCTATGGCTGCTCGTCCCGTCTATTGATCACCGCTGCATCCTCCGTCCTCCCCCGTTGATCCCTCCATCCTCCCTTGCAGATGGGAGGTCTCAAACACAACCAAGGGAATCTCCAGCGGCGCTCCCAGTAAATTATCCAACAAATGTATCGGATGCTATTATAAGCGTCCACACACGTTGTCGGTCTATTGGGAGCGCATTCACACCGACCTCTTCCAATAGACACTCCCAATTTCTTTTTGACACATATTTATTTGCATGTAGAGGTTAATTCTATCTAAAATATTCAGAAAAAAATCATATTAGATAGTTTTATACCCATAAAATAGTTCTATGGTAAGAAATAAAATAATTTATACAATAAATCAAATTAAATCCGCACACTCAATTCAGGCCGACTGCTTGTCCTTTGCGTGACCACAAATGCGCTCGGATTTCTGACCGGGAGGAGAGATCATTTTGCAGTTGCTTGTGAGTGTCTTCGTCTCGGATTTCGACGTTTATGACGAGGAAATTGGCAAACTCTCCCGGCACTTCATGATCAACATGGGCAAGAGGGCCCCGATGAGAGTAAGGGTGATCATCGGCCAGTGGAGGAGCAGAGCACTCACTCTCGATGATCATGTTGCGCATGATAACACAAGTCATCATCACCTCCCACATCTGCTCTTTCGACCAGGTTAGAGCAGGGTACCTGACAATAGCAAAAGCGGGGTTGGAGCACACCAAATGCCCGCTCAACAACCTTCCTGGCATCCTCTTGTTCTAAAGCAAACCAAGATTGATTCTGACCTAGAGGGTTGGAGATTGTCTTTACAAATGTAGATCATCTTGGATAGAAGACATCTGCTAGGTAGTACCTCTTTTCATATGCATGGCCATTGATCTCATAGTTACATGTTGGAGCATGGCCTTCAGCAAGTCTTGCAAACACCGGTGAACATTGCAACACGTTGATGTCATTGTGAGAGTCCTCCAACAACATTGCAACCGTGAATACCACGGTGGGCAGCCCACTCCCACCTGCAGTCTGACTCTTATTAAGCCAAGATTTGACCTAGAACTTTATCATGCATTTATGTGTCCGATGAAGAATGACTCCAGTTTTTGCCACGAACCTTTCTTTGACCATGCAATACTCTTTAACTATTTTAATGGCAGATATGTCATGTGATTAGATATAAGAAATATAGATGGAATGTATTCGGCTTCATGTGATGTCCTTTATGTATATTCAGATGTTGGAAGTTAACATAAGAAATGTACTCCCTCCGATCCATATTAGTGGGCACAACTTTGTCTAGATACACATATATCTAGTCTAAACTAGATATATGTGTATCTAGACAAAGTTGTGCCCACTAATATGGATCGGAGGGAGTACTGTTCTACCTCTGCATTGATCCCTTTTCGCATCCCTTTATTCAAGAGCTGAACCTATTGAAGTAAACGGCAGCTACCGTGCATCTGCTTTGTACTATTAAGTAGCTTTAGGAGACACGTTTATATGGCACTTGCTGGTACAGACGTAGGCAACACAAAATTATTCTTTTTTTTTACAGGAACACAGAATTATTCAACCACACGGCAACAACATGCCGAGTTTATTACAGTGGACAATTCACAATCACATGGGTTCTATCATTCTATGTTGGGCGATGCGATGGGAGTTTCTTCTCCTTCTACGGCTGCTCGGGCTTTGCGGCAGGTGATGATGGTGAACTTGATGAGGCCTTTCTTGTAGCCTTGAATCATGAGCGGCATCACCAGTGCTCCCTTTATCGTCTTCCATCCTTCAAATCAAGACAAGAGTGAAGTCCGAGTTGAAATGTATATCAGCTAAAAAATAATCACATAACAGATCATCTCATTTTGGTGCAGCCGATGAGCAGTAGAGAGTGAGAAAGATGATCATACCACTTCTTAGTAGAGAAGTGAGTCCTTTCCACGTCAGTGCTGATTGGATGACAGCAGGCCAAAACGGAGCCACATTTTCTGACCAGTCAGCCGTCTTAATATCCTGAGGTCTCAGACAGTACAAGAATATTTTTTGAGACGTAGAATCAATAAAAATAATTCAGAGTTCGTAATTTGGACGGAAAGCAATACCTCGAGGGACAATGACTCGGCAATCTTGACATAATCGGAAGGTGAGCACCAATCTGGGAGGTAATATGCATCACAAATCTTTTTCAAGAGATTTAGCTCGTCAGGTTTCAATGAGTCTTCAGACGGCGCTAGGTTCCTATGGCACCAGGTCACGATGATGATCGTCGCTCCAGGAGCTGCGACGCGTGCCAGCTCACCTACAAACTGATACAGGGTACGGTAACAGGTAAGAGTTCACGCAGTACTCAATACCTATTTTCATAGCTGAGTGGGCTAATTTAAGGTTTTGCAGTGACTCATATTGTTAGGTTTCTTCTCGGAAGCAGTATGTTTACCTTCGGTTTATTCGGCATGTGCTCACCACTCTCCATAGACCAGACTAGATCAAACTGTCCATTGGGAAAGGGTTGCTCCAGAGCATCAGCAACTTGGAAAGAAGCCTGCGCCAAGCATGTGCACAACACTATTACTCCTAACGTAAAACCAGATCCCAAGGTTTTTCTAAAAAAAAAAGATCCCAAGTAGGTCCAAGGCTGAAATTCCAAACTAATTGCCAAGTGTGGAACAGTAAGACACACCTTGTCCGACAATCCCTGTGCCGCCGCCAGGGCATTTCCTCTCTCGGCTTGCACAGGGCTCAACGTGATCCCACAGCACTGTGCTCCATATTTGTTCGCCAGGTATCTTGAGCTACCGCCGATTCCACACCCAACATCGACTACCGTTTTGGCTTTGTTCGCCGGATCGTCTGGAAGCACAAGCATCCGTCGAAGCAAACTATTAGTAACGGCAATACATCACACACAGTACATTTGCATTACATATCTGGTTGATTGTCCATCCAGTATGCAAAATTGGCCAAGTTCTGGTTCTTTTGAACATGGTAGTAATATCTCTTCACATGTCTCATTTGACCCATTTTTTATTTTAACTATGTTGACTTCCAATGCAACTTGCTGCAAGATATTTCAGCACGTTTGAACCGGAGATGTAGTCGATGTTATACAACCTTAAACCCTACTGTTTATGACTGAATACATGGTTATATTGCCTATTGAATTTTAAGCAGTTGTAGCACCTAATTAGTCTATGTCATTTTTTTCATGCCATATCAATGAAAAAGAAACTACAGATATATTGCCGACCATCCCAAATTAGCATTCATATAATCAGAGGAATCATAAAATAAGTCGCACTGTAGCACCAATTATAATCTACATTCTTTTACATGCCATGTCAATAAAACAAACAATAAATACATTGTCAGACCTCAGGAAACACCCTTTTATATGATCTAATGAAAGAAAGCAGAAAATAAGTCACACTCTTATCAGTTACCACCGACTATAAGAGACGGGAAACTTAATTTCTCAGAGAGAAAAGGTATTAGCAAATCTACTTAAGACAATCGTAGAAAAATGTAAAAGCAAAATCCTCTACAGAAATTGAAAGGGGGTATCCAGAAAAGGATTTGTAGGGGAGGGAATGCCTACCACGTATCGCTAGTGTGGAGTGTGTGCTCTTCTAAAAGGGTTGATCAAGAGGTGTACTGTATGATCTATACATACTTCCCTTTTAAACACATTGTATACAGACTACAGTAAATCGCTAGAGGTAGAGTCTTGGAGTTTAGCGGGCACGACCACGTAAGACAAACTGTGGTAAGTGCTAAGAGCATCTCCAACAGACCTCCCGATCGGCCCAATTGTGGGCTCGTTTTTCCGGACATCCCTTCGGCCCCCAACACTCGAGGCCGGTAAAGGGGTGTCCGGGCATGTCTGGAAATGCCCGCCACGTCGGACGTGGGACACTGGGACCCACTTGACTCACCCAGCAATGAGATAAGGCGAACCCTAGCCAATCCGTTCTAGCCCACGCCGTTGCGACCGTTCTCCTGCGCCACTGCGTCTAATCGTTCGCGGTTGTTGACCCATCGTCCGCCGCCGGTCATGGAGGGTAAAAAGCAATGTTTTAAATAGCGGGCTATAGGACATAGCATCGACCCTCAAAAAGAGCTATAGCAGGGCTAATTCGGAGCTAAATGGGACTATAGCGGGCTATTTAAAACTATGGTAAAAAGGAACCAACCCAGAGCATTTGATTTTGTGTGACTGAATTTTATCTTGGTGGCCGAACTTGATTTTTATTCCGATATATTTGTGTGCCCGGCCCAAGCAAATATAAAAAATGACATGAAAACAGCCAATATGGGAACATCTCAGACAATATCTGGGTTCCAAATCTAGATTGCTCACTGGTACCACCTGCTACTGTTTCGAGCTTCGACTACTAGCACTAGCAGAACAGGGATGACGCAACCAAATTACCAAACCCAACCCAAAGACGGGTGCGGTCCTCCTAGCCTGTGCCATTTCGTACTTACAAAATCAATGGTCGTTATTACTCATCGGCGTGCCAACTGGCAGGTAAGCCTAGCTCGAGCCAGGATAGACTGTGCAAGTCCACACACGGCCGTGTACAACTCAGCTACTAGATAAGATAACTGCAACCGTAGAATCCGGACGTACTCACCTGGAACGGCGGCGAAGGCGAGCGCCTCCTCGATCATGCGGATCTGGGCACGGCGGTGGTCGGCCATGGAGGCGGCCTCGCCGGAGTCGTAGAAGCCGTGGTGCATGTGCTCGCCCCACATGCTCTCCCACAGGCCGGACGACTCGTCGTAGAGCCCCGCGATGCCCTCCTTCAGCCCCGGCGGCGCCGACGCGTCGGCCAGGGCAGCGGACGCCATCGGGCGCGCTGCGAGCGTCGGTGGGCGGCGGAAAAGGCCGGCGGGCGGGGTGGCCGAGGCGCGGTGGCGGCGGTGGCGGGTGGAGGCAGTGGAGGGGAGTGAGTGGAGCAGAGCGGCGGAGTTGGCCATTTTTGTAATCGGAGGCTCGTGAGCGCCTGACTGACAGCTGCGCGAAGTAAATATTTAATGACGCCGAGCTTAAGTTAAGCGGGCCACGTATTCAAATAGGTGGGCTGGGTACAGGACGCGTCGCATGCATCGAGCCCACGGTCACGTACGAGTTGAGAGAGCCCACGGTTACAAATCGTGCTCGGCGACAAATTAGCCTAACTGACTCCGACCACACGATGCATCACCAGCTCATGCGTCCGATCGTGTACCACATTTTTTTCCCCACCGAACCGAACATTAATCCTACTCCGGCATTTTCCTCTGTAGTACGGATGGTGGTTACGCATGGATGCTGCACGTTTGCCGCTCAGCTGAGCTCCTTTGGCTACCACGTACCACTACGTCGTGTGTCCACGTTGCGTCTGGTAGGCAACGACGAACTCAACGTTTGTTTCTTTCATGTTCGACCTCCTTTTTTTTCCCGATGAGACAAACCTTTCAATGTCTCGCATTAGATTGCCACCTTCACGGGTTATGTTTGTCGGTTTGCTATCATCGACATAGCATCGTCGCTCTCTCGTTTAATTCGGTTCGATGATCATTTTTATCCATGTTCCCCTCGGAAATAAAAAGAGTCGATCCTCGAGGCGTAATATAGCGGGAACAAATATCGAAAGTCACTTCGAATCTCGAGGTCTAGTGGTCTATTTGTTAAAAAAATATAAAAATATATGTATATGTTTCTAAAAAATATGAAAAATACTAGATATAGTCAGGATGTATCCTATAAGCATGTAAAAACTCAACGTGAATTTTTTTTATGGGCTGTACAGAAATGACAAATCTGATAAACTTTGGGAATTTGAAAATGTACATTGTTCACTATATTCAGACATGTACATTTATCTTTTTTGTGTAACTTAAAATACAAAGTATTTCAAACTGACACACGTTTGAAATCATCGAGAACATCCATCATTTGTTTGGATTTCTTAAAAACTTGTACATGGCAATTGGGAAAAGCCCAATAAAAGCCCAGTATCCTTGTCACAATCAAAGAATAAAAAAGACCCAGAGAAAAAAGTAGCAAAGAATAGGCCTAAAAAGGAAGAAGCTCATCATAAAGTAGACATGGGAGCTGTTTAAAGAAAAATATAGACATGGGACCCTTGACTCGAAATCATCTTTTATAGCGCGAGCTACAAGGAGCGCATTTAAAAAAATATCGAAATCGACATTTTAAGTTTCCATAAATCGTGAAAAAAATCCCGCATGTAGATAATATGCAGATCTACAATCGTACCAAGTTTCCAATCCAAATTCGAATTATTCTGGGCTAGATCTAAAAGACAAATTTCTGGATCTAAATACCCGGATTCAAAATTTTGAAATCTGTCAGAATTTGTCTTTTTTGCACAGCCCTAAATACAACGAATTTGAAGTCAAAAAAAATTCACGCTTGTGTGTCTCGAGACTATCTACACCTGTGATTTTTTTTAGCGATTTTTGGAAACTCAAAAATATGAATTTCGCTTTTTTCAAAATAACGAGCTCCATGTAGCTCGGGAGCCAAAAGTCCACTCTCACCCTTGACTCCACAATAGATTTTGTAGACCAACAATGACCTTTATACTCCTTATAAAATATAACCCATCCCCTCAAGAGTGGCCTTGGTTAGAGCCGAGCCAGCTCAGCTTGAGTAGTTCGAGCTTGTCACGACAACAAGCTATCTCGGTTTTTTTGCTCGTTAACATAATGAGCTTAGATTTGAAACTCGGCTTGACTCGGTAAGTCCACGAGTAGCTCGTTTAACTCGTTATAAATGGGCAAACATGAGCGCATATGAATAGAACTAGAAATTATGCTATTAATGAAGAAATAAAACAACGAGAAGATAGAGAATTGGACAAAATTGGAAAATGCATGAAAATGGAGATAAAAAGGAGAACATGGAAGTGGAAAAAAAATTGCATGAAAATGGAGATGGAAAAGGTGAAATAAATGAGACCCTTGAGTTGAAAAGAAAAAGTGAGTCTCGAGAGGTTCAGAGAGGATTCAGCAATCATGTTGCAAGACGCTAGACTCATGAATGATGAAAACCAAACGTGGTTAATGAACATGAAGAAGAAGATAAAAAATAAAAAATGTTCTTTTATCTTTTGTAATATAGAACAAAACATAAACTAGTTGGGTAGAAAAGGAGCTTAAAATGATTTGTGGGTTAGACTCCCTTTCTTTTTAGGGTTTGTATTGAAGAATGCAACACCCAGGGAAGGAGAAAAGAATTCTAGGACAATTCTTTCCGATCGAAAAACCTTTTTTTTTTTGCAGAAATGATGACATTAATTCGTTATTGTATCGTCCATGTATAAATTCTTTAATTTTATTTTAACCTGTGATAAATTGAGACTTATTTTGATTTTACGTTGAACTGTTAAATTGGTGTGATTATGAATTGGTGATCGACATCTACGTATTTGCAAGGATTTGATATTTTAAAAGTTAGGGTGTGGTTGACCGGATGAATAAATGGGGTTGGCCGACAATGCGGCGTTTTGTAGCTCGGGTTACATGTAGCCCTTTATTTTGAACATTCGAAATATAAATTTCAGTGTTTAAAAAAAATGAAAAATGTACATGTAGCCATAGATATATCCTACAAATGTGTAAAATATCAATCCGAAATATGCTGCATTCTACGCTACACAAAAAGGACAAAATTATAGATCTCATGTATGAATAGCCCACGTCCCAAATTTTGTCATAATTAATCTTTTTACGTAGCTCGAAATAGAAAAAGAAGTGAATTGAAAATTTGCACAATTATAGGATACGGTATTGGCTAGATCCAGATTTATTTTTAGAAATTCTAAAACTTTAAATATTATTTTGAAAATTTTAAAATATAGAGCTACAAATGCCTTACGTAGGGTGTCGAATTTGCCACAGAATCTCCATCATCTATTGATGCACACAGCATACAGAGCAAGAATGAGCAAGTTTGAACTTTTTTTATAGTGTGCAAGCTCCAACTAAGATTTATTTCTTCACGTGGGCTAGCAAGGGCGGGTCGTGGGCCGGTGCTAGCTACGTTAAGTATAGGGCGCCGATGCCATTGTCCTCTCACCGAGTTGGCCTTGGCCCTACCAGGTCGCAAACCCTATATATCGCCTTTTGCGAGCAGTAACTCCAGCTCGCCTGCGGAAGATTTCTTACTGGGCCGGCCCATTTGCACTTCACCACAGGAAAAGGTAATAAAATTGTTGCGAAGGTGGGAGTCGAACTCAGAACCTTTCCTTCGAGACGGAGTGCATAGCCACTGGGCTATGCGCAGGTTCGTGTTCTTTTTTTTGTCTTTCTATCTGTTTCGTGTTTTCAGTTTTCGGCTCTTTTCCTTTTTCTTTTTCTTTTTCTTTTTACGTTTTCTTTTTTTGTTTTCTTTTCCTTTTCTGTTTTCTTTTTTTGTTTTCTTTTTCCGTTTTCTTTTTATTTTTTTCTGTTTTCTTTTTTTTTCCGTTTCCTTTTCTGTTTTTTGTTTTCTTTTTTGTTTTCTTTTCCTATTTTATTTTTATGTTTTCTTTTCTGTTTTCGGTTTTCTTTTTTTGTTTTTCTAAAAAAGGTTCCTTTTTAAAAAATGGTTCTGATTTAGAAAATGGTTTTCAACCTTTGAAAATGGTTCTTTTTTAAATGGTTCCAAACCGAAAAAATGGTTTCGATTTTTAAAATGGTTCTGAATGAAAAAAATGGTTCCGATTTTTAAAAATGGTTCGATTTTCTGAAAATGGTTCCTTTTTGAAAATGGTTCCTAATCGAAAAAATTGTTCCTTTTTTGAAAATGGTTCCGTACCGAAAAAAGGTTCCTTTTAGAATATGTTTCCATTTTTGAAAATGGTTCTTCTTTGAAAATGGTTCCAAACCAAAAAAATGCTTCCTTTTTGAAAATGGTTCCGAAAAGAAAAAATGGTTCCGATTTAAAAAAATGGTTCTGATTTTCGAAATGGTTCCTTTTTTAAATAGTTCCGAACCAAAAAAATGGTTCCTTTTAGAATATGGTTCCAAACCGAAAATGGTTCCGAATGAAAAAAAATGGTTCCGATTTGAAAATGGTTCCTTTTTTAGAAAATGGTTCAATTTGAAAAATGGTTCTTTTCGAAAATGATTCCTTTTTTAGAATGGTTCCTTTTTGAAAATGGTTCTGGTTTTTTGAAAATGTTCAATTTGAAAATGGTTCCTTTTTATAAAATGGTTCCTTTTGAAAATGTTTCGATTTTTTTAAATGGTTCTGGTTTTTCTTTATTTTTTGGAAGATTTTTATAATCTTCCAATTTGGAACCATTTTCATAATTCGAACCTTTTTAAAAAATGAACCATTTTCAAATTTGAAACCATTTTAAAAATTGGAACCATTTTAAAAATTGGAGCCATTTTCAAAATCGGCAAATCTGGTACCATTTTAAAATTTTCGAACCATTAAAAATGGTTCTTGTTAAAAATGGTTCTGATTTAATCATTCATATTTTCAAAATTGGAACCATTTTTCAAAAATGAATCATTTTCAAATTTGGAACCATTTTCAAAATCGGAACATTTATGAAAATCTAAACCATTTTCAAAATTGAAACCATTTTCCAAAATCAAAATCATTTTTAAAAATCTGAACCATTTTTAACAATCCGAACCATTTTTAAAAATGAACATTGTTTTCCAAAAATCTGAACCATTTTAAAAATCTGTTCAAATTATTTTTTTAATCATTCATATTCGCACCTCTAGCAAAATCGTGTTTCAGGGATATTGTAAATGAACAGCTAGGATTTTTTTTGTTGAGCGGAAGTACGTGAACAGCTAGATGATCCGAATGGGTGCGTGCTTGGTTAGGTGAGTTGTACCTGCGCGCGTCGCCGGAGATTGCCGTACAGTGTAGCGAGCCTTCTGGGCCAGACACGAGCCCATCTTGCGAACGAAGTAGCTTGCCGTGCGGGCGAGTCCTATGGTACGACTCGCTAAAAGCGATGTATAGGGGATCCCCTACCAGGTCATGGAAACTGGGAACAGCTCTCTTTCCTCCCTGTCCTCTGTCGCCAAGTAATATCCATCGCGACAACAATAATGTAATCTAGTGGCTAGAAATTCTTGCCAAACACAATTCAGATATCACAAATACTGTACTCGTTAGCTAATGGCCGAATATCACTAATTTTTGGAGTAAAAAAGGCCATAAAGTACTAGTTTGTTGGCAATTTTTCTTGGGCTTGGGGGGGGGGGTGGGGGGGCAGCGGCCCCCCTGAATTCAACATAGCTCCGCCAGTGCTCCTATTGCATTTCGAAATCCACAATTACCCCTGATGATTACCTGGTTATCTGGCCACAATGGTTACAGCAACAGTCAAATCGACTCTGTACAGTGGTTACCTGGACGCAAAGTGAGTCGTTACCCGCCAACAATGGCGCGGGAATGATAAGATGCTGGCCACTGTCTGTCCTGCGAGGCCAAATGTCAGCGGCAAACAATGAGATTTATTTTTTGAGTGGGCAAACAGTGAGATGATATGGACGGTTTTCAGCGCAGCCGGGTATGCGGTTATGCCCAGCATGCCTCCCGCGTCCCGTCACAGCCTCACAGGTGTGTGCTGTCCGGTAAAGGCCGGGCCGAGCGAGGCGGGTCTTAACGGGGCCGATCGAGACAGTGGGGTCCCTAAGGACCCATCTAGGCCCAGTGCCAGTGTCCGAGCTAGCACGTCCTTCTCCCCTACTGCCCCGCGGGCCGCGGGCCTGTCACCCGCCCGCCAGCACGCAGCGGCTTGATACTCCATATCTTTTGCATGATTTCTCTAAAAAGAAAGGATATTTTGCATGATGATGTTGGACTCTCATCTCTGCTGAGAAGAGGGTTCACAATGTACAGTTGTATTGAAGTTACAATTATATTGAACAGCTGAAAAAGGTGCAAAAAATATTCTTAGCAGACTGGGCGAGTGATGCAAGAGTGGAATCTTGACTGCTAAAGTTACAATTTCACTATGTTCTTTTGACTTCTCAAGAATTGTAAATATTGTTTTCCGTCACAATTTTTTGTTGCTTCTTACTCTAGGCCACACCTATACCTAGCCCTAGCCCTACTAGCTAGCCGATGACATTTATCCAAAATGGCCGACTTTTCAAGCCAGAAACAATTTTGGTTTGATTCATGCCAAACACTGCCAAGAAGAACGTCGAGCGGGCATTTGATGTGTTCGATACTCCTATGCTATTATCTGATACCTTGCTCTTACTTGGTCGAAAGATCATATATGAAAAGTCATAAATGTTTTTTGGATCATTGATACGTGCATTTTATATCATCATTTATATAACTTTTAGTATCATACTAGAATGTTATTTGCATGATTATATGATTGTTTCTACATGTTTTAGATGATTTTGGGGACTTTCATACAAAGTACCTATTTTTGGTATTTAATTTCTGGGAGGCAGAAAACCTCATTTTTCTTGTCTTTAATGTTTCAGGAGCTAGAGGAACTCAAATAATAAAAGGAAAAATATTGCGTCAGTTTTTCATCGGGAGAAAGGCAGAGGGAAGAAGACCGAAGAGAGGAGAGCCACGAGGGCCAAATGGGGGTGGCCCACGCGGCCCATGTACCTGGCCGCGTGGGACCCACCAAAAGGTGCCTCGGGCACCTCCTCGCATGGGGCTTTTTATCGACGCCTTCGTCTCGCCAGAAAAGTAACGCCCTAATTTTTCCAAGTCCATCCGAGGTCGCGGCGGCGGCGAAACTCCTGATCCCTTCCGAGGGGGGTCAGATCCTGCTGCTCCGGAACTCCGGAGAAGGGGGAAATCATCGTCATCGTCATCACCTCTCCTCCTTGGCGTGGGAGGAGGCCTCTACATCATCACCCCATCAAGACCAGCACCATCACCATCATCATCACCGTGATCCACTCCGTTCCCCTCGCAGTTTGAGAGTTGCTATACCCTAGATACTTGTCTTGTGCTACTATTCATGTTTGTGATTGAGTACTTGTCATTATTTGGTGGTGAATTATAATTTCAGATTGTGTTGTACCACTTATGCCACTGATTATGATCATGATCGCACATTGTGAGTAGTTCCCGTATGTTCCTGAGGGCATAGGATGAATTGGCATTGATTTATATATGACATGTGTTGGTATTTTGTCAAGAGTTTATCTTTTTATGTGATTCTATGATGGTGTTGTGCGAACGTCGACTGCACAACACTTCACCTTTATGGGCTCATAGGAGAACACCGTAGTGTAATGAATTGATGGAGATTTGGGAGGACACGTAAACCTGAGACCGAGTCATGAAGTTATATTATGAGGGTATTAGTATCGGGGACCTTAGAGTGTAATGCTATGGTGGGACTTTAGGTCTTAATAATTCTTGTGCAGTCATTTGCTTGGCCACATGATCCATCATAAGGGGTTGTAGTTTATCTATTTAACTATACCTAATTATGGCTCCGTCCAAAGAGGATTAAAACTTGACAAGATATTCAACGTGTTGTTTAATAAATCTCTATGCCTAGCACCATCCATGCCGCCCTCGGGAACGTTTGCCACATATAAGTTACACATCACTTGAGCTTGTCCTTTTGCCACATAAGAGGATTGGGCTTTCTCTCTTTGAGAGCTTTCACTTGCTACTATCTGTTATCTGCTTGCAATTATACAACTGAAAATACCAAAAACATCTGCATCTTTTATTGTTTTATTTATCAATCTACTAACCAATACCTTCAGCTCCTCGTGGGTTCGACAACCTTTTCTAATTGAAAGGTACTACAATTGATCTCCTGCACTTGGGAGCCATCAAGATACTTTTCTGGTGCCGTTGCCGGGGAGCGTAGCGCTATTGGTAAGAAGTTTGGTAAGGAAACTTGAAAGCTGTTTTATCTCATTGTTACTATGGCATTTATGAATCGTGCCTCGCTGCATCTTGCTCTATATGAAAGTGCTTATGCCACTACTGCAAAGGTGGTTGAAACTGCTGTGCCTGAGATACCTAAAGTGGGATATAAGATTCCCATGGGTCATGTTAAAAGAGTTATGAAAAATCCATTTACAGGAGATGGAACTAAGTCGGCACGCGAGCACATGGAAATAATCGAGGAAATATGTGGCGTATTCAGACTACCTGGTATTTCAGAGGATCAGGTAAAAAGGAAGCTATTGTATTTGTCTTTATCTGCTAATGCTCATGATTGGTACATGTCTTTGGATGAAAAGGTCCAGAATGAATGGAGTATCTTGAGAAGGTTTTCTTTCTTAAATATTTTACTCCTAAAGAAGCTTATGATAACCGCTGCTATATATTCAATTTCTGGCCACATTGGGAGAGAGTATTACTCAAGCTTGGGGGAGGTTAAAGGAACTCCTTCGCAAGAATCCATGTCATGATCTTACAAGGAAACTTATATTGATAAACTTTTATGTGAGACTACCTATGAAGCACAAGGAGATTTGGATAATTCATCTGGTGGAAATTTTACTAATAACACTGAAGAAGAAGCATGGAATTTATTGGAGACTATTTCTGAAAATACTAGCCACTGGGATCTTGATAAAGGTAATGAGCCATATTTTGATTATGAATATTCATGTGTAGAGAATTTCTCTACTTCTATTCTGTTTAAAAATCTGAGTGATACTTTTGGTCTTGATCCTTATGTTATAATTGAAATAGCTAAAGGTTTTGCTGATCATATTTGTGTTCCAAAAAGTGGATTTGAAGTTTATGTTGAACCTGTTAAACAATCTATTGTTGTTCCTAAAGTTATTAAACAGGTTGAACCAATGTCATCTGTGACAATTGAGGAGTATGTTGAACCACCTCCATTTCCAAACCAAGTTAAGGAGAATTTCCTTAAAGCTGTTACTAACAAGAGTAACAAAAGATGTTCTCAGCCTTATGAACAGTGGAAGTCAACACTCAAATTTCTGTTATCAAGCAACTAAATGAAGAAGACCCAGTGGATGTTTATCTATGTGAAGATGCTACCAAAGTCATCAAAGGTAATTCGGCCAAAGTTGGGAAACCTGTTATATCATGCTCTATTGGGACTTCAAGTTATCATGGTCTATGTGATATTGGAGCAAGTATTAGTGTCATTCCATATTCTCTTTATCTTGAGATCAAGCCTGATATTGATCCCATTGTTATGGAAGAGACAGGTATGACAATTCAACTTGCTAATAAAGATTATATTTGTCCATTTGGAATTGTTAGAGATGTTGAAGTATTGATTGGCAAAATAAAATACCCTGCTGATTTTATTGTGCTTGGTTGTCCTCGAGATTCATTTTGTCCTATCATTTTTGGTAGCACTCCTTACATACTGTTGGTGCTGAAATTAATTTGCCTAAAGAGAAAGTGTTTATTAAATGTGCTGATGAAAACTTGAATTTAACTTTTCCAAATTTGCTGATAAACATGTTGAGAAAGAGCCAATTCCTAATAATTTAATTGAAACTCTTGCTCATATAGCTGTAGCTTCAACTGATGTTGTAGAACGTTATATGCTTAATCAAGATGAACCATTTAATGATGAGGAAAAAGAGGCTTTGGAACAAATATTATGGCAACAACCACCACAATTACAATTGCATATCCCACCTGATAATTTAGGAGTGCTACCACCACCTAATGGGGATCCTAGTTTTGAATTAAAACCTTTGCCTGCAAATCTGAAATATGCATATTTGGATGAGAAGAGCATATATCCTGTCATTATTAGTGCCAACCTTTCAGCTGAAGAGGAAGAGAAATTACTTGATGTGCTAAAAGCTCACCGACCAGCCATTGGATACTCTCTTGATGATCTTAAATGTATAAGCCCCGCTCTATGTATGCATAAAATTAATCTGGAGGAGGATACAAACCTGTTGTTGATTTTCAACGCCGCCTCCATCCAAAAATGAAAGAAGTGGTAAGGAAAGAGGTAATAAGACTTATTGAAGCTGGTATCATTATCCTATAGCTGACAGTAAGTGGGCGATGATCCCGAAGAGCAAGTCTTGATGCCTGCACAAATAAACGGGATTAGGTTGAGACTCCAAGTGCAGAGTGTATAGTAAGTGGAAGACAGTTTTCCCCACGAGGGGTGACTCGAGGGTTTAATATCGAACTCTCGGGGAATCTGAAGTGGTAGATTTATCTTCTTATCCTTCTTTTGGTTACCTACAAAACAAGGTTAGATGTTTTGGTCCTCAACCTCACCTGTGGTTGTCAAGCACAAGGTGTAAGAATGATATCAGGATAGTTATGCAATGCAAACAAGAAATAAATATGCAATGATGGTGGATGCAATGATAAATGATATTTTTGGGTTTTTGAATGATGTATGCAAGATGAAAAGTATTTTTGTATTTTCGGATTTAATGATGGCTGAAAATAGAAAAGTGGTATATGGTGTTGGAAAGGTGTTTCTTATGATTAAAAATGGACTGGGGTTCATGGTTTCACAAATGCACTCTCTCTTTATAAAGTGGTAGACAATGGAACACACACAGTTAACATATGAGATTGCAACACAGGGTTTGATAACAAGTTACTTAGATATATGGGCATCACGTCCTAACATAGAGATCTTTTGGTTATTAACCTCTCTTATACTCCACCAAGATGCGAACTAAATCATAACACCTCAGTAATTAAGATAACTCAGAGTATAGCATTAAGTATCATGACATGAAGTGAAAATAAGAACATGCTAGATCTAGTCATGGAGTAGTGGCAATGGTCACGCCCACATCCCCGGTAGCATGGTATTTTAGTTTATCCCTAGTGAGGTAACAAAGTAAGGTAAAGATACCAAAGTGGATCGCAGAACTTTCTCTCACGTTCACTGCACTAGCCACCCCCCGTTACTCCAACTAATGCACACGTTCCCCCACACACGCTCTCATAAACATGCTTGATCAAAACAAGTAGACAAGAACGGGGTACATAATATGCATCTATACTCATAACTGAAACAAACATTGCAATCTCAAACATATATTAACTCATAAAGATCCACCACAAAGGTATTACAACGGTGACCGTAATCATGTTCAGCAGCTCATACGGTGCTAATTAGTGAAGCTCAAGAGAGGAGAGATACATAAGTTACTTCCACAAACCCATAGTCCAGAGGTGGACTACTCCCTCTTCATCATGGAGACGGTGGAGAAGTCGATGGAGAAGATGGAGACCACGCCGGCAGCGCCCCGCCGGAGTTTTCCCCCTCCAATCTGCAGCTCCTGATCTCCGTTTCGGTGTTTCTGTGTTTGTGCGGCGCTCCTTCCAGAGAACGTCGGGGGACCTTTTTTATAGGCGTTTTTAGGTCAAGACGATGTCGGTGGAGCGAAGATCGACGGCAACGGAGCCACGAGGCCAAACGGTGGGCCCACGCGGCCACAGTACCTGGCCGCGTGGGCCACCCCGTTTGGCCTCGGCCTCCGTTTGTTCGCTTCCTTCGCCCACAGGTCTTCTTCCTTCCAAATATTGACGCCCGTAAATTTCCAGGTGATTTCGTTGACGTTTGGGTCCCTGAAACATTAAAATAAGAAAACGGGTTTTCTGCCTGTGCAGGGTTAATTCCATAAAAATAGGAAATATGAATATTCCCAAAATCATATAAAACATTGATATAACCCTTATATGATGCAAATATGATTGGAATATAAGCAATTAAAGTGCAAAGTTCATGTATGCATTTTACATGCATCAACATCCCCAAGCTTAATCCATGCTCGTCCTCGAGTATGAAGATGATAAAACTAACATGGACTTTGCAATTTAATACTTAACAATGATATCAAAGATGATTACTATTGCTACATATAGTCAAATGATTCATTCTTCAAAGGAGTAGCAATATGCAAATAGTTTATGAAGTGATATCAAGTATTCAAGACAAGGATGTTCATTGATAGTTCACAAAGTGTAACATGGTAGCAAGTAATATGGAACACATGTATGCATAATGATAAGTAGAACATCCTACAATGGTCATAGAGTGTAGATGAAAATCTGAATATGATAGGTGTACACTTTGGAAAGATGTATATGTGAGTAGAGGTAAAGCATGCATAAGTTTCATCCAACTTCCAAACTCTTCTACTTAAGTTAATGATTGCAATAAGGTATTCATTGGTGTCAAGCTCTCATTGCCCCTATCATAGCATCTTGAATGATTAAGGTTAAAGTGAAAGCAAATATGAGTAGTGTGCTTGATAAAGAATGGGTTGAATGTCTCATGCCCCTTGAATACAAGTACTTACACCATGTGTTACTCAACTTGGGAAACAAAGCAAGTTCAATTAAATATCATTGTAAGCATAATAGTATCATCAAGAGCGTCAACTGGGGTACCTCTTGTCCCAAGATATGGAACAAGCCCATATCAAAATGACAAGACAAACAAACAAAATGAACAATCTCAACACCCTTTTTATTTACCATTTGGAATAGTTTTTTATTGCAAGGTGTATCACAGAAGGTTCACCATAGTATGTAAGTAAATTTCCACCATGAATGATGCATGGCTTAGATTAGCGGCCCAGGCGTCTCTCTAACCATTTACACAAACTCATTTAAACTCACTCTATTTCCACATTTATTTCAACATGATAAGCATCCATAGACAAAAGCACATGATATCAACTAAATGAGATGAAGAGCGTGTTGAAAGCTTGCCATGTGACAGCACATATGGGCTAACTTCCAACCCAAAACATTCATCAAGCCACAAACATCATAATCTTAATCACAATGGGTCAAGTTTTATTATGCAAATAAAAGAACATTGTGCATCAAGTTCGTGAGAGCTATATAACCAATTTTTTCCATTGCAATCAATAACATAAACATTTTCATTCAGAGGTAAGATAACACAAACAACATGTTAAACATACTCGGAATAGCATAAAGCCAATAGGTAGATATGGTGGACTCACTGGAATAACTTTGGTTGAAGGTGTTGGAAACAAGTTTTTGCTTGTTGGAGTTTTTGGGCTAGCAAAAGGGAGAAAGTTGACCATCTAGATGCATGCATGAGTGTCCATAGAACTAACTAATCCATGTTAAACCAAGTAAATAACAATCAGCACCAAAACATGAATAAGTGATAGCTCTACAAAAAGAATTTGCAAACTATTACTCATAAACAAGCTCATGAATCATGCAACTATATGTATCATTAAAAATCAAGTCAAACATCCCTTTTCCCAATCTTATAAAAGCATCCAACATATTTCAACCCATATTTCCAGTAGCTCTCTCATATATAATTGATAGTGTGGTGGTCTCTCAAGACTCAAACAAAAACAAAAAACGACGCTCCAAGTTTATGCGATAAAGTGTTTCGATCGAAAAACAGAAGTTGGACGTGTGCAAACCGAGAGTGTGTAGGTCCAGCGGGGTTGTCTTCACATCCCCAAGCTTATGGTCTTCACCATCCTTGGATAGCTCTTGGTGCATCTCCTCCAATCCCTGTGAAAAAACTTCAAAACACCGTTTCTCCCATCTCTTTTCTGTGGGGTGCATTAATAGTGATAAACAAATAGGTTCCTTGCTGCATATAATCCTTGAACAAAAATTCATATGACATGTCCAGAAAGTGTATAATGTTGTATGCCTACTCATAAACTCAATTGGATCAAAAAGATTCAACTTAAAAGCTCAAAGCATGCATCAAACAAAATGGGACAGAATCTGTCCAGAAAAACAGCAGCAGCAAAACGTATTTTTCTACCCTACCAAACTTTCTCGAAAAATTCCGAAAAATTCATGCATACAGAGGATGAAAAGTTGCAACTACAGTTCAAATATGAGCTCATTCGGAGTTACAGAATAAGAATTAAAAATCATACCGTGCACTGACTCGTGCAGGAATAAAATCTCCGAACGCTATAAGCAACTTTTTCAAACCAAAAAGGGTAAAACTTGGCACTTTATTAAAAACTCCAGAACCTAACTAGACACAAATCTCTTGTTACAGCAAGAGGACACAAAGAAAAATCACACAAAAATAACCGGGTTGCCTCCCGCAAAGCGCTTTCTTTATAGCCATATAGCTAGGCTTCTTACTTGTTGTTTTATTGTGGACGAAGCTCATGAGGGAGCTTGAACTTTGGTGGTTCCCTCTTCCTTGGAAAGTGTTCCATGCACTTCTTGTGTGGAAACTGAAACTTTACATTCCCTTCCTTTGAATCAATGATAGCACCTGTGGTACGAAGAAAAGGTCTTCCAAGAATAATAGGACTAGAGGTTTTATTCCCCATATCCATGATTAGAAAATCCACAGGCACAAAAGTCATATGTAACTCTACCATAACATCACTTACTTTTCCCAAAGCATGTTTAATAGAGTCATCAGCAAGTGCTAGTTCAATAGAGCATTTTTCAAGATTTTTCAATTCAAGCACTTCATATAGTTCTTTAGATAAAACAGAGACACTAGATCCTAGATCAAGTATGGCATGGTGTGTCTCTTTTCCAATAGTTACTAGTACCTTAGGTATCCACATATCCCCAAGCTTAGGTGGTATCATAGCCTCTTGGTTGTACCTAGCAATCTTTTCTTTCAAGACATGATTAGCAATATAAGAACCAAAACCTGCTTGGTTAGTGTTGATGGAAGGATCACTTGCAAATTTTTGTAAGATAGATATTAATTCATGCAAGCTACAATTTTCTAAGTCAAGCAAAGGATCCTTGACTTCATTAAGCATTTTAACTTCCTCAACTTCAACCTCTTTCATTACCCCAATAGATTCTTTAGCAACTCTCTCTTGCTCATGAATGTGTTCCCAAGACTTATTGATAACCTCTTGGCAATATTTTATTGTTTCCTCATGTTTTTGGGCTGTAATGATGCTCTTTAATGATGAGACTTCCTTAGTAAGCTGATCTACCCTTTCAAACAAAGCATCTTGTTTTTCAAACTTAGAGATAAATTCCTTATTAAGCTCTTTTTGGGTAGATATAAAAGATCTAATGGTGTTTTCCAAGTCACTAGAAACATTACCACTAGAAGCATATTTATTTGGCACATATGGGGGTTTATTATAAGAGTTATAATTGTTGTTACCATACCCATTATTACCATAGTTCCTAATGAAGTTGACATCAATATTTTCAGAATTGTTCCAACTAGTTCTTGCAAAGGAACATTTTCAACACTAGGTTTATTAAGCAAAGCAAGAATAGTATCCATTTTAGATGACAAATCATTAGTTTCTTCAATAGAGTTCACTTTCTTAGAAGGATTAGGTGCCCTATCAGTATGCCATTGACTATAGTTTTGTAAAATGCTTTCCAATATATTTTTAGCTTCTACTATAGTCTTACTCATAAAAGCACCTCCAGCAGCAGAATCAAGTATGTTTCTAGACATGTAGTTTAAACCATTGTAGAAAGAGTGTAATATGGTCCATTCATTAACTCCATGTGAGGGACAAGTTCTAAGCATAAGTTTTATCCTATCCCAAGCCATAGCAACATGTTCATTTTCATTTTGCCTAAAAGAAAGGATGTTGTTTCTATTTTGCAAAATTTTAACAGGGGGATAATATTTCTTAATGAAAGCTTCTTTTAGATCATCCCAAGAATTAATACTACCAGATGGCAAGGAATGCAACCACTCTTTAGCTTTTCCTCTAAGTGAAAAAGGAAATAACTTCAGTTTTAGGATATCACTTTCCACATTTTTAAACTTTTGCATGTCACATATTTCAACAAAGTCATGAAGATGCATAGAGGCATCCTCCATAGCACTACCACCAAATTGTTCCCTAGTTATCAAGTTCAACAAACTAGGACTTACTTCATAACTCTCAGCATTTATCTTAGGTGTGGCAATAGCTCTCGTGATAAATTGATCATTAGGAGTGTTTGTGTAGTCACACACTTAGTTCTTTCTCCCATTTTAGCAAGTTTTTTTGGTATTTTTAATTTTTTATGCAAAACTGAAATAAGTTTTCTTGGGCATGCAGGTTAATTTTTTACCGTAGGTTCATTAAGGATTTCTCCAAAATATCAAAACCTCTAACCAATCTTCTGCAAAAGGATGTTCCTTTCTCTTTTAATGATGATTGCATTGAGTCCTTTAATATTTTGAAGAATGCTTTAATCACTGCTCCCATTATTCAACCTCCTGATTGGAACTTGCCTTTTGAAATTATGTGTGATGCTAGTGATTATGCAGTTGGGGCTGTTTTGGGCCAACGTGTTGATAAGAAACTGAATGTTATTTATTATGCTAGTAGAACACTGATGTCTACGTGTGCTTCTATTCTTGTAGACAGTGTTGGGCCTCCAAGAGCAGAGGTTTGTAGAACAGCAGGATGTTTCCCTTAAGTGAATCACCCAAGGTTTATCGAACTCGGGAGGTAGAGGTCAAAGATATCCCTCTCAAACAACCCTCAATTAAGATACAAGAAGTCTCTTGTGTCCCCAACACACCCAATACACTTGTCAGATGTATAGGTGCACTAGTTCGGCGAAGAGATAGTGAAATACAAGTAATATGGATGATTATAAGTGGTAATTGCAATCTGGAATAAAAATGGCAGCAAGCAAACATGTAGCAGAACTTGTTGTAAACGGTGTTTCAATGCTTAGAAACAGGCCTAGGGATCATACTTTCACTAGTGGACACTCTCAACAATGATCTCATAACTGAATAAGTAAAAGCTACTCTTAAACACTCTCTTGTTGGATAACAAACACCATTCATTGTGTAGGGCTACAAAAGCACACCTCAAGCCGGAGTAAACAAGCGCCACAACGTCATAAGGAATCACACACGGTGCACACACTGTCACCTTTACACCGTGGAGAGTACCGGAGTTCATATTAAAGTAATCTCTGGAGTGCATAATAGATAAAGATAACATCTACATATTCAACTAGATTAAGCACAACTGAACACAAGTAAATACTACTCGGGATTATTCTCCTTCTTGATGAAGCAAGAGTACTATGCGTAGGGCTGCAAAAGCACACCTCAAAGTCTGAGTAAACAAACACCACAATTCCCAAGAATAAGCCATGATAAATGTCTAAATTATTCATAGAGTCACACAAGTACCCACACTGTCACCTTGATACCGTGTTGTCACAATGACTCCAGAAACTAGACAAAATCACTTGAGTAGCATAAACATTATTAATGTATTCAGCGATACTAGCAAGACACATGATTACATAAAGATCACACCATGGGAGAGAGAGATGAACCACATAGCTACCGGTAGAGCCCTCAGCCTCGGGGGAGAACTACTCCCTCCTCATCATGGGAGTCAGCAGCGGCGATGAAGATGGCGGTGGAGTCGATGGAGATGACTCCGGGGCAATTCCCCGTCCCGGCAGCGTGCCGGAACAGAGATTCTGTCCCCCGAAACTTGTCGTCGATGGCGGCGGCGCTACGGAACTCTTCGTGGAATATGGCTTCGTTTTTAGGTTTTCGCGTCTGAGGCAATATATAGGCGAAGGGGCGGCGTCGGTGGAGGCTCGAGGTGCCCACACCATAGGGCGGCGCGGCCAGGGGGCCCACCGCGCCAGCAGGTGGTGTGGCCTCCTCGGAGCCCTCCTTCGTCTCTCCTTCGGACTCCGTGACGGTGCTGGAAAAATAGGGACTTGGCCTTTTGTTTCGTGCAATTCCGAGAATATTCGCAGAAGTACTTTTCTGAAACCAAAAACAGCAGAAAACAGGGAACTGGCACTGTGGCATCTTGTTAATAGGTTAGTCCCAGAAAATGCTTAAAAGTGATATGAAGTGTATATAAAACATGTAGCAATGGTATAATATAAGCATGGAACATCAGAAATTATAGATACGTTGGAGACGTATCAAACATCCCCAAGCTTAGTTCCTACTCGTCCTCGAGTAGGTAAACGATAAAAACAAAATAATTTCTGAAGAGACATGCTTTCACACAATCTTGATCATAATATTGTAAGACATGTAAGCTGTGATCAAATCATTCAAGGCAAATGTATATAGTTGATATCAAAAGACAAAGCAAGAGTCAAACAAGCTAAAAGTTTTCATGAACTATTGCTTCAAAGACATGAAACCATACAAGGTTCATTAAAGATGATTTTAAGTATCCAGCATAGAAGTTCTATCCTTCAAACCAAGCATCAAGTAAATTTTCATAACATAGAAGGATTCGGCCAAGTAAACATAAACATGAACGTCATGAATCAACTGTTTCGAAGTCTACTCAACCGGTGAGCGCAAGCATTTGGTATTGGCACCATGATGTTATGGCAAAGAGAACATTAATGGGGGTTTGGAAGGCCAAAGGAAGAAAGTCTCACAAAGCTATAAGTGATCATTAGACAAGAGGAAGTCTTATAATCGAAGCTATGTAAGGAGTAGTGATTGCCATGCAACGGATGCACATAGAGCTATATGTGTATGAAAGCTCTCTAATGGAACTAGTGGGGGTGCATCCAACTTGGTTGCTCATGAAGACCTAGAGCACTTTTGAGGAGGCTCATCATTGGAATATACAACCCAAGTTCTATAGTGTAAATTCCCCACATAGTTATACAAGTAGAACATGAAAACTCTCTCACATGGAGTATAGGTGCTAAACATGAGCACAAATGATGACTATGAATACTGCAGGTGCTATAACATGAGCACAAGTGTGGATAAATGATAGTAATGTTGCCCCCTTTTCTTTATTCTTTTTTTTTTCTTTTTTCCTTTTTTTCTATTTTTTTTCTTTTTCTGTTTCACTTTTCGATGGCCTCCATGGCTCTTTTCACATTCAGGGGCAACATCCTAATACAACAACACAATTTTTGGTACAAATAACTCATAATAAACTAACATGATGTATAAAACTGTATGCCTCTGCCAGTGTAGCAGGATGTGCAATGATCTAGCGTAACATGGGTAAACCACACATCAGCTGTATAGAATCATGCAAAGCAATATGTATGTGATGAATGACAACAAGTCATGTAATGTAAGATGGATGTTGCATGGCAATATATCTCGGAACAGCTATGGAAATGCTGTGGTAGGTAGGTATGGTGGCTGTTTTGAGGAAGATGTATGGGCTTATGTGTAGGAGAACAAGAGGAAGTCCTCCCACGGGGTTGGATGTACCGGCGAAGTATGCACAACTCTCAATGTGAGCAGAAGGCAATGCACAGCACCGAAGAGGCTAGCAAATATGGATGGTGGAAGTGCCAAAAACCGTAGCTTAACATTAGTCAAAAAGAACTCACAAGCTTATTGCAAACAACTAGCAGATTCAACATTAAGAGCATGATTAAAATTCACTCCAAGAAGGGCCGTTCACGCGGTACAAGTACCCCGTTAGATCTCTCGACCTTCAGCATAACTTAGTTATTACAATGAACTTTCAGACATGGAAAGCTATCAAGTCCAACTACACCTTCAACCATTTTAGAGTTTGTAGTACGGTACAAGCTTAAAGACAACAATCCACCAATGATTTTAACTTAATTAACCAGCAAGTTTTACCATCTAAATATCTCAAAACATTTGCAAAGAATCAAGTTATCAAAGTTTCAATGATCTACAAGATTATGCAAGTTTTTCATATACCACTACCACATGCAACATTTTCTTTCTTCCAGGCAAACACCAAACAACTTACTTAAACATAAACTCTCCAAATGATAATATAATGCAGCAAGAGAGTTTATAAACACGTGCTAACAGCTCAAAGAGATGCATGAAAAACAGGAGCTAAAAGCACTGCAGTAGCTAGTTAAGAATACTCAACAAATATAAGTGAAGAACATGAGTATTCACATGAAAAAGCGGAGCGTGTCTCTCTCCCACACAAGGATTGCTAGGATCCGAATTTATTCAAACAAAAACAAAAATAAAAGCACACAGACGCTCCAACTAAAGCGCATAAGATGTGAAAGAATTAAAATATAGTTTCACTAGAGATGACCTGATAAGTTGTTGATGAAGAAGGGGATGCCTTGGGCATCCCCAAGCTTAGACGCTTGAGTCTCTCTGAATATGGTTGGGATGAACCACGGGGGCATCCTTGGTTTGCCAACTATGCAAATTTTATTATTGGTAAAGTTTTGCCTCCCCACTTTACTTCTCAACAAAGAAAGAAATTCTTTTATGATCTTAGACATTATTTTTGGGATGATCCTTTCCTCTATAAGAAAAGTGTGGATGGTATTATTAGACGTTGTGTACCTGAGCATGAACAACAGGCTATTATAAGAGATTGTCATGACAGTCCCTATGGAGGGCATCATGCAGGATATCGCACAGGAGCAAAGGTATTACAATCTGGTTTCTATTGGCCTACTTTATTTAAGGACTGTGCTGAATATGTTAAATCTTGTGATAAATGTCAAGAGTAGTAAACATTGGTAGGAGGAATGAAATGCCTATGAATTATTCATTGCCACTTGAACCATTTGATGTGTGGGGTTTTGACTTTATGGGTCCTTTCCCAGAATCAAAGACAAAGCATACTCACATTTTGGTTGCAGTTGACTATGTTACAAAGTGGGTGGAAGCAATTCCAACCAAAAGTGCAGATCATGCCACATCAATGAAGATGCTCAAGGACATCATTTTCCCCAGGTTTGGTGTTCCTAGGTTCTTAATTACTGATGGTGGTTCTCATTTCTTGCATGGTGTTCTTAGAAAAACTTTGGCAAAATATGATGTTAACCATAGAATTGCATCTCCTTATCATCCTCAAACAAGTGGGCAAGTTGAATTAAGCAATAGGGAAATTAAACTCATTTTGGAAAAGACAGTGAATAAGTCTAGATCTGATTGGCCAATTAAGATTAATGATGCTTTGTGGGCTTATAGAACTGCTTTTAAAAATCCTATGGGAATGTCTCCTTATAAAATGGTTTATGGAAAAGCTTGTCACTTACCTGTTGAACTAGAACATAAAGCTAGATGGGCTATTAAACAACTGAACTTTGATTTTAAAACTGCGGGAGAAAAGAGAATTCTTGACCTAAACCTACTTGACGAATGGAGAAATGAAGCTTATTAAAGTGCCAGGATGTTTAAAGAAAAAGTTAAGATTTGGCATGACAAGAAAATTAAGAAAAAGGAATTCAAAGTAGGTGATCAAGTTTTATTGTACAACTCTCGTTTCAAGTTTTTCTGCAGGGAAGCTAGCTTCAAAGTGGCAGGGACCATTAGTGATACAGGAGGTGTACCGTTCAGGAGCTATCCGTCTTCACGGTGACATGAAAGGTAAACCTCATGTAGTCAATGGACAACGCCTTAAACCTTATATTGCAGGAAAGAGCTTCATCGGAAGGGTGGAGGAGTTGAATTTACAAACACCGGAGAAGGTAATTGAGAGAAACCGTGCAGTTTCAGAAACCCCAAAACAATAGAAGGTAACTTACTGTTGCAAAGTTTCTCGGAATTGCATAAAATTTTACGGAGGTCAATTTTTATGGAAATCATCGTATGGGACAAGAAAACTGGACGAAACGGAGACCCGAGGGAGAAAAGAGAGGGGCCCACGCGGTCCATGTACCTGGCCACGTGGGGCTGTCCCTTTTCCACCTCGGAGTCCTTTTTCGTCTCGTTTTCGATCCCGACGCTTCGCCTTGACCCAAAAACTCTCAATATATACCCCTCTCTGTCGATCTAATCTCGCACCGAGCGTTCTCGAGCGATTCTTTCTTTTGCGTTTCTGCCTGTCAGGTTTTTAGCCATGTTTTCGGGAGACTCCTACCAATGCTCCTCCGTGGACCACGATGATGATGAACTCGATGGGTACAGCCCACGTCCATATGGAGGAGGAATAGGAAGAGGAAGGACTACTCCGACGATGAAGACTACAAGCTTGATGAAGAGGAGATGGACAAGCAAGAAGCTGAAGAAAAAGAGCACAAGCCCTCCGTCGACATCGCGCCCTTGGCGACAGCACCTCCATCACCCATTGTTGTTGCCGGCGTGAGGGTGAACCACTCTCTTGGAAACAAGAGGCGGGGCGCGCGCATGCAGACCGGAGGGAAGGTTCCCAGGCACTTCCTTGCGAGCAAAAACGTAGTTCTACTCTTATTGACAGGGAATTTCAGCGCACCACTCAAGAGAACTATCCTGTGAATGGGATCGCAAGATCCCCAACAAAAGGTGCCAAGCCCGGAGTGGAAGCCTTGCAAAAAGTCAGTGGAGAAGAATCTCATGCAAAAACTGGGAGAAGCCGCAAAAGAGTTCGAAAAAGCTTACAACCTCATGATGAAGATCATTGGGATCTTGGAGATAATTATTATGAAGGCAATGTGAAAGAAGAGAGGGAGTTCTATCAAGACACCAAGCTTGGGGAGTTCCATCTAGTCTTTCTCTTTATCAATCTATCATATCTATCTAGTCATGGTGTGCTTTGCTTTTATCGATTAGTTATCAATATCTCTTAGCGTGTGTGAGTTCATGGAGCATTATCATGTATCCCTTCTATGGTTTATCAATGAATATTAAAGTATGGTGTCATCCATGATTCTCTTGTTTGGGGATTTATGGGTAACACTGATACGTCTCCAACGTATCCATAATTTCTGCTGTTCCATGCTTATATTATACCATTTGCTACATGTTTTATATACACTTCGTATCACTTTTATGCATTTTCTGGGACTAACCTATTAACAAGATGCCACAGTGCCAGTTCCCTGTTTTCTGCTGTTTTTGGTTTCAGAAAGTTACTTCTGGAAATATTCTCGGAATTGCACGAAACAAAAGGCCAGTCCCTATTTTTCCAGCACGTACACGGAGTCCGAAGGAGAGACGAAGAGAGCCACGAGGTGGCCAAACCACCTGGCGGCGCGGCAGTGGGCCCAGCCGCGCCGCCTGTGGTTTGGGCCCCTCGGGGGTCCGCCGACATCGCCCCTTCGCCTATTTATTCCCCGAGACGTGAAAACCCTAAAACACCGAGCCTTTCATCCAGAACATATTCGCTGCCGCCGCCGTCGTCAACCCTAACTCGGGGGGTTCTGAAGCTCTTCCCGGCACCCTGCCGGAGAGGGGAATCATCACCGGAGGGCTCTACATCGCCATGCCCGCCTCCGGAGTGATGCGTGAGTAGTTCATCCTTGGACTATGGGTCCATAGCAGTAGCTAGATGGTTGTCTTCTCCACTTGTGCCATCATGTTTAGATCTTGTGAGCTGCCTATCATGATCAAGATCATCTTATTGTAATGCTACATGTTGTGTTTGCTGGGATCTGACTTATATTGATACCTATGTGGAGCTGAATATTATATTATCATGTCTATGTCATTTGTGATCTTGCATGCTCTCCGTTACTTGTTGAAGCCTTGGCCAAGTGAATACTTGTAACTCCAAGAGGGGGTATTTATGCATGATAGTTGGGTTCAACCTCTATTTAACCTGGGATAGTGACAGCAAGTTCTAAGGTTGTAGATGTGTTGTTGCCACTAGGGGTAAAACAGCAATGCTTTATTCAAGGATGAATGTATTGTTTACATTACGCACATTACTTAATGCAATTGTCTGTTGCTTGCAACTTAATACTGGAAGGGGTACGGATGTTAACCGGAAAGTGGACTATTTAGGCATAGATGCATGCTGGATAGCGGTCTATGTACTTTGTCGTAATGCCCAAATGAATCTCATAGTAGACACCACAGCTCACACATGCATGTTATATGCACTTATCAATTGTCAATTGCCCAGCTGTAATTTGTTTACCCAGCATGTTAGTTATCTTATTGGAGAGACACCACTAGTGAACTGTGGACCCCGGTCCATTCTTTTACATCTGAAATACAATCTACTGCAATCATTGTTCTCTACTGTTTTATGCAAACAAACATCATTTCCATTCGATACGTTTAACCCTTTGTTTTCAGCAAGCCGGTGAGATTGACAACCTCACTGTTAAGTTGGGGCAAAGTAATTTGATTGTGTTGTGCAGGTTCCACGTTGGCACCGGAATCCCTGGTGTTGCGCCGCACTACACTCCTTCACCAACACCTTCGAAGCAAACCTCGTTTTCCTACTGGTTCGATTAAACCTTGGTTTCATACTGAGGGAAAACTTGCTGCTGCACTCATCATACCTTCCTCTTGGGGTTCCCAACTGACGTGTGACGTACAAGCATTGTTTCTGGCACTGTTGCCGGGAGATATTCCCTCGTCAACTAGAGCCACCAACACGTTTTCTGGCGCCGTTGCCGGGGAAAACCGAATTGCTTCTGCAAGGGGAGTCTCTCACACCCAATCTCTTTACTTTGTTATTTGTCTTGCTTAGTTTATTTTTATTTAGTCTTGTTTGCTCTCTTTATCAAAAACACAAAAAAATTAGTTACTTGTTTAATTCAGTTTGATTTTGTTTTTCAAAATGAGTACTCCTGAGAACACTAAGTTGTGTGACTTCACTAGCACAAACAACAATGATTTCATATGCACTCCTATTGCTCCACCTGCTTCTACAGCAGAATTTTATGAAATTAAACCTGCTCTATTAAATCTTGTTATGAAAGAGCAATTTTCTGGTGTTAGTACTGATGATGCTGCTGCCCATCTTAATAACTTTGTTGAACTTTGTGAAATGCAAAAGTATAAGGATATGGATGGGGATATTATAAAACTGAAACTTTTTCCTTTCTCCTTGAGAGGAAGAGCTAAAGAATGGTTGCTTTCTTTGCCTAGAAATAGTATTAATTCTTGGACAAAATGCAAAGATGCTTTCATAGGGAAATATTATCCTCCTGCTAAGATTATATCCTTGAGAAGTAGCATTATGAATTTTAAACAACTTGATAATGAACATGTTGCTCAAGCTTGGGAAAGAATGAAATCTTTGGTGAAGAATTGTCCCACTCATGGACTGACTACTTGGATGATCATCCAAACCTTTTATGCAGGATTAAATTTTTCCTCAAGGAACTTATTGGATTCAGCCTCTGGAGGAACCTTTATGTCCATCACTTTAGGTGCAGCAACAAAGCTACTTGATGATATGATGATCAACTATTCCGAATGGCACACCGAAAGAGCTCCTCAAGGTAAGAAGGTAAATTCTGTTGAAGAAACCTCCTCTTTGAGTGATAAGATTGATGCTATTATGTCTATGCTTGTGAATGGTAGATCTCATGTTGATCCTAATAATGTTCCTTTAGCTTCATTGGTTGCTCAAGAAGAGCATGTTGATGTAAACTTCATTAAAAACAACAACTTCAACAACAATGCTTATAGGAATAATTTTGGTAGCAACAATTATAAGCCTTATCCTTCAAATGGTTATGGCAATTCTTATGGTAATTCCTACAGCAACAATAGAAGTGTGTCCTCTGATCTTGAAGCTATGCTTAAAGAATTTATTAGCACACAAAAAGCTTTCAATAAAACTGTTGAGGAAAAGTTTGAAAAAATTGATGATCTTGCTCTAAAGTTGATAGTCTTGCTCATGATGTTGAAATTCTAAAACTGAAAGTTATGCCTAATGAAGTTAAAGATATAAGTCATTTGCTACAGCAAATGCCATCCAAGTTCGAATTGATAATAATATTAGGATGTTGGCTGAATTGCATGCTAGGTGGGAAAAAGAGGAAGAACTTGAAAAAGAGAATAGTATAGTTAGAGTTTGTACTATCACCACCACTAGTAATGCTAATGTTTCATGCTAGTAACCTCCTACTATTGATGGTAATGTTATTGGTGTTGGTAATGTCTCTACTACTTCTGCAAAGCGTTTGAAATTGCCTAAAACTGCTGAAACTTTTTCTGATAAAAGTGCTGAAATTTTTCAAACTATTGGAGACAATGGTTCCACCACCATTGACAATAATGATTTTGATTTTGATGATTGTAACATCTCTGAAGTTATTATGTTCTTGCAAAAATTAGCTAGAAGTCCCAATGCTAGCACTATTAATTTGGCTTTTACAAAGCATATTACAAATGCTCTTTTGCAAGCTAGGGAGGAGAAGTTGAAACTTAAAGCTTCTATTCCTAGGAAATTAGAAGATGGTTGGGAACCCATCATTAAGGTAAAGGTGAATGATTTTATTGCAATGCCTTGTGTGATCTTGGTGCAAGTATTTCGGTTTTGCCCAAGAAGCTTTATGATATTCTTGATTTGCCACCTTTGGAACATTGTTATTTGGATGTTTTTCTCGCTGATAATGCTATGAAGAAACCTTTGGGGCGAGTTAATGATGTTTTTATTACAGTAAACAATAACCTTGTCCCCGTTGATTTTATTGTTATGGATATTGAATGCAATGCATCTTGTCCTATTGTTTTGGGAAGACCTTTTCTTCGAACTGTTGGTGCCATCATTGATATGAAAGAAGGTAATATAAGGTACCAATTTCCTCTCAAGAAAGGTATGGAACACTTCCCTAGGAAGAGAATGAAGTTACCTTTTGACTCTATTGTTAGAGCAAGTTATGATGTTGATGCTTCTTCTCTTGACAACACTTGATTTTCACTTTCTGCGCCTAGCTGAAAGGCGTTAAAGAAAAGCGCTTATGGGAGACAACCCATCGTTTTTATTTGCTGTTATTTTTGTTTTCTTTGAGTCAAGGAGTTTTGTTACTTCTGTAGCAACTCCTTTGTATCTTTATTTTATCGCAATGTTGTGCCAAGTAAAGTTCTATATTGAAAGTTGATGCAAGATTTGGATTTCTGCGCAGTGACAGATTTTTAGCTGTCACGGATTTGAGCTTATCTCCCTGTAGAAAATTCAAAAAATTCTGAGAAAAATCACGCATATTCCTGAGATATGTACGCAACTTTCATTATTTTAGGCCAGATCCATCTGAGCAACTTAAGTGCCTCGAAAAAATTCGTCATTCCAGACTGTTCTGTTTTTGACAGATTCTGCCTTTTGTTTTGCATTCGCTCTTTTACTGTGTTTGTGTGGATTTCTTTGCTCCACAAAGCATTGGTGGCTGTAGCTAATGTCCAGAAGCTTTGGGATTGATTGTATCATTACAGAATATGAGAATTTTTGATTATGCACTAACCCTCTAATGAGAACTGTCTTGAGTTTGGTGTGAAGGAAGTTTTCAAGGATCAAGCGAGAAGGGTGATATTATGTGATCAAGAAGAGTGAAAAGCCTAAGCTTGGGGATGCCCCCGTGGTTCATCCCAACCATATTCAGAGAGACTCAAGCGTCTAAGCTTGGGGATGCCCAAGGCATCCCCTTCTTCATCAACAAACTTATCAGGTCATCTCTAGTGAAACTATATTTTAATTCTTTCACATCTTATGCGCTTTACTTGGAGCGTCTGTGTGTTTTTATTTTTGTTTTTGTTTGAATAAATTCGGATCCTAGCAATCCTTGTGTGGGAGAGAGACACGCTCCGCTTTTTCATGTGAATACTCATGTTCTTCACTTATATTTGTTGAGTATTCTTAACTAGCTACTGCAGTGCTTTTAGCTCCTGTTTTTCATGCATCTCTTCGAGCTGTTAGCACTTGTTTATAAATACTCTCTTGCTGCATTATATTATCATTTGGAGAGTTTATGTTTAAATAAATTATTGGTGTTTGTTTGGAAGAAAGAAAATGCTACATGTAGTAGTTGGTATTGGAAAAGACATATGCATTCTTGTAGATCATTGTCTTGTTTTGATTTGATGCTTTGCAATTGTTTTGAGCTCTCAAGTAGATCATGTTTAAGCTCTTGCATCATGTAGTTAAAGCCTAGTAGTGGAGAACTACCGTAGAGCTTGTTGAGACTTGGGATGCATATTTGTTCTCTCTAAGGTCTAGATATTTTCTGGTAAAATGTTTGAGCAACAAGGAAGACAGTGTAGAGTCTTATAATACTTGCAATATGTTTTTATGTGATTCTTGCTGTACCGGTTTATACTTGTGTTTGCTTCAAACAACCTTGCTAGCCTAAACTCTGTACTGAGAGGGAATGCTTCTCGTGCATCCAAAACTTGAGCCAAAACCCATGCCATTTGTGTCCACCATACCTACCTACTATGTGGTATTTCCTGCCATTCCAAGTAAATATTTCATGTGCTACCTTTAAACTATTCAAAACTTTATTACTCCTTATTTGTGTCAATGTTTTATAGCTCATGAGGAAGTATGTGGTGTTTTATCTTTCAATCTTGTCATTTACTTCTGACAGACTTTCACCAATGGACTAGTGGCATATACATCCGCTTATCCAATAATTTGCAAAAAGAGCTGGCAACGGGGTGCCCAGCCCCAATTAATTACAACTTTCATTAATAATTCTCTTCACATGTTTTGCCCTGATTTATCAGTAAGCAACTTAATTTTGCAATAGACACTCCTCCATGGTATGTGAATGTTGGAAGGCACCCGAGGATTCGGTTAGCCATGGCTTGTGTAAGCAAAAGGTTGGGAGGAGTGTCATCTATAAAGAAACTAAAATACATGTGTAAACAAAAGAGAAGAGGGATGATCTACCTTGCTGGTAGAGATAACGTCCTTCATGGGAGCCGCTCTTGAAAGTCTGGTTGACAAGGGGGTTAGAGTGCCCACTACCATTCGTTGACAACAACAAACACCTCTCAAATACTTATTTTGTGCTCTCTATATGCTTTCGAAAACTTAAAAAGCTCTAGCACATGATTTAATCCCTGCTTCCCTCTGCGAAGGGCCTATCTTTTACTTTATGTTGAGTCAGTTTACCTACTCCTTTCTATCTTAGAAGCAAACACTTGTGTCAACTTTGTGTGCATTGATTCTTACATATTTACTTATTGCACTTGTTATATTGCTTTATGTTGACAACTATCCATGAGATATACATGTTACAAGTTGAAAGCAAATGCTGAAACTTAATCATCCTTTGTGTTGCTTCAATGCCTTTTACTTTGAATCTATTGCTTTATGAGTTACCTCTTATGCAAAACTTTTTGATGCTTGTCTTGAAAGTACTATTCATGAAAAGTTTTTGCTTATATGATTCATTGTTTACTCTTTATCTATTTGTTAGCAAACTATAGATCATTGCTTTGAGTCACTTCATTCATGACATGAGCCTTGCAATATATTGATCAAGATTGTGTGAAAGCATGTCTCCTCAGAAATTATTTGTTGTTATCGTTTTACCTACTCGAGGACGAGTAGAACTAAGCTTGGGGATGCTTGATACGTCTCCAACGTATCCATAATTTCTGCTGTTCCATGCTTATATTATACCATTTGCTACATGTTTTATATACACTTCGTATCACTTTTATGCATTTTCTGGGACTAACCTATTAACAAGATGCCACAGTGCCAGTTCCCTGTTTTCTGCTGTTTTTGGTTTCAGAAAGTTACTTCTGGAAATATTCTCGGAATTGCACGAAACAAAAGGCCAGTCCCTATTTTTCCAGCACGTACACGGAGTCCGAAGGAGAGACGAAGAGAGCCACGAGGTGGCCAAACCACCTGGCGCGCGGCAGTGGGCCCAGCGCGCGCCTGTGGTTTGGGCCCCTCGGGGGTCCGCCGACATCGCCCCTTCGCCTATTTATTCCCCGAGACGAAAACCCTAAAACACCGAGCCTTTCATCCAGAACATATTCGCTGCCGCCGCCGTCGTCAACCCTAACTCGGGGGGTTCTGAAGCTCTTCCCGGCACCCTGCCGGAGAGGGGAATCATCACCGGAGGGCTCTACATCGCCATGCCCGCCTCCGGAGTGATGCGTGAGTAGTTCATCCTTGGACTATGGGTCCATAGCAGTAGCTAGATGGTTGTCTTCTCCACTTGTGCCATCATGTTTAGATCTTGTGAGCTGCCTATCATGATCAAGATCATCTTATTGTAATGCTACATGTTGTGTTTGCTGGGATCTGACTTATATTGATACCTATGTGGAGCTGAATATTATATTATCATGTCTATGTCATTTGTGATCTTGCATGCTCTCCGTTACTTGTTGAAGCCTTGGCCAAGTGAATACTTGTAACTCCAAGAGGGGGTATTTATGCATGATAGTTGGGTTCAACCTCTATTTAACCTGGGATAGTGACAGCAAGTTCTAAGGTTGTAGATGTGTTGTTGCCACTAGGGGTAAAACAGCAATGCTTTATTCAAGGATGAATGTATTGTTTACATTACGCACATTACTTAATGCAATTGTCTGTTGCTTGCAACTTAATACTGGAAGGGGTACGGATGTTAACCGGAAAGTGGACTATTTAGGCATAGATGCATGCTGGATAGCGGTCTATGTACTTTGTCGTAATGCCCAAATGAATCTCATAGTAGACACCACAGCTCACACATGCATGTTATATGCACTTATCAATTGTCAATTGCCCAGCTGTAATTTGTTTACCCAGCATGTTAGTTATCTTATTGGAGAGACACCACTAGTGAACTGTGGACCCCGGTCCATTCTTTTACATCTGAAATACAATCTACTGCAATCATTGTTCTCTACTGTTTTATGCAAACAAACATCATTTCCATTCGATACGTTTAACCCTTTGTTTTCAGCAAGCCGGTGAGATTGACAACCTCACTGTTAAGTTGGGGCAAAGTAATTTGATTGTGTTGTGCAGGTTCCACGTTGGCACCGGAATCCCTGGTGTTGCGCCGCACTACACTCCTTCACCAACACCTTCGAAGCAAACCTCGTTTTCCTACTGGTTCGATTAAACCTTGGTTTCATACTGAGGGAAAACTTGCTGCTGCACTCATCATACCTTCCTCTTGGGGTTCCCAACTGACGTGTGACGTACAAGCATTGTTTCTGGCACTGTTGCCGGGGAGATATTCCCTCGTCAACCTAGAGCCACCAAACAGTCATGCAAATGAGCATGGCATATTTAGAATTTCAATCACATCTTGCCTTGAAATTAAATAACTTGAGTATGTTGGACAATTATAGAATTATCTCAATATAGAAGAAGTAAAAAGACTTGTGAACCAATAGTTTGAGGTTAAGATATGGTCTTGTAGGATAAGAAGTTGAGAAGACTTAATGAAAATGATATAAAACACTCTTGTTACAACCTAGTATCTTTTGAGCAAATTAATGATCATGGATATTTCAATACCTATGCTCTTGAATGTGAATGAAAGGAAGGCACCTGAAATTTCAGCTAGCCATGGGCAGTGTAAGAAAAGGGTTGTGTAGAGCATGGGAACTTGATTGAGATATCCATGACTAAAGTTTGCACTAGTTACTAGTCAAGCAAGAGTGATAACAATTTTTATATCTATTTGTCTTTTCATTTGTCTTCTTTTGAACTTGTTATCCAATGAGAGTTTATCTTGTCTTTGAATTTCAGCAAAGTATAAAAGATTATAATGCTTTCCATGAAGTGCAAAAGCATGTGAAAAACAATATGATTCGATTGTCCAACATACAATGGTTATTTTGCTTTCAAAAGTAAGGGGTGATTGCTAGAGTTCTACTTATGTTGCCCTCATATGTATGAGTTTTAGATCATTAATCTTATCTTGCAATTGAATATGATGATGATACAATGCCCGTATTTATTTATCAACCATAAGTCCATTGATGCATGTAATGATCTATGTCCTTACTTACTCGAGGATGAGTAAAGGTTTAAGCTTGGGGGAGTTGATACGTGCATTTTATATCATCATTTATATAACTTTTAGTATCATACTAGAATTTTATTTGCATGATTATATGATTGTTTCTACATGTTTTAGATGATTTTGGGGACTTTCATACAAAGTCCCTATTTTTGGTATTTAATTTCTGGGAGGCAGAAAACCTCCTTTTTCTTGTCTTTAATGTTTCAGGAGCTACAGGAACTCAAATAATAAAAGGAAAAATATTGCGTCAGTTTTTCATCGGGAGAAAGGCAGAGGGAAGAAGACCGAAGAGAGGAGAGCCACGAGGGCCAAATGGGGGTGGCCCACGCGGCCCATGTACCTGGCCGCGTGGGACCCACCAAAAGGTGCCTCGGGCACCTCCTCGCCTGGGGCTTTTTATCGACGCCTTCGTCTCGCCCGAAAAGTAACGCCCTAATTTTTCCAAGTCCATCCGAGGTCGCGGCGGCGGCGAAACTCCTGATCCCTTTCGAGGGGTCAGATCCTGCTGCTCTGGAACTCCGGAGAAGGGGGAAATCATCGTCATCGTCATCACCTCTCCTCCTTGGCGTGGGAGGAGGCCTCTACATCATCACCCCATCAAGACCAGCACCATCACCATCATCATCACCGTGATCCACTCCGTTCCCCTCGCAGTTTGAGAGTTGCTATACCCTAGATACTTGTCTTGTGCTACTATTCATATTTGTGATTGAGCACTTGTCATTATTTGGTGGTGAAGTTATAATTTCAGATTGTGTTGTACCACTTATGCCACTGATTATGATCATGATCGCACGTTGTGAGTAGTTCCCGTATGTTCCTGAGGGCATAGGATGAATTGGCATTGATTTATATATGACATGTGTTGGTATTTTGTCAAGATTTATCTTTTTATGTGATTCTATGATGGTGTTGTGCGAACGTCGACTGCACAACACTTCACCTTTATGGGCTCATAGGAGAACACCGTAGTGTAATGAATTGATGGAGACTTGGGAGGACACGTAAACCTGAGACCGAGTCATGAAGTTATATTATGAGGGTATTAGTATCGGGGACCTTAGAGTGTAATGCTATGGTGGGACTTTAGGTCTTAATAATTCTTGTGCAGTCATTTGCTTGGCCACATGATCCATCATAAGGGTTGTAGTTTATTTATTTAACTATACCTAATTATGGCTCCGTCCAAAGAGGATTAAAACTTGACAAGATATTCAACGTGTTGTTTAATAAATCTCTATGCCTAGCACCATCCATGCCGCCCTCGGGAACGTTTGCCACATATAAGTTACACATCACTTGAGATTGTCCTTGTGCCACATAAGAGGATTGGGCTTTCTCTCTTTGAGAGCTTTCACTTGCTACTATCTGTTATCTGCTTGCAATTATACAACTGAAAATACCAAAAACATCTGCATCTTTTATTGTTTTATTTATCAATCTACTAACCAATACCTTCAGCTCCTCGTGGGTTCGACAACCTTTTCTAATTGAAAGGTACTACAATTGATCTCCTGCACTTGGGAGCCATCAATCATACACAACATTATTATCGAGAATGAGCGTGCTGGTCTAGTGATTGATGATCTGCATGAGATGTAGTCCCCTCTTGCTGATATTTGTCACCAGGTGGCGACGGATTTGCTTATTTTCTTGCCACGCGTGTGAAAATCCATGATGAATAAGTTCACAACCAGCCGCGAAATGATTTGGTTAAGCATTGTTGGTGCTCATAAGAAACCAAAACCTAGTCTTGATTTAGATGAACTTTTCGGATTTCAATTTTTTTTGAAGTGGTTCATGAACTATTTTATTTTTTAGTTTCTTGTTGTACAACTGGTTTATGTATTTAAAATTATGCAATGTTGTCAGGGGCGGATCCAGGATTTGGGCATAGGGGGGGCGAACCAACGATCGCAAATCAAAATTGTATATTGTCGTTGACCATAAAAATGAAGTCTCACATCATATGCATCTTTTTTGCAAGAAAGATACATGTTTGCTAATTTTGAAATTTGCATGGATGAACACAATGACACGTGTTTGAGAAATATCAATTTCAATGGGCTATACAGTCAAATACAAGATCGCGTGAGTTAATATCTTACTGAAAGGTTAGACCTAGGTTATATGTGAATTTTCAGCGTAGAATGGATCGTTCTTGATGCACGTGATTTGGAAAAATCAATATGTTAATGTTCTTATCTTCATTTTATCTAAAATAGTATAGCTAAACTAAACAGAAGATATAGATATCTATATCTCATCTAAGCACATGTAACTACTCTTATTAAATATTGTGTTAAAGATTATCACATCAAATCAGGTTAGTAGTACGTATACGTCTATACCTTGAGAGATAATCTAGCTGGTGATGCGTAGACTGTACGGGCGGGGAGGCGGGCGGCAATCCGGCAACATGGTTCGTCGCGAGGCATCGGTGATTGCCGGACTATAGACACGGAGGAGCCGACAAAGTTACGCGGCAGAGGTTTTCCGGCGGTGGTTGACGGCGATGCCAGAGCACAGGCGAGCGGCGGTTGCGATTTTTTAGATTCACAGGGAGGCCTGGCCTCCCCGGTTCCATTGATTCAGCGAAACCAGATGTTACAGAAAACAGAAAGTAAAACTACAAGATACCCTAACCGAAAACAGAAAGTAAAACAGAGCGGCGGCTGCGGATAGATCAGACTGGAAACTGATCGTATGGGCAGTGGGCAGTCTACTTCGTGAGCTTGTTGGGCTTGGCCCATGCGGCAGTAAGACATGCATTCTACTCTAATGGGCGTAAATTAGAGTTACGATTAGCCAAAATCCTACTGGATTAGTATTGGCCCCTGTCGTAGTTACTTGGGGGTGGCCGATGGTTGGCAGGGCCAGGCCCCCGCTCGCCCCCTGGATCCGCCACTGAATGTTGTTGCATTTAGTTATAAATATACTGTAGTTGTATAAAAACTCTATCGGGAGAGCCAGTTGAGAATCGAAGTTGTGCAACCCGCCCCATTGAGCGGCAACATGTGACAACGCTCCCAATAACAAGCATCCGACGCAGTTTAGGGGACAAGCTATTGTGAGAGAGCCGCTCAAGATGCTTTTACTCGCCCGAGCTTGTCAAAAGACACTCGATCGGGTCCCCATTCACCGATGGCTGGTTGCCTGATTGCTTCTCTTTTTTTTGAACAATCAAGGGCGCCAACGGCGCCAAATTTATTCAGCTCATCTGCACCAGGCAGCTGTGATTACAAAGTCCTGAAAATTTACATTTTGTATAGTTGACACTACAGGACAGAAATCTTGAGGATGAGCCGAATTCAAGCATCTGTAGATAGGTTGATTTAGGCTACGCCTAAGAACCTGTGCTGCGCAATTGTGAGCCACTATATGAGCTTCCTGGATACATGAAAAACCTGTGGCGCCAAGTTCGAAGTGGCTTCAAAGTACCTGATTGCTACTCTGACCTGGAGTATCGATCATGCGTGTGCGTGGCTCGTGTCTTGAGTTCGTTAGCATTCGTCACATCACTCGTTTTCCTTTTTGATCTGCTCTGACTGTCGTTTTGGTTGACCACGCTTTGAAACCGGGGAGCTAGTAGAAGTAACTTAGCGTAGACCCCTTATGACCTCGATCTCTGGAGATGCGAGTAGATTAGGACTTGATGGAGGTCTCGTAGTGTACGCAACCGATCAATATTCTTGAACAGTATTCTTCTTTTAGCATTTCCTGAAGAAGCATTATCAGCTGGAAGCCTGGAAGCCACTCTCTCGCCCCTGGTCAAACGCAAATACTATTAGGGGTGGGCATAAAAACCGAAGACCGAAAACCGAAACCGAAAAGACCGGGACCGAAAAAACCGTTAAAAGTTTGGGTAGCAAATTAGAAAAGACCGAAATTAGATCAGAAATTCGGTCATCACTTATAAATAACCCGAATAGACCGAAAGACCGATTTATTTTATTTTGAGTGAATTACGTACGGAAGCGGCCGGATTTGTGTGCCAGCCCAGCTTATGTGTACATCTAGTCTATAGGCCAACTACTAAACCAAGTATACCATCTAGTCTCTAGGCTCAACAACTGAGTATCCCAGCCCAGCGTACTATAAATTCTCCCGTGCGCGAGAGACTAGTCGATCGCTTTTCACTTTCCCAGTCCCGAGCGCTGATTCCACTTCTTGCGCCCTATATTTTGGTCTATTTGGTCATGACCGAAGACCGAAGAACAAAAAACCGAAAAGACCGAATTTATTACGGGTATCATTTCTGGATGACCGAAATTGTTAAAGACCGGAAAGACCAAACCGAACTAACCGAAAAGACCGAACGTCCACCCCTAAATACTATACTGAAATGCCGTGTGACGATGGACGGCGGAAAGGGGAAGCGAAGACAGCGGGTGTGACATGACAATGGCATCGTCGTAGCTACTCCTACACGGGCCAGCCAGGCAAGCATGCACACTCCAGGGAAGAAAGCAAAGCTCCTCTACTCCCCCTAGGCTAGGCCGTATATGGGGAAGCATGCCCCCTCCGGCCCCGTCACGTGCATGCACCAACTGTCCTGACGCAAAGCCACCCAGCTCCGATGATCCACGGGCAGAACAACTAAGCTAAACCGACGTAGACACATGCAGCAGACCAGCAGCTACGGAGCGATGCGACTCGAGCACGCAGCGCGTGCATGCATGGCTGCTCTCGGCCGGTATCATGGCGAGCGACCTTGCGCTGCCGGCCGCGCCCTACGCCATTTACTCCATGGTCTCTCTCCCTTGGCGTCGCTGCTACTGCTCTACGTTCTTCGTATAGCTGCATGCTGCTAGCATCTGTAAGATTCGCCAAGTACTACTGAAACCTTTTCCCCCTTTCATTTATGCTCATCGATCCTTTTCCTCCCAATAGCGCGAAAGATAATGCCGAGTAGTACGTACTTACAGCCGGTGCCCATGCACGGTTACTTTTTTTCATCTGCTGAAGAGACGGCTGCTCTCTTTAACACGCTAAAGCTGACAAACATGACAGGGAACGGATCTCATCGTAACGAAAAATTCAACTCCAAATCTTGCCAGTATTTTATGCAAAATATCTGGTCCCGCTTTTTTTGACACATCCAACAGCCCGTATATTCACCGATCAAACCACATACAAAGTACATAGATTGAAGCAAAGGAAGAACAAGCATACGGGGAGGAAAAGGAACCACAAGCAACGAGAGCTTCAACATCACCGGCGCCGGAGACGAGGACGAACGGCCGCCTTCTTGCCGCTTCCAGGGAAGATTTTGCCCTATGAAGGACGCCGCCGTGCCCGTCCGCCGCGCCGCGGCGGAGCTGTTGTCGATGAACGACCCGGGCGAGCGCCCCCCTAGCCCCTCCGATCCACCTTGCCTCGGCCGCCATCGTCGCCGATGCCGGAAGAAGAAGAAGATCTCGACGAGCCCACGGATCCGCCCGCGACCCCAGCCACCAGATCCGTCGCCTCGGATCCAGCCAGGGGTCGGGGAACTCGCGCACGGCAGCACCCAGGCGCTGCGAGCACGAGGAGGGCGGCCGCTCCACGGCGACGCTTCGAAGAACTCCGCCGGCGAAGGGGACGAGCGCCGCCACCAAAACCACCGCCAACCGCACCCCACCTCCAGAGCGCCGCCGGCAAAGAGCCCAGCTAACCCTACACTATGTACACACCGAGATCCGGCGTTCCCCCACCCTCCCGCTGCCGGAGCAGCCGGCGGAGGGGAGGAAACGGCCGGATCCGCGGCGGCGAGGTGGGTTGACCCGGCGAGTTTCAGAAAATCGCCTCTCTCGGGACGAAGAGGAGGAGACGGGCACGACCCGTCTATTTTCCCGTGCTTGTATGTAAATATCTGGTCCCGCTGCCGAGCGCTCTGGTGACGTACTGCTGCTCAGGGGTGGTGTGGTGAGCACTGTATTATAGGCGTAAAAGTTGCAGCTTCTCCTTCTGCGGCCGTATGTATGGTTTCGAGGAAAAATATCAGTTAAATTATCACAGAGCCGTGCCGTGGCAGCTGCCTTCGACGTGGATGGATCATGGATACCATTGCCGAGTAGACTAGTGGGAGGCGCGTACATACAGTACGGTACAGTCCTCGCGGCAGCTTCGAAATGGATTCGGACAAGAGCGGACGCGCGCGCTGCAGGCTCATGCAGACCGACGACGCATGCAGTCAGTTCAGCGTGACGTCCCTGCTCAGCTGCTGCTCGTGTTGGTTGTATGGCTTCTTCTTCCTGTAAAAGCTGTTAGCTGCAACGGAAGCAAGACAATAATGGCGTCCATGACCTATCCACCTGGCGCAAGGAAAAAACAATTAATTGGAAGTACCTGGCCTGCTTATCCTAGCTAGTTTCGGCCCCGTGACCTGCCTGTGTCTGAAGGATACATTAACGCGCGCCTGATTCGTATCTATCAGCTTGACTTACTTGGCCACTGAAGGTAGAGGTCGGAGCCAGCCAAGAGAGGCCCAATCTTTGACCGACTTGACACTTTACTGCGCCGCTTCTGTGCAAGCCTGTACTTTACTTGTAACATTTACTGCCTACGTTACATAGAGACTTGAGAGCAGGGTGTCACTTGTCCGCCTAGTCTTTTCCTTCATTTTTTTTTGACACAAAAGTCCAGATCTATTAAGAAATTACACCGATACAGACACCCCTGAAAAACAAGAAATTACAACAAAGTCATGGGGAAAGACAGCCGCCGCTGCCATCAACGCGCACTGAAGGCACGCCGCCGCCATCATCGCTCCGGAGAAGCTTTGCTAAGGCAAGCAGCCGGAAGTCCTTCAAAAAAGGGGCCTCGAAGACCCTACGCGCCGAAGGAGAAGCCGTCGTCTTCGAAGTCGTCGCCGGCAAACCTCCGCAAGAACTGAGCATCCCGAAGGCCTCCATGGATGAACTTCGCGCTTGAGCTTCAGGATTATTCCCCAGTGCTCCAACTCCGAAAATCGACACCAACCTTCTACCTCCATGGCAGCTGGTAGGGCCGGAGAACTCGGGAGCAGGAACACTGCCTAAGGACGAGCTTATTGAAGGAGACGACAGCGCCGCTCCGCCGAGCCACCTGCAGCACCTCGCCGCCATGGCCAACCAGAGCACCACCGCAAATCGCCGGACGCTGCTCGCCCGCGTCCACGACACGCTCCAAACCGGCAGAACGCCATACGCCACTTGGGCAACACCTACAGCTAAACCTACAGCTACTATGTACAAAGATAGCCTACCTCCTAATCCATCCTCTGACCGGCTGACAGCGCCGCCGGAAAGAAGCAAGGACAGGGGCGGCGGTGGATCTGAGCGGCTGACTCTCAAAGCAGAGGGAGAAGGAGAAAGCAGAGGGAGAGTCTTTTCCTTCATTGATGGGTGGCAATGCCGCCCAGTACTTGCGGTTTGGCCGGACTGAGCTGCGGTGACTGTCACGGAGAGATTTGTGCCCATCTCAGCCCTCCGTTTTAGATCCAATGGATAAGATTTGTCCAAATTTAGAACTCAAAATAAAATATATTCAGAAAATTTTGAAAAAAATCCAGTAAATCACAAATGACTCGCTTTATATTCTGAAAAAGTTGCATCCTATTTCGATTAATATTTTGTAAATAAATAGCATTTTACCATTTTAAGCTATAAAATTTACTTATTCACAAAATAATGGTCCAAATGAAATGAAACTTCCCAAGAGTATAAAACGAGACACTTGTGATTTACTGGATTTTTTTCAATTTTTCTGAACACTTTTTATTTTGAGTTACAAATTTGGACAAATCTTATCCATTAGATCTAAAACGAATGGCCGAGATAGACACAAGTCTCTCCGTGACTTGTAGCCTACTAGTCACCGAAGCTTGGTCCGGTTTGGCCATACTGATGCATGCTGCGTAGCGTAGGACGTACTCAGCGGCGAGCTACGCTCCTACGACCGATACTGCCCGTCCCATTCCAGGATGCTATCTTGGCCTCTGGGACGGCCATGAAAGGTGAAGAACATCCCTCACTGTACATTGCACCGATGCTTGAAGACATTTTGCGGTACGAAGAAAATATGTCTGATTCGGTCGTGCGTGAAAGGTTCCATAAAGTGATTAATGAGCCCGAAATGCTTATCGCCCGGTTGGAGTGATATTAAATCGCAACTCAGGAAACAGAACGCCCCCAAAAAAATGCTTGGAGGAGATGAACAACGCTAGGATGGATTAATTAGCGCATCTTTGGAGTGAAAGAAGTTTATAGAAATTATGAAGAATCACAGTCTATAAGAACTTTCCTAGGAAATGTGTTTGGATCATAGGAGTGAGCCCATCTAATTTCAAAAAAACTTTTTTATCCCCCGATTTTATAGAAAACTCAATATGAGGTCAAAACTTTTAAATTTTTCCTTTCTCTCTACTCTATTCTTATTCCTGCATATTTCCTGTAGCTGTTTCCTACGCACCATCCAAAGATATGTCTTAAAAAATTCATGTATTTTTTTTCCAGAACACGCAAGACTTTTGTGTCATTCTCATTAAGATTGGGAGAAAATATTTACATGGATGGAACACACTCTTCCGCCATGGTTACATTTAAGTTACTCCACTCCCTTGCCCGCCTCTACCAGCTAACGAAAGTAAACGAAGCTCCTCTCTAATCTTTTATGAGGACCCCGGATTAGGTATCCGAGATACTCGTTATGTTTCCTGCACAATCACATGATCAGTCTGTTGTTGCACATAACTCGAATTGGCATCACAGAACACCCATAAATACCGAATGAATTTACTTACTTTGATTGAAGCCATAACTTCGTCAGGTACTTGCAGCGGAAATCACCAAATCAATGTGGAGCCCAAGTCACTTGCCAACCCTACAGGCAGCTGACAAGGAAGCGCCCTAGTTCGCATTGACGTCAGTGAATGCCCTTTTTCTCTTTGAGCGGCTCTTCTTCAAAATCTGGCTAAGACAATAGCCAGGGACGAAACCAATATGAGTACATTTGAATGTACTCGCAAACTACCCCCGAAATGAGCATGCACCACTCTTTTTATTGTTTAAATAAAATATCGTTTGCTTTGAAAACTCTAGATCCTTGTTGAAAAAGAGAAGGATAGACTTTTGTTTAATAAAACTTTGTTTTGAAACCTCTATATCTTTATTGAAAAAGGAAAGAAGGCTTTTAGAACTTTTCCCATAAATCTGTCTTTGTAAGAAGTCTCTTTAAAACTTTTTCCCGAAAATACCTCTTTGTTGAAAAAGGTAAGAAGTCTCTTTTAAAACATTTTTCCGAAAAATCACCGTTTTGTTTATTTCCCCAAAACTCCTCCTTTTTCGACCAAAGCCCTTCATGGCCAAATCATTTTCCAACAACCTCATACCAGCCCTTCGGTATAGTTGCCTAAAACATTTCCCATTTTCAAATCACAAAACTCTTCACTTCTCGACCATAGCCCGTCATGGTCAAATCATTCTCCAGCAACCTCATACCAGCCCGTCGGTAGAGTTGCAGATACAACACATCTCCATTTTATTTTCAAATCTCAAAACTTTGCAAAACTTGCACATAGGTCAAGGTAGGGCCTCCCAACTGTCCATATCCGAGGACTCGGCTATTCGAATAGTTTTTACCCTCTGCAGAGGTAGCACGCTTTTCCCACATCCATCCGGCAACTCATCGTGTCAGCCACGTCCCGCCATACAAGGTGTATGCGAAGTTGAGTCACCCACCATAGCCTGTCCTTTGCTCATGCTAGTATAGGACCCTACCGCTACGACACTTTCCATCAACACTTAACCCAGCCCGTCGGAATCTAAGTGTGAGGACTCGTAGTTCTGCCCGACGATTTATGGTGGAACCTTCAATCCTCTTTCTCCAATACACTCATACCAACCCTGTTGACAGACTTCTCTTAAGAGGACCCAGGTCAGGGGTAGGTTTTCCTACCATCCCCTCATGGAACGGGGTCATCCCCGTTGTTGAGGCATCCCATACTAATATGAGCAAACTATATGACTACGTCCTTTCCCATATGTGGGTAAATGTGGTCGCACAGAGTATCGGCTGGTCGACGTAAGTACAGGGACACATGTGCATTTTTCATAAACATATCCATTCTCCACTTCTCCATTCCAACACCGACATCTCGGCATTCCATAATCACACAAGTACTTTCAAAGGAGTTTTGAATAAACCATTTTTATTTTTCCCATCCTATAATTTTATATAATCTATCTTATAGTTCTACATAGGGTGGCAAAATAATTTCCATAAACTTTTTGAAAAGGGTTTTGTAAATCTTTGCCTAAGAGTAAATCATGTTATCAAAATAGATGCATATATTTGGGGTGCAAGCTCAGAGAGTAGCTTGCCTGAATTCAGCATAATGCTCCTGGACTTCTTCTCACTGATCAAGAAATAAACTCCCATCCTTCTTCCATAAATCCTCTCCAAATACCACTCTGGTAGCTTGGGATGTTACATACTTAACAATACTATCTTATAAAAATGATCACACTTAATTATGACAAGATGATGTTTAAAACTATCTCAACTCCACCTTGGTATTTTTAAAAAGGGTTTTGAGCAAGACAAATTATGTGGGGTAATATATTTCCCACTTGTGTTCTTTTTAAAAGGAAGTGATAATCAAAGTTTATAAAATGGGAGTTGCATACAAATGCAAAATATCAAGGTTAAAAGATAGATAGGAGATAGCATATAGATCTCCACATTTTTGGGAACACATAGTTTTGGAAATACTTTTACTTTCTCAATTAATGGGTATTAGTTTTGGGTGTTGCTAAACCAAGTATCATTGAAATGGGCTTTGGCCAGAATAAGAATGGAAAAAGATGTATGGAATATTTTCTTGTCATAACATGATCACCAATGTTAAATATATTTTTATATTGGCTGGGTCTTATATTTACTAGTCAAACAACTTAAACAACAAGTCACACAAGTTCAACATAGCAATGGGAAGGAAAACACAATCATCAGTAAAACATTTCAAAAAGTTTTTGTTGGTTCTGAATTTTGGTCTTGTAAAACTAAGTTTTTTCTTAGTTCCAAAATTTGGGATGTTACATCTTTTGCACTACAATGCCCGACAGGTGCGCTATTTTGTCGAACACACTACTGTTTCTCTCTAGCCAAATCTGCCACATTCCAGTTGCCACAATGGTGTTGAAGGTTCTGTAATCTTTCCTGGGCAGTTGAGCGGATGCCGAAGAACACCATTCCTGGACAGAGCAGTCAGCTTGCGGGGTGTGAGATTGCCATCCCTCTGCGCTCAGAGTGTTGTAGGAGATTTCTCGAGCAGTTGGACAAGTGAGATTGCCATCCCTCTGCAGATGCCGAGGACCACCATTCATGTATTTTGAAATGATGTAGGAATTGAAGTGCATGACGTATTCTATCTTATTGTTTTTTGCGGAACGAAGAAATTATGTCTGATTTGGTCGTGTGTGAAAGGTTCCATAAAGTGGATAATGAGCCCGAAATGCTTATCATGTTGTTGGAGTGATAAGAAATCGCAACTCAGTAAACAGAACGCCCCTAAAAATTGTTTGGAGGAGATGAACAACACTACAATGGATACGCGCATCTTTGGATTGAATGAATTCCATAGAAATTATGAAGAATTACAATCCATAATCATTTTTCCTAAGAAAAGCCTCTGGATCATAGGAGTGAGCCCATGTAATTCCTAAAAATCTATTTTTATGCCCCCGATTTTATAGGAATCTAAATATAAGATCAAACCTGATTTTATTTTTCCTTACGGAGTCCAATGGACTCACACTCAATCTCGGTACTCACTTTTATTCCTACATAATTATCTGTATCTTTTTCCTATCCACCATTCAAAAATAGCTCTTACAAAAATTATTTATTTTGAAATCCTGCAGAAATCGAAGCGCATTTTTTTAGATAAAGGGAGCTTTATTACTTAAAAGGTTTAAGTATTACACCCAGGCTCTGCATAACCAAGATGCACACAGCCGAAAGAAGTCTGAAGTACGAAAACATAAAAAGGCGAGCTACATATCATAATGAGAAATTGTAAGAACGCCTATGGTGATGGAGGTCCAATCCGCAAATTATGCTGCCATCCATGTTGGGATAAAAAGTCCCTCGCCGTATCCTCCAGTCTGGTACACACCTCCATAAACAGGTCTCGATGCCCCACACGTTGCAACTGAGACCACGAACGGAGAGTAGCAGTAGTCCTATAGATAACCTGCATAAGAGAACAGTTCTTATCATTAAAAATCTTGTCATTTCTACTTAGCCAAAGCGACCATATTACGGCAAGCGCTCCCACCCTAATAAGTTGTTTGAACCTATTATCCACCCCATTCAACCAATTGCCAAAAATATTGGCAATGCTTTTGGGCGGGTAAATAGAAGAACCTATCTGGATGATTGACCATATAGAACTAGCAAATGTGCACTTGAAGAATAAGTGTTTGATCGTCTCATCCTTATGACAGAAGACGCACTGTTTACTCCCATGCCAATTGCGTTTTGCAAGGTTATCTTTTGTGAGAATAACCCCTCGACGAAGGTACCACGCAAAAACTTTATTTTTAAGTGGGATCTTCATCTTCCAGATTTTCTTATTATTATCAACTGGTACCTCTGGCTGGATGAGCGCAGTATACATAGAATCCACTGAGAATTTACCATTATTGAGTAAATTCCATCGAAACACATCCGTCCCTTGTGTCAAATTGACATTTGCTAGGCGTTGTAGCAGCTCCTGCCACGCCACCAGCCTGGAACCAATGAGGTCTCGTCGAAACGTCACAGTTGGGATGTTATTAACCAACACTTGAGCAAGTGTATCGCTCTTGTGACGTCCAAGGACTATATTGCATAGTGCTGGATATTGTTCTCAGAGGGAGGTAGTACCTAACCACTTATCCTCCCAGAACCTTATCTCCGACCCATCCTTAATGGAGAAAGAACCATGTGGGAAGAAGAATTTCTTCGTCGCCATGAGGCCAACCCAAAAATGTGAATCACCTGGTTTCCAAGAAACCTGTGATAGCGCACTTGAGCCTAAGTACTTTCTCCTAAGAAGAGTTTGCCACACCCCTTCCTCAGTTAGTAGCTTAATCAGCCATTTCCCGAGGAGGGCTCTATTCTTGACCCTGAGGTCATGAATCCCAAGACCGCCATGGTCCTTAGGGCGGCACACTACATTCCATTTTGCCAGACGATATTTCTTTTTTTCATTATCTCCTTGCCAGAAGAATCTAGATCGAAAGTAGTCCAATCGATGCAAGACTCCCTCCGGTAATTGGAAGAAGGAAATCATATACAGCACCATATTGGTAAGTACTGAATTTATGAGAACCAACCTACCACCCAGTGATAATAATTTTCCTTTCCAACTACTCAATCTTTTTTGTATTCTTTCCTCCACATGCTTCCATTGAGCTATCGTTAGCCTTTTAAAATGAATTGGAATGCCAAGATAACTGATTGGAAACTGGCCGAGACCACAGCCAAATAACTCAGCGTATTGGTCGGCCTCGTCCTGAGCATCGCCGAAACAAAACACCTCACTTTTATGGAAGTTTATTTTTAGACCGGAAAGCTGCTCGAACGCTGATAATATTAATTTCAGATTTCGTGCCTTTTCCATGTCATGCTCCATAAAAAGAATTGTGTCGTCAGCATATTGGAGAATAGATAATCCGCCATCCACTAGATGCGGAACCACTCCAACAATCTGCCCATCCAATTTTGCACGCTCAATGATTATGGCTAACATATCAGCAACTATATTAAATAGTATAGGTGATAGAGGATCGCCCTATCGTAATCCCTTTTTCGTTTGGAAATATCTACCAACATCGTCATTGACTTTGATGGCAACACTTCCTCCGGAAACGAAATTATGTATCATTGTACGCCACTCGTCTGAAAAACCTTTCATACGGAGTGTTTGCTGAAGGAAAGACCATTTGACTTTGTCATAAGCTTTTTCAAAGTCTATTTTTAGAATGACACCGTTTAGCTTTTTCCGATGCAACTCGTGAATGGTTTCATGTAGGATCACTACCCATCTAGGATATTGCGACCTTGCATAAAAGCCGTTTGAGTTGGTCTCACAACATGATCTGCAACCGAGTTAAGCCTAATAGTAGCTGTTTTAGTGAAAATTTTGAAGCTAACGTTTAGAAGACAGATAGGACGATATTGCTGAATCCTTTCTGCTCCATTAACCTTTGGCAACAAAATTATCTCACCAAAATTTAGGCGAAATAACTCAAGTTGTCCAGCATGCAAAGCATGGAACAACTGGAACAAATCCGATTGGATTACATCCCAAAAAGTTTGGTAAAACTCAGCAGGAAACCCATCCGGACCCGGTGCTTTGTTGTGTTCCATTTGGAAAACCGATTTCTTCACCTCCTCAATAGAGTAAGGAGCTGTAAGGTGAGCGTTTTCCTCATCGGAAACCTGCGGTATATCATTTGTTTGAGATTCGTTGAGCGAGAAATTATCCGCCTCCGGTTCACCAAACAAATTTTTGTAATACTTCGTGATGTAGGTTTTTAGCTGCTCATGTCCTTCAATCGTGCCCTCCTCCTGGACAAGAGAGTGAATGAGTTTCTTCCGGTGTCTGCCATTGGCAAGACTATGGAAGTACCTCGTATTCGCATCTCCCTCCAAAATGAATTGGGCCTTCGATCTCTGGTACCATTTAATCTCCTCCTCACGAAGAAGTCCCGCCATCTGTACATTCGATCGATTTTTTTGATCGATTTCTTGTGTTGATAACGGTCTGATTTCCGCAATCGCCTCTAACTCATTGATAATAGATGATAAACGAAGCTTTTCATTTTTTAGCTGACCAACCATGTGTTTAGCCCAACCTTTTAGGTGTTTGCGTAATGCGCTTATTTTATTATTCCACCTTTGGATCGGGGTAGCTCCAGGTACTGGTCTTTCCCACACCATTCTAACCATCTCAAAAAAGCCCTCTCTATGTAACCAGCCCAATTCAAATTTGAATTGGCGTTTACACGATGGATTAGGCTTTCCGGTGGTTAACAATATGGGAGCATGATTTGACAATGCCTCTATACGTTCGAGGGCCCGTACTGAGACCAGTGGGTATTTTATTTCCCAATCCGAGTCCATCAGTACACGGTCCAACTTTTCATATGTCGGCTCTGGGAGGCTATTGGCCCATGTGAATTGCCTCCCAGTCATCGATACCTCTCTTAAATTAAGACTGTCAATGACAGCGTTAAATAGGAGAGGCCATCTATTGTCAAATCTACCCCTGCTCTTCTCATGGGGAAATCTTAGCAAGTTAAAATCACCACCTATAATTATAGGATATGGATTGTCCTTTGCCAGATTGACCAATTCCCTGAGAAATGCAGGTTTATGTTCGTCCTGGGCGGCTCCATACACGGCAACAAGAGTCCATTTGAAATTGTCGGCCCTGTTCTGGATGTGGAATTTAACATGAAACTCACCATCCGAACTAGCCAACACATCCATAGTCTCTGTTCTGACGCCTAGTAGAATGCCCCCAGACCTACCACGTGGCGGGCGTGACCTCCATGTGAAATCAACCCCACCGGACAAGCGGTTGAGTAGACTCGCAGAGAAGTCACGTTTACCCGTTTCGGAAATTCCCACAAAATCCAACCGATTATCCCGAATAGAATCAGCAATACGAGCATGTTTAGCCAAGTCACGAAGACCTCTGCTATTTTCGAAAATGCCATTCATTGGGAAACTATTGGAGGTGTGGAAAACTTCGCCTTTTTCCGTGGCGTCTTATTATTATTTTTCTTATGGGATTCAGCTTTGGACTTACGGTCAGATGCTCTCAAGTCATATAATGAACTAAGCATCGCCTCGTCTAAGCCTCCCTCTGATACATCGCCCACTAGATGTGAGAGTAGCTGGACATCAATTGTGTCATTTAGCTCCTCCTCATCTGTGTGGGTGTTTGGCGACTTACACGAGACTTTTGGCTTGACTGTTAACCGGTCAAATTCCAATCGTCTTAGTGCATTTGACGCCAAAGCGATCTTTTCAACATTATTGCCCAAAGAAAATCCTACACTATTCAATTTAGCTGAAATGCTTGAATCAGAAAATGCAAGAAACGACTTCGGGGTTTTGTTCATACCAGGTTTGTCGAGGTTGTACTCCGCCATGCGACGCATCGCCTTCGCCATTGAATCCTCATCCGTCGCGGATGAGCCATCCACGCCGACCTCGTGTCTCCCGCTCCTCCTCAACGGGGTCAACACCGGGGTCGGCAAGGCTGCTGTAGAGCCAACCCCCAGTGCAGACGGTGATGAAGACTCCATCGGGACGACGGAAGGCAGACACGCAGCTGGCTTCTGCGTCCGAGACGCAGCCTGTAGCTGCACGTCCCCGTCGTGGACGCTCCCTGTAGCCGAAGACCCACCCGGTCCGGCCACAGAAATAAGCCCAGCAGGCTCCCGGCCCTTCGCTCCCGCCGTGGGCGATGAGTAGCAGGCCGCCGCTTGCTGAGTCGCTGCAGCCCTGGGCGACGGTGACCTATCCAGCGCCCGAGGCCCATCATCTGTCGCGAGCTGCACCGAGTCCAGCGTCGCCGCGGGCGTTGGAGAGCCGGCTTCGCTCCCTGCGCAACCGCTGCACAGAGCGACAGTGAGCTATCCGCCGCACAGATCTCCACCTCCACTGGGCCTGCATCAACGCCCTTTGATCTGGCGACAGTGATCGCCCTAGCAAAGAGACATCGACCCCCAGAACAGAGTCACCACCAGCCACTGCCCTGTTACTCCTCTGTAAAGTACATTGTGCCACGATTTCTTTTCCCCTAGGAGTTTGCGGCTGCAGGTTAAAAGGAGTCACCGCAATGCCATGGCCCCCATCAACAGGACCGAGTAAAGCCAGTGTCGAACCCCCCGGTCCCGTCGCATTAGCTTGAGGTATAGGGGTATCTCCCTCCGTGGTCATCGGTGGTTCCGACATGTGTGCGTCATTATTATCCTTGTCGTCGCTACCTTTTGCATCATCATCATCCTTTTCATCCCTCTTCCAAATGAATGGGACAAAATCCGGATCGGCTACATAGTCCGCCGCCTCCTTGGTGAACCGGAAAGTGTATCCCTTAAGCAACAGGAAAGCATCAGATTTAACCTCCCGCGTCTCAAACAAGTTGGGATTGCGAATTGCCACAAGTATCCGAACCACATTATGACGCCGGAGAGCCAACAAATCCACATCCATAGTCTTTCCAATGAGAGTGCCCACTGCCCATAGACCCAGAAAGTGCCGCACCGAATTTGGTACCCCAGTCACATGCACCCAAGTTGGTGACAATTCCGCCACAGGCTCAACATCATCCGGCTTCCAGATGTCTAAGGAAATCACCGTTTGTTGTTTTGGAACCCCTAACTCGGATCCATTCATCCTCTCCAAATCCGCCATAGAAGGAAAATTGACCAAGTATGAGTCCTCCTTGTACTTATTATATGGAATGGCCTCCCAGCGCCATTCGCGCTGCAGCGGACAGTAGCGAGCAATCATGGACTGAATCACCTCTGCCGACACCGGTTCCCCAGTCACCGTCACGACAGCCACATGGGTAGAACTCTTAGCCAGCTGCGGTCTATAGACACCGTCCGGCAAGTGGCTGAACATAGTGTCCTCACATCCAATTCCCGCCATCCCAGCATACGGCTTCGGTACCTTGAGGATTGGGCACCGCAGCGTCGGATGCACCACCCTGTCACAGAAATAGCAGTACCTGTCAATCAAGCATTCCTTGGTGCTGTGGGAGTCTATTTGGCACGTGGCGCAGCGCTTCCGCTTCGCTGCGACCGCCCCTTGAGCTACCGTACCGGCAGCCACAGTTGCAGCCCCAGGCGCGGTCGTAACAGGTGCAGCAGCAACACCCTGACTGGACTCAGCCGTCGCCGACACGGACGTCGACTTATTCTTCTTTTTCTTGCCTTTCCTCTTAGCGGCAGCCGTACCCGCCACGGCCGTCGTTCCGACGACAAACGGCACCGTCACGGCTGCGGTTGGGTTGATTATCGGTGGCTGCACCAGCGCTTTCCCCACCACTGCCTGTCCCGTCGTCACCGGGACGCCGGCGTTGCGCACGGGCGCCGACATGGCCGCCGCCACCGTCCCAGCTCCTGGCCCTGCACGTCGGCCGAACAGCATCGGGGGACGAGTCACGGGGAGCTGCGCAGCCGCCTGCTGCACACCTTGGTGGCCACGCGCGGGTTGTCCCGCCGATCCACCCTGCCCCGACATGGCCGCCGGCGACGCAACCACCTCCGCAAAGGATCGCAGCAGTGGTCGCGGTGTGCTAGCAGGAGAGGGGCGAGGTGAAGCTGATGAAGGTGTGGGCAGGGATGGCGAAATCGGCAATGGAGATGCGACGGAGTGGTTTACGGCGGTGGCGGCGAGCTGAAGTGAGGACGATAATTCAGCGTTCGAGCCGAAGGGTTTCCATAACCCTGCGAAGCAGCGGCCAAGATACGCCCAGGAGGACGGACGGTCGTGATCGACCTGTGGTTGAGGCCCACCTGTCAGCGGAGTAGGGATTCGAATTTCGATCCCCGCCTCTCCGCTGCGATCCGAACTCGCCGGGGTGGACTCCGCCGCCGTCGTTCCATCATCTTCTTCCCCATGCACGGCCGCCGGAGGCATAAACATCCCAAGCACAGCCGGTGGAGTGACCCTCGGACACGGCACGGGCCCGCGCCACCCAAGCCGCACCGGCTTCGCGATGGCGGCACCCCTGGACGACGCGGGCGGCGAAGTTCGACCGCGTGCACCTCCGGCCAGCTTCCGCGACGACACCGGGGCCAGATCAGCATGCAACCCCAGCTCAGGCGAAGTCTCCTCCACGGATGGCGACGAAGATTGTCTCTCCCAAGTCCGGGACGCCGGGGTGGGAAACCCGATCTCGCACCAAAATTCATGCTGCAGCTCCTCGTCTGTCTTCCGCCCCTTCCGCCTCACCGTCGACCAGCTCCCCTGCTGCTCCGCCTCCACCTCCTCCTCCTCTCCGAGCACGTCCATCGCCGCCTCGAAAGGGGTCTCAGAGAGGCAATCTTCATCATCCGTAGAACTCCGCTCCTCTTCCAAGCACGAGAACCGAGATCCCGAACCGCACGCCGGCGATCTAGGTTGCGGTGGCGGAGAGAGGCCGTTGGGCGGCAGAGTGAGGCGCCGCCGCCGGGCGCCGCCTGTCGCCTCCCGCATCGCTCCCCGCGAGCTCGGATAGACGTCTGATAGCTGTATATGTGAAGCCGAAATCGAAGCGCATGACAAATTTTTTCTTCCTATCCTTACATTTACAATAATTCTGCGATCGAAATAAGCCCTAAACGACAAGGTAAATGAATTTCTGACGGTCTGACGTAGCCACCACCACACAAGAAACAAAACAGGAACGCAGGCAGCAAGTGGTAAAAAAAGAATGGCGAGAGCGGAAACGCTTTAAAAGTCGTCTCGGGTTGGTAACCGCAACACAGACGCAGCCTATCTCTCTCTCCCCATGCAATAGTTGTCACTACCCGCTACAGTACCACCTGCATCTATATCCATTCCTCCTCATCACAAGAAAAAGAGCAGCCTAGGCCTAGCACTAGCAGCTAGGCATATGTAAAAGATCTAGAGAGATAAAGAGGAGAAATACTACAGCAGTAGGTCTACGCTAGAGCGACAGGGTGCGAGGCTTGTCATCTTGTAGCTGGGATCGATCCACAGTCCTCCTCCTGCTCGCTCGTGTCCCACATCCATCCACCATGGTAGATCTCTCCTCCTCGCGCGCACAGACACAGCCGAGCGACGCGGACAACGACGCAGCTTGATTGAGAGAGACAAAGCGGGTAATAAAGGCGCGCGCACAAGCCAAGCAAAGCACATTAACGCCAGCCCATTAAAGAGAGCCGAGGGAGCGCGGCCGTGGCGAAGGGAAGCAGAGCTAGCTAAGCCTTGTGTTGTGCGCGCGAGAGGGAGACAGGCGCGAGCGAGAAAGATGGCGATGCCGTATGCCTCTCTTTCTCCGGCAGGCGAGTACCGCTCCGCCACCGCCTCCCTCCTCCCCTTCTGCCGCTCCTCTCCCTTCTCCGGCAGCAATGGGCTGGCGGAGGATGCGCAGGTGAACGGGAGGTGGATGGCGAGACCGCTGCTGTTCACGGCGGCGCAGCACCAGGAGCTGCAGCACCAGGCGCTCATATACAAGCACCTCGTGGCCGGCGTGCCCGTCCCGCCGGAGCTCGTGCTCCCCATCCGCCGCGGCTTCGACTCCCTCGCCGCCCGCTTCTACCACAACCCCATCGCCGGTACGCCTCTTCTTCTCCCCCGGCCCGCGCGCGTCATCATTACCGCAAGCAAATCTTTCGGGTGCTTGCTTAGTTAGTTTATTCGTCCGATCAGGTGTCGCTGTACTTTGCATCCATTTGTTAACTCGCTCTGGTCTTTTGTTAATCCGGGCGGGGATACACGATTCGAGGAACGCGAGCGTGTGTTCCACCCACCGGATCGATTTGGTACTGGAAAGTGGGGGTTATTTTAATCCGATCCAGTGCTCTCTTCAAGGTCTAGCTTAGCACATGATTTTGCCATTTTGGGGCGATGGAATGATGGATAGATACTGTTTGATTTGCGCATGCTGTCTCCAAACAGAGTCTTGTTTATCATAGGATCGAGTAGCATGTCCGTGCCTTAAGAGTGGAGCAATCGTTTTCTTTTTGCCAGTTTTTGTTTTGTTTTGTTCTGTGGGATTAATGCAGTAAATCTGACCGATGGAACAGCGGTTCCCTTGCTCGCCATTGTTTTGGTTTGAAGAATACGCTACTTTGCCTTGCGTCCGCATCCTGCGTGCCCACTGGTCGATCTGATTTGCGGTCTTTTTGCAGTTGGGTATGGATCCTACTTGGGCAAGAAGATAGATCCAGAGCCGGGCCGGTGCCGGCGTACCGACGGCAAGAAGTGGCGGTGCGCCAAGGAGGCCGCCTCCGACTCCAAGTACTGCGAGCGCCACATGCACCGCGGCAAGAGTCGTTCAAGAAAGCCTGTGGAAACGCAGCTCGTGCCCCAGCCCCTACCGCCGGCCGCCTCCGCTGTGCCGCCCCTCGCCGCTGTGAACGGCAATGGCTTCCATAACCATTCCCTTTACTCCGCCATCGGTGGCAACAATGGTGGATGCGTGGGGAACAACAACGCCTTCTCCTCGGCGTTGGGGTCTTCTCCGCTGCACATGGGCAACGCTTCTCCTTACGCAGCTCTTGGTGGTGGTGGAACATGCAAAGATCTCAGGTGACTGTTCACTACCTTCCTCCATGCCATGTTGTTTTCTTAAGAGTGTGATGCTTTTCCTAACCGATTGCCGGCGGATGAGTCATGAGTGCACTGTGCAGAGATTCCTATTTACTTGTGTTGTTTGATTTCGTTTTCATCTGCAAGCGCAATATCTGGAACTTCACTCTCTGCACTGCAACAAATCATCTGCTGTGTTTAGCCTTTAGAGTTCTGCTTCTTTGCTCTGCCCATACTTTCTGGGATCAGTTTGTAGATAAATAAGCTGGGGACAATCTCCATGATAGATTTCTGCTCAGGTATAACTGCGGTGCAGGGTGTTACTTGGCTTTGGCGCAGGCTAGGTACTGTCCATAAAGATGAATAGATGATACACACAATATTTGTGTTCTGACCTTGCACTGTCTGCTGTTTGCTGATGCCTTCCTGGCTCCCCTTGCCCATTTACTACACTTTCTATAGCATCCAGTTTGTGTTTTATGCAGACAATGAGTCCTGTTGACAACTTTGTCCCTGAATGCCTCTTACCCGGTCACCACTATCTCTGAAGCATCTGAATTGGCCAGCATGATGCTGGTCGCCCATCATTTTAGTTCGTACCAGTGATGCCTTTCTATCAGTAGAAGTCCTTGATTTACCATCA